>VXBP01006664.1:773739-803261 GCA_013400115.1 Rhinopomastus cyanomelas | reverse complement strand
TTATTTTGGATGTTAGGAAGCCCTTCCTCATGGAAAGGGTGATCAGAGCCTGGAGTGGGCTGCCCAGGGCAGGGGTGGAGTCTCCACCCCAGAGGTGTTGAAGGGCAGCCTGGCTGTGGCCCTGAGTGCCCTAGTGTGGCTGCTGTGGTGGTGCCAGGTCCTGGGCTGGATGATCTCAGAGGGCTTCTCCAGCCTCAATAACTCTGATTCTATGACCCCAGCTGTGACAGACTGACACTACAGCAGGAAACCCAGCTCACACACGTGGTATGTGCTACTGGTTACTCATCCCTCCCTCTACAGGGCTACCAGTCCAGAATACTTTTTCACACACTCCCAGAAACACTCAGGTTGGAGAAGACCCCCCAGGATCACCAAGTCCAACCATCAACCCTGCTCCACAAGGTCACCCCTAAACCAGACCCCCCAACACTACATCTTTTTAACTCATGGAGGGATGGGGACTCAACCCCCACCCTGGGTAGCCCCATCCAGGGCTGGGTGGCCAGAGAAAAGCGATGCTTGTCCTGCTGGAAATAAGCACCCTGACCACCCCGTAGGCACAAGGCATCTCACAGGTTAAGCAGACTGTAGTGACACTGTCCTTGGCATTATTTATACAGCCCCGAGCTCTCGTTCCCTGTTGATGAAGGATAAGGAGAAACCTTTGGGCAACCTAATTCTCCAAGATATAATCAAGGCCAATACGATCTGTCCTCGCTTGAGTAACGCTGGCACCAAGCAAAGCCTGAGGTCAACAACAAGGCCACCCTTGCTCAGCTACCGCTTCTTCCTCATCTTTTTGGAGGATAACCTCATGCATGGTCCTTCCGTGTTCACTGCCTGGCTTTTCATTCATGACATCACAGAATCACAGACCATGAGGGATTGGAAGGGACCTTGAAGGATCACCCAGTCCAACCCCCCGACACAGAAGGATCCCCTAGATCCAGTCACACAGGGACACGTCCAAACATCTCCAGAGGAGGAGATGTGTAGGTAGATGTTAAAGCTGATGAACACTAGGATATCATTAAATCATAAATGTTTTACACTAAATGTTTTTGAGATAAATGAAGGTCTAAGGATGTGTAATAATGTTCTCCACTGACAGGCTCTGGGCAAGGAAATGAGAGCAGAAGGCTACTGCAAGAAGTCCAGGGCAGTGGTGGAGTCGCCATCCCTGGAGGTGTTGAAGGCCAGCCTGGCTGTGGCCCTTGGTGCCCTGGTCTGGCTGCTGTGGTGGTGTCAGCTCCTGCACTGGATGGGCTCAGAGGGCTTCTCCAGCCTGAGTGACTCTGTGAAGTCCAGGCTGGCCACTCAGCATCATGGCAGCTGCCATGATGGGCTACTGGGACGAGAAAGTACCTGAGGCTAGAAACAGCTCAGGCTCACAGCATCACCTTGGTGACATTGGAAAAACTCAACCATTTCTGGGGTTAAATTTATTGCCAAACCCCTCAGAAGCACCATCACCGTGGTGGGAGCAGTGAGCAGGTGTCTGAGAGAGATGATGGAGGGAGGGGAGCATCTCCCTGCTGAGGAGAGGCTGAGGGAGCTGAGAAAAAGGAGCCTGAGGGGTGACCCCATGGATGTTGATCAATGTGTGAAGGGTCAGTGTCAGGAGGATGGAGCCAGGCTCTGCTCAGGGGCACCCAGTGACAGGACAAGGGGCAGTGGGTGTGAGCTGGAGCAGAGGAGGTTCCCCATCAGTGTGAGAAGGACCTTGTTCCCAGTGAGGGTGCCAGAGCCCTGGCAGGGGCTGCCCAGGGGGGCTGTGGAGTCTCCTTCTCTGGAGACATTTCAAACCCTCCTGGACTGTCCCTGTGTGACTGGGTCTAGGGGATCCTGCTGTGACAGGGGGATGGGACTGGGTGATCTTTCGAGGTCCCTTCCAACCCCTAATGATTCTGTGAACCTGATCAAAGGATGAGCCCCAAGCACCTGAATCTCCTCCTCTCCTACAGATGTCAACAGCAGCCCTTGAGGTGAAAGAGCCGAGGGCCAGAGTGGGACCACGTTGTGCCCCAGACCCGCCCTCGCTACTCTTGCTGCTGTGCAGAGGCTTCTCGGAGGCGATGAGGTGCCTCCTCCATGACTTGTTGCCCGAGAAGCGGAGGAGAAAACAGCAGCGTGGCCAGAAGACACGCCACATGAGAACCAAGGAAGTCCCACAGCCCTGCAGCGCGACGAAAGCCAGGCCCTTCGGTTTGTTCCAAGAGAAGTTATTAATAGCAGAGAGCAGCCCTTTTGATGCAGCACAATGTGGAGGCTGCTCTCACCAGCACAGTAGGACACAAACAACCGGAGGCAACTGCTCTGCTCACAGCAGCAGATCTTTCCCAGCCAGCTCTGAGGCCTCTTGGGCTCCTCCCCGGACAGGCATCACCAGCCCAGCCGGGCTGTGCGGCAGCGCCTCTCCGCCGCCTCCTTCCCCACCTGGACGGTCTCTCGTCCACCCACACAGGGTCCTGTCCCAAGATGAGACCCAGACGAAGCCTGGTTGCCCACAGCAACCAGATTCCTGATGGGGGCAACCATGTGCTTCAGGAAGGATCATTTTCCACAAGACACAACCCATCTCACGGCACAGAGCCACCAGTGCTCTGAGATCACGGAACCACAGGGCATCAGGGATGGGAAGGGACTCCAAAGATCATCCAGTCCAGTCCCCTGCCACAGCAGACTGAGGGGTGACCCCATGGATGTTGATCAATATGCGAGGGGTGGGTGTGAGGAGGATGGAGCCAGGCTCTGCTCAGGGGCACCCAGTGACAGGACAAGGGGCAGTGGGTGTGAGCTGGAGCAGAGGACGTTCCACATCAGTGTGAGAAGGACCTTGTTCTTGGTGAGGGTGCCAGAGCCCTGGCAGGGGCTGCCCAGGGGGTTGTGGAGTCTCCTTCTCTGGGGATGTTTCAAACCCGACAGGACATAGAATCATTAGAGATTGGAAGTGACCTTAAAAGATCATCTAGTCCTATCCCCCCAACACAGCAGGATCCCCTAGACCAAGTCACACAGAAACACATCCAGGTGGGTTTGCTGGCTCCTGGCCATCCTGCTGGCCACCAGGACCCCCAGGTCCCTTTCTCCTACACTGCTCTCCAACAGATCAGTCCCCACCCTATCCTGGTCCCTGGGGTTGCTCCTGCCCAGATGCCAGACTCTACACTTGCTCTTGTTAGAGTTCATTCAGTGTCTCCCTGCCCAGCTCTCCAGCCTGTCCAGGTCCTGCTGGGGTGCTGGCCACTGCTCCCAGCTCTGCGTCACCAGCAAACCTTCTGACAGTGCTCTCTGATCCCTCATCCAAGCCATCAATGACTAGATTGAACAGGACTGGTCCCAGGACCAACACTTGTGGCACTCCAGTAGCTCCAGGCCTCAAAACATGGTTAGATGCCACAAGCAGAGGGCAGGCCACAAGGGCTCCTCCACCCTTATCAAGGGGATCCACCGTTAACCTCCCCTCCTTTCACACCACACCAAGGGCCACCTGACCTCCAACACAAGGCACCGGGAGGATGCAGGGGAGGAAGGCAGAAGTGAGAACGAGCTGCAGTAGAAAGAAGAAGAAAGTCTCCAAGCCTCTGACTAAGCAGGAGAAGAACAAAGCCAGGTCTCATCAAAGGCACTTCTTAGGGAGCCTTCCAGAGGCACGTCTTGCCCAGGGCTGACGCTGTTACCCAAAAGCCTTGTTCTCATTTCCCCTGTGGAGCCCAGAGCTGCAGAAGGCACCGTTCATCTTCAAAGGAGCCACTTTGGCTTCCAGGAGCAGTCCTCCGAGCTTGGCTCAAAGACTGGGAACTCTTTTTATTTGAATCATCTTAGGTGGATTTTAGTGGGTGATGACATTCATCTGGTGTAGGGAAAGGATAAGCAAGATTGTTGGCTCTTCCTTTCCTTACGGGAAGGGATCCAGATGTGGACTCTGCACAGTGTCTTCCGCCCTATTCCGAAGCGATGCCGCTGACTTCAAACACCTCGCCGAGCCAACGCGCAGCAAGGACCCGGGCTGCTTCTTCGTACACGGCAGTTAGGACATAACCCTTCTGGGAGAGAAACCCCTCCTGAACCACAGAGCATCAGGGATGGGAAGGCACCTTGAGGGATCATCCAGTCCCATCCCCCTGCCACAGCAGGATCCCCTAGATCCAGTCACACAGGAACATCTCCAGGAGGATTTCAAATCCTTCCAGAGAAGGAGATGCCACAACCCCCTGGGCAGTCCCTGCCAGGGCTCTGGCACCCTCAGTGGGAATCACAGAATCAGTAGGGATTGGAAGGGACCTTGAAAGATGATCTAGTCCAAGGTCTCACACTGATGAGGAACCTCCAGAGAAGGAGACATTGTGTTTTACCAAATACATCATTAAGGATGAGAAGACAGGGATAGTGAAGGGTTTGTGATGAGAAGGTGTGGTTTTAGAGGTGGAGCCATGTTACCTGCTACAGAATGATTCAGGTTGGAAAAGACCCTTGGGATCAGTGAGTCCATCCATCAACCCTACTCTACACAGTCACCCCTAAACAACATCCGCCAACACCACATCTCAGTGACTTTTAAACACACCCAGGGATGGGGCATCAACCCCCACTACCCTGGGCAGCCCAGCCCAGGGCCTGACCACTCTCTCCAGGAAGAATCTCTTCCTGATGTCCAGTCTAACCCTCTCCTGTTGGAGCCTGAAGCTTTTCCTTCTGCTTCTGTCACTGATGACCTGTGAGCAGAGCCCAGCACCAACATCTCTGCAGGGTCCTTTCAGACAGCTCAGAGAGTGATGAGGTCTCCCCTCAGCCTCCCCTTCCTCAAACTAAACAGCCCCAGCTCTCTCCATCTCTCCCCATCAGATGGATTCTCCAGGCCCTTCCCCAGCTCCGTTACCCTCCTCTGCCCTCACTGCAGCCCCTCGATGTCTCCTTTGTACTGAGGTGCCCAGAACTGGACCCAGGAGTCAAGGTGCAGCCTCCCCAGTGCTGAGTGCGGGGGGACAATCACCTCCCTCCTCCTGCTGGGCACACAGTTTGTAATCCAGGCCAGGATGCCACTGGCCTTCTTGGCCACCTGGGCACCCTGCTGGCTTAGAAGGCAACTTGCTTTATCAGCCAAGACAAAGGTCATTAAACACGAGGGCACCTTTAATTAGACCTCGTTACTATAAGGGACAAGAACAAAAGCCTTCCTTCAAGTGGGGTTGATTCAATTTGAATGCAGCTGGAGGGGTAAGTGGGGGGTTTGGACTCCACACGGATAAAGGCTGAGAAATGAAGGCATCTAATTAGAGAGGGATCCAGGGGATAGCATGGACCTGAGCGCAGAGGAAACTCCAACTTGCTCAAGTGGCAGAGAGATGAAGTCTGTCTGGAATCATAGAGTCCTTCCTGGCTGGAAAGGACCTCCAGGATCATCAAGCCCAGCCCTCATCCCAACAGCTCCCTAACTCCTAGACCATGGCCTCAAGTGCTCCAGCTACTCAGTTTTGAAACCCCTCCAGGGATGGGGGCTCCACCACCTCCCTGGGCTGCCTGGTCCAGTGCCCAACTGCTCTCCCAGCAAAGAACTTCTTCCTCAGATCCAGTCTAAACCTCCCCTGACACAACTTGAGGCCATCTCCTCTCACCCTACCATTAGTAATTTGGGAGAAGACACCAGCAGCAGTGAGCCCTCTTGCAGAGCACGATGAGGTCAACCCTCAGCCTCCTCAGACCAAACAGCCCCAACTCACATTTACAGAATCACAGAGTCACTCTGGTTGGAAGAGACCCCTGGGATCATCAAGTCCAACCATCTACCCCATCTTACAAGGTCACCCCGAAACCAGATGCTCCAGCACTTCATCCAGACAATCTTTGAACACACCCAGGGAGGCAGCCATCAGCAGAAAGCACAGGTCCCTCTTGCTGACTCTGCAGAGTAAGTGAAACAGCCCAGTGGGCAACAGAGGGGGCAAATGAAGCAACAGACCCCCTCACTGCAGGCACAACACACCCAGCCGGACCCAAAAGCTCAGCCACAGAGAGACCAGCCCCAGGCCGGGTCCTCTGCTGCCACACAGAGACCCCCCCAGGCACAGAAAACACCCGAGAAATGCACAGAGCAGTCACTCACCCTCGCCCAGGTCATCCTGTCCCACTGTCACCACAGGCTCCAGCTGATGGAGAGATCCCTGGGAGACCCTCTGGCAACAGGGGAACTCTGCCAGGGTCACACAGACACCATCCCAGCTCCCTCTGCCAACAGGGCCTGCTTTTATACTGGGAAGGGCATCTGCAGCCCCTCAGGGCCCATCTCCAGCCCCTCAAGACCCAGGTGTAGCCCCTCAAGACCCAGGTGTGGCCCATCAGGACCCATCTCCAGCCCCTCAAGACCCAGGTGTGGCCCATCAGGACCCAGATGCAGCCCCTCAGGGCTGTTAAGGCCCCTCCAGAGCTTCTCATGAGCCCAGCCTCCCATCCTGGACGGCCCTCTGACAACAAGGTCTGATTGGGATGTCAGGAGGATGGGGTCAGGCTCTGCTCAGTGTCATCTAATGACAGCACAAGGGCAGGAACAGAGGAGGTTCTACATCAGTGTGAAAAGGACCTTCTTCCCAGTGAGGGTGACAGAGCCCTAGAACCTGTACCGTAGGGTTGATGGTTGGACTGGATGAGCCTAAAGGTCTTTTCCAACCTGCATGATTCTGTGGGTCTGTAGCAGGTAGTGTTCTTCCACCTCTAAAAACACATCTTTTCACCACGAACCCTTCAGCATCCCTGTTCTCTCATCCTTAACAATGTCTTTGGTAAAACACAACGTCTCCTTCTCTGGAGGTTCCCCATCAGTGTGAGAAGGACCTTCTTCCCAGTGAGGGTGCCAGAGCCCTGGCCGGGGCTGCCCAGTGGGGTTGTGGAGTCTCCTTCTCTGGAGACATTTCAAACCCCCCCGGGCTGTTCCTGTGTCACTGGGTGTAGGTGATCCTGCTGTGGGAGCGGGGTTGGACTGGATGACCTTTCGAGGTCCCTTCCCACCCCTGATGCTCTGTGATTCTCTCAGGAAGCTTTAAATATGTAAACTCCCCGGGTTCCTCAGCCATTTCCTTTGTGCTTTCTTCTTTTTCCTCGAGATGTGTGAGAAGCACAGCTCCTCCCGAGGGAAATCACTGCGAGCTCGAGCAGTGCCTAGGACCACCACGCGCTGCCACGGCGCCGCTTTGTACTTCGATCCCAGGCAGAGCAGCCGCGTTCCTGCTGCCCCTGCGAAGAGCAATTAATTCAAGTAGAAAAGATGCTGACCAGGTGCAGGTTGTGAAGTGATGTTTTGGTCTGAGGAGGGAAGGGCATCTCTGTTGTTAGCTGTCTGTGGTCATTCATCAGGCATCTGAGGAATTCCGGGGCTTTTGTGCTCAGCCAGCAGAACACAAGCTCCATGGCACCGGGAACGGGATGGAGAGAGGGGACACTGGTGACACTCAGTCCACTGAGGTGAAGGTCCGTGTGAAGAATCACAGCATCACAGAATGCCAGGGACTGGAAGGGACCCTGAAAGATCACCCAGTCCAACCCCCTGCCACAGCAGGATCCCCCAGATCCAGTCACACAGGAACATGGCCAGGTGGGTTTGAAACATCTCCAGAGAAGGAGACTCCACAGCAAGGACAACGTGTGATGAGCTGAAGGCCCTGAAGGGACAGAGAACTACAGGAACTGAAGGATACACCCACTGGTCCAGACTGCAGAGGTATCATCTGAAAGCCCAGAGGAGCCGGCACCTCTTGGGCACAGCGCTGCGATTTAGGGCACGGCTACGCCCAGCGAGGGGGACCGAGGCCAAGAGCCCAGAGCTACCTATTTCCAGAGCTGGCCGCTCTGTAATTACCAACTGGCCCTGCTTCAAACAGGGAGCAGCCCAACCTAGACCCATCTGCGCCGCGGCGGGGCCGTGAGCCAGCACCTCCACGCGTCCCCACGTTGTGCTGTGGGGGTCCATCATCCCCACAGAGCAGAGGGTGCCTGGTGGGGCTGCTCTTGGAACGAAACCTCTACTTGATCTAAGCCAGTGCCAAGGCAGACCAGCCCCTGCTGCTCTTCCCACGCTGGATGCAGCACTGGTCGAGCGGCCGGGTCCTCTCTCGACGTGCTGACCACCCCGCTCTGAGCCATCCCAGGAGGGGTTTATCTAGAGAAGAGGAGGCTGAGCGGAGACCCCGCTGCTCCGCACGGCCCCCCGAAAGGAGGTTGTAGCCAAGCTGCTGCTGTGCCCTTCTCCCAGATTACTAAGGGCAGGACCTACCTCTGGGGAAGGTGCCAAGTGCCACGAGGCAGTGGCAGCTGGAAGGAGCCCAGCCTGCCGGCACTGCTTGAGCCCTGCCAGGCCAGCTGTGGTCAGAGGAGGGGCTGCGCTTGCTGGTGGGACGCAGCCCATCTGGAAAGCAGTCTCCACTCCGTCCCCCCCTGCTCCCTGCGACACAAGCAGCAGAGCAACTGCAGCACTGCAGCTGCTTCTCCCTCTTGAGGTAGCCCATCAGTTTGGAAGCCGTGCTGACTTCTACTCTCCTTCCTGTCTTACCCAGCTGGCGACGCAGGCTTGTCCCTGCTTGTGCTAATCGTTGCTAACGAGGAGGAAAACAAGTCTGTGAGGCTTCCGAACGCTGTGATCCTGCACTGCTGGGATTTCTCAGCAGGACTGGGGAGAAAGCACCTCTCACTTGCCAGGGCTGGCAGCGGGTCACAGACTCACAGAACGTTAGGGGTGGGAAGGGACCTCCAATGATCATCAGTCCAATCATAGAATCATTAGGGGTGGGAAGGGACCTCGAAAGATCATCCAGCCCAATCCCCCTGCCACAGCAGGGTCACCCAGATCCAGTCACACAGGAACACAGCCACGTGGGTTTGAAACGTCTCCAGAGAAGGAGACTAAAAGGTTTTGGGGTGTCTCTGCTCTCAGTAGCCTGAGTGCAGCCTCTCCTGGTACCTCTGTGCAGACCTCGCATGGTTTGTCTGAGCCAGGTTGGCAAGAGGCACCCATCACACCCGCTGCTATGACAATGTGTCTGCAGTGGAGTAACTGTCACACGACTGGTCCCCAGGGAGTCTCCAGGATTAGCTCCTCCATGTGAAAGGCATTTCTTTGTCTTAGCTTAGCTGTCCTGCCCAGCATCATCTCCTCCTCCTCCATCAAGCCCTTAAAAACCAACTGCTGATGGAAGAATTACTTCAGCCTCACGAGATCAGAAGTTGTGGGTAGTCACACGCAGGGATGCAAAGCCTCTGAGGACACAAAAAGCAGCAAAGTGGGATACGGAGCCCATGTGGCTTTCCTGGGGCTATGCTTCAGTGTTTGCTGTCTTGGGAAGAAGATTCCTCTTCCAAAAGGCACCAGAGAAATGAGATCATACTGCTCCTGCTTCACGAGCCCCATTCTCGGTAGCACTGACTCACTCACAGGATCACAGAGCTTGAGGCATTGGGAGGGACCTTGAAGGACCATCCAGTGCAACCCCTCTGCCACAGCAGGATCCCCCAGATCCAGTCACACAGGAACATGGCCAGGAGGGTTTGAAACGTCTCCAGAGAAGGAGACTCCACAACCCCCTGGGCAGCCTCTGCCAGGGCTCTGGCACCTTCACTGGGAACAAGGTCCTTCTCACATCAATGTGGAACCTCCTCTGCTCCAGCTCACACCCACTGCCCCTTGTCCTGTCACTGGGTGCTCTTGAGCAGAGCCTGGCTCCATCCTCCTCACACCCACCCTTCACATATTGATCAACATCCATGGGGTCACCCCTCAGGGTCCTTTTTCCCAGCTCCAGAGCCCCAGCTCCCTCAGCCTTTCCTCAGCAGGGAGATGCTCCCCTCCCTGATCACCCCTGTGGCTCTGTGCTGGGCTCTCTCCAGCAGCTCTGTGTCCTCCTGCAGCTGAGGAGCCCAGCACTGGACACAAGACTCCAGCTGTGGTCTCATGCTCCACCTATAATGGTTTTGGTGGCCGAGGGGACAGCAGCTGCCACTACAGCCCTGAGCCCAGCGCCTCACCCCGGAGCAGCAGTCCTCAGCTCACCAGCAGCAGCCCTGGGTGTTTGTTTGTCCTCAGATTCCAAACCCCACACACTTTATGGTAACTGGGTTATCTGGACAGGGCTGTTTCTTCTCTGCTTGTTAAACAGACTGGGATCCGCTTCCTCCGAGCTGCTCGGTGACAGCAGCCTCCTGATCCGGTCTGCAGCTCCGCCGAGCTCCGCGCACCAAGTGCTGCAGCTCAGACAGATTGAAACCAGAGGTGGAACCTGACTGGTGGCTCTGTGCAGCTGCTTTCAATTGGTTTTCTGTTTACTTCAGAGCCTTCAACTGGTGCAGGGGAAAAGCAAGAACCCATTCTGCAGAGCTGACCTGGCTACCCTGGCCTTTGTGCTCAGCCTCTAGGTACCCTTGTCGTTGAGGGCACTGCTGGAACCTTGCCTCTGCTGCAGAGTCAGCACGGCTACAACTAGTCTGTGTCCTTATGGAATCACAGGGTCATCAGTCAGTGAGGCTGGAGAAGCCCTCTGAGCTCCCCCAGCCCAGGAGCTGACACCAGCACAGCAGCCACACCAGGGCACTCAGGGCCACAGCCAGGCTGTCCCTCAACACCTCCGGGGATGGGGACTCCCCCACTGCCCTGGACAGTCCAGTCCAGGCTCTGATCACCCTTTCCCTGAGGAAGGGCTTCCTGACATCCAGCCTAACCCTTCCCTGCCAACTTCAGGCCTTGCCTTCTAGTCCTGGCTTTAGTTGCCTGGGAGAAGAGCCCGACCCCCACCTGACTGTAACCTCCCTTCAGGGAGCTGGAGAGAGTCAGAAGATCCCCCCTGAGTCTCCTCTTCTCCAGGATAAACACCCCCAGCTCCCTCAGCCTCTCCTCAGCAGCCTTTCCCTCCAGTTCTTCCCCAGCCTCACTGCTCCTCTGCACCCGCTCCAGCCCCTCTTTCTGGAAGAGAGGGGCCCAGCAGTGCCCCCAGTACTTGGGGGGAAGCCTCCCCAGTGCCCAGTCCGTGGGGAGAGTGATGTCCCTACATTAAGTGCTACCTCTGCGCTAAGTCCTGGAAGTTAAGGCAGCTCTGTTACAGCCACTCAGAGGTCCCACTCATCCAGGACCACTCGCCACGTCTTTGTCAGCGGGTGCATGCGGGCAAGTGCCCCTCCTGGGGTCAGGCCTTTCATGCCTTCCCGCAGCTCTGCTGGGGCTCCCACACTCCCCCAGTAAGAATCAATAGCCAGATTCAGCTCTCTCAGAGCCCCAGAGGTGTCAGAGGCCACGCAATGAAAGGCAGGGAACACCCCACTGCTGGTCTCCAGTGGCATTCAAGGCAAATGAGCTGGAAGGGAGAAGCTCATGTGTGGGCATCACAGTTAACACTGACAGGGACCCAGGGACAGATCTTCCTCTTATTCCAGCCCAATCCATACAACCCTTCCTCAGATCAGGGAAGTCAGTCCTGCCGGAACGCAGAGCTCAGCCCTGGTTTTATTTCATTTAGTCCCATTTGGCCTTCAGCAGCTTCTTGTTCCTTTGGGAGCTGAACCGTTAACTTCTTCCCAGTGAGGGTGCCAGAGCCCTGGCAGGGGCTGCCCAGTAGGTTGTGGAGTCTCCTTCTCTGGAGATGTTTCAAACCCACCTGGTCCTGTTCCTGTGCGACTGGATCTGGGGGATCCTGCTGTGGCAGGGGATGGCACTGGATGGTCTCTCGAGGTCCCTTCCAACCCCTGATGTTCTGTGAGCCTGTGACCAGCCGCTGCTTCATAAACACTGTGGGAAGCTCCACAAAGCCAAAAGCCAGCTTTTCCTTTTGAAGTGAGCAGACAGAGCAAGCTCATGGAAAACTCCAGCAGCCTGCCCGAGTCTGCATCATGTAGGGGCTCTGACATCCAGTTACACCCCACGGCGTTCCGGGAGCAGAGGTCCTGTTACTGGTCCCAGGCTGGGTTAAGTGCATCTGGCACAGCAGACCTGCAGCTGCTCGGATGGACAGATGCAGAACCTTGGTGTCATCCTGTTTTCAGATCCCAAGCAGAGATTATTTGGTTCTTGTGGAGCAAAGACATAAGAGACACGAGGAGGAAGTGGTTTACCTCAGCAGAGACCTTCAGGGCTTGTACCGCCCTTGCAGCTACAAGGAGCAAACAACTGCTCATCACAAATCTGAGAGAGGGAGAGAGCAAGGAGCTGGCTCTGAGCAGGGACAAAAGGGCTGTGTGTGCAGTTGCACGCTCACGGAGGCTCACACACGCCTGCCACGGCCCCACTGCAGTTGCCAGAGGTAGCTGGTACTTGCCCGACGCTCCACACAGCAGCCGAACCCAAGTCCACGAGTCCCCCCTGTAACTGTGGCAAATCCCCTGCACCGAAGCCTCTCCTCTCCCCAGAGCAGTGGGCACCTCCCTTCCTTTCCAAACAAATCTCAGAGCACTGGGGATTGGAAGGGACCTTCTCACACTGAAGAGAGACCTTCTCCACAGAAGGAGATTCCACAACCCCCCTGGGCAGCCCCTGCCAGGGCTCTGGCACCCTCACTGGGAACAAGGTCCTTCTCACGTTGATGTGGAACCTCCTCTGCTCCAGCTCACACCCGCTGCCCCCTGTCCTGTCACTGGGTGCCCCTGAGCAGAGCCTGGCTCCATCCTCCTCACATCCACCCTTCACATATTGATCAACATCCATGGGGACACCCCTCAGGCCCCCTTTCTACAAGCTCATTCCTCTGTGGGGAATGACAGAGGTGCAGTCATGGAATCATAGAATCATGAGGGATTGGAAGGGACCTCGAGAGATCGTCCAGTCCCATCCCCCTGCCAGTCAAAAGAGAGCGAAGACAAAGGTGGTGATGACAGAATCACAGAACATGAGGGTTGGAAGAGACACTGAAAGACCTTCCAGTCCAACCCCACCACAGCAGAATCATCAAGATGGGTGATCAGGCCATCTCTAAGAAACTGAAGCTGCTTTTTAGCAACCCTAAAAGATAACCTTCAGAAAGGGCAAGAAGGAGGGCCTGGGTGACTACTGACGAGACACCCTCACCACCAACCCTTCAAAGTGCCATCTCAGTGCCATCTCAAAGTACCCGAGGGTCGTCAGTGTTCAGAAGGAATTCACCACCTCATTCACCTGCCTGACTAACCCAACAACCTTTCATGAAGATGCAACTCGGTGGATAGATGAAGGAAGGGCAGTAGATGGGGTCTACCTTGGCTTCACCGAAGCTTTTGACAGCACCTCCCATGCCAGCCTCACAGCCAGAGGATGGGCTGGGCGATTAGCTACTGAGGTGGACTGGGAGCTGGTTAAAGGACAGCGGGACAGGGCTGAGCTGGAGGCCTGTGCCTGGTGGTGCTTCTTAGGGGCTCAGTGCATGGAGGCCGAGAGGAGTGGCTGACACACCGGAGAGCGGTGCTGCCATCCAGCGTCACCCCGATAAGCTGGAGAGCTGGGCCAAGAGAAACCTGATGATGCTCAAGAAGGGCAAGGGCAGAGTGCTGCCCCTGGGGAGGAACAGCCCCACGGATCAGCACAGCTTGGGGACCCACCTGCTTGAGAGTGGCTCTGGGGAGAAGGACCTAGGGGTGCTGGTGGAGCACAGGCTGACCATGAGCCAGCAATGGGCCCTTCTGGCCAAGAAGGCCAGTGGTCTCCTGCGGCACATGAAGAGGAGTGCCCCCACTGCTGTGGCCTGGTTAGGCTGCACCTGAAACAGAGCACCCAGTTCTGAGCTCCTGAGTTCCAGAGGGACAGGAAGCTACTGGAGAGAGTCCAGTGCAGAGCCACCAAGATGATCAGAGGGCTGGAACACTTCTGGGCCTGTTCAAACTGGAGAGGAGGAGACCAAGGGGAGATCTCACCAATGGTGGGCATCAGGATGATGGGACCAGGCTCTTCGTGGTGGTGCCCAGTGACAGGACAAGAGGCAATGGGTTTAAGCTAGAATATTGGAGTTGAACATGAGTTTTCCTCAAGTTGAACATGAGGAAAAGTCTTTTTCCAGTGAGGGCAACAGAGCATTGGAACAGGCTGCCCAGAGAGGCTGTGGAGCCTGTCTGTGGAGACGTTCAAAACCTGTCTGGACGTGTTCTGTGTGATCTGTTCCAGGAGAACCTGCTCTGCAGGGAGCTTAGGCTGGACAATCTCCAGAGGTCCCTTCCAGCTCCTACCATTCTGTGATTCTATGGTTCTGTTTGAGTTCTCCCGTTCCACAGAAAAAAGCATCAAGGACCACCAGCAATCAGGTGACCAACTGTTATTTCACTTCACTGATGTTTTTACTCTGCGTGAGGCGACGCTGACAAAGATGCTTTAAATCATGTTCTTAGAGGGTTTTTAATGGGGAAGTCCCACAGGCACATGGGGAACTTTCCTTCCCCGCCTGAGACCACCACCACAGCAAAGGAACCCTTGTGGTTTGTTGTCCACAGAATCCCTCTGGTTGGAAAAGACCCCTGGGATCATCGAGTCTAACCGTCTACCCCACCTTACAAGTTCACCCCTAAAGCAGATCCCTCAACACCTCATCCATGAGATCTTTAAGCACACCCAGGGGTGGCGACCCCACCACCTCCCTGGGCAGCCCAATCCAGGGCCTGACCACCCTTTCTGTGAACAAATTCTTCCTAACTTGGAATCTAAAAGTCTTCACCAGTATCCCAAATCCTCCCAGCAGCACCACAGGGAAGAAGGTAGAGTTGTGAGCCCTCCATCTCAGCCAGGTACCTGCTGGCACAGGGCAGCATCTGTAGTCACAGAACCACAGAACATTAGGGACTGGAAAAGATCATCCAGTCATTGATCCATCATTGGAAAGATCAGCCAGTCCCAACCCCTGCCACAGCAGGATCTCCTAGATCCAGTCGCACAGGAACAGGGCCAGGAGGGTTTGAAACGTCTCCAGAGAAGGAGACTCCACAACCCCCCTGGGCAGCCCCTGCCAGGGCTCTGGCACCCTCACTGGGAACAAGGTCCTTCTTACACTGATGTGGAACCTCCTCTGCTCCAGCTCACACCTGCTGCCCCTTGTCCTGTCACTGGGTGCTCTTGAGCAGAGCCTGGCTCCATCCTCCTCACACCCACCCTTCACATATTGATCAACATCCATGGGGTCACCCCTCAGGCTCCTTCTTCCCAGCTCCAGAGCCCCAGCTCCCTCAGCCTCTCCTCATCATGGAGATGCTCCCCTCTCTCCATCACCCCTGTGGCTCTGCACTGGGCTCTCTCCAGCAGCTCTGTGTCCTCCTGCAGCTGAGGGGCCCAGCACTGGACAGAAGATTCCAGCTGTGGTCTCCCCAGGGCAGAGCAGAGGGGAAGCAGAACCTCTGCAGGTCCTCAGAGAAGTAAATCTCGATGTTCCTCAGCTCACACCGGGCAGAGGTGCTGCGCCCCGTGAGATGCAGCCATCGATCTCCAAGGACCTGGCTGCTCCCAGGGTATCTCCCTGATAAACGAGTGGCCTCCTCTGATCAGCAGAAAATACAGTCAAACCTTTCTAAAACCAGCGGTTATCCTGCGCTGGGTGATAAGAAAGCCGGCGTTTTCAGCCCAGGACAAAGCCGTGAATCAGAAGCCATGAATCCAACGACAAACCACAAGAGATAAATGGGGTCTGAGCTTCCCCAGCTCAGCCCTGCCAAAGAACTTAATAGCACTGCTGCCACTGGCACCGTCCCAGTGGTTCCCAGTGCTTCCTTATTAATGGGAATGCTTTCGACTCAGCACTTCCACAGCTCCATAAACATCCAGACTGACATTGCTCGGGCTGAAAATCCCCGGCGGTTACAAGCACTAAGACTCGATAGCAGAGCTAACCTGAGGCTTGAGTTAAGCCTTGATTGATGCACTGAAGGTCTCTACTAACCAGGCTCCAGGATGCCGCCGGCACAAAAACCTCATTTACTTCTTCAGCTTCAGTCCCTGGACCCAAATCTGCAGGGTCTGGGTTCAAACTGCTCCGTTTGGGTGGATTTCCAGTCGTTCTGCAATGGCTGTAGCACAATTCACTGACTAGCTTCAATCACAGAACGTTAGGGATTGGAAGGGATCTCCAGAGATCATCTGCTACTACTATATGGGCTCAGACCCAAAACCCTGGGACTACAGAGTCCCACATTCCACCGTCTAGTCCAATCCTCTCACCACAGCAGGATCCCCTAGATCCAGTCACACAGGAACATGCCCAGGTGGGTTTGAATCATCTCCAGAGAAGGAGACTCCACAACACCCCTGGGCAGCCCCTGCCACCTCACTGGGAACAAGGTCCTTCTCAGACTGATGTGGAACCTCCTCTGTTCCAGCTCACAGTGAGGGTGCCAGAGCCCTGGCAGGGGCTGCCCAGGGGGTTGTGGAGTCTCCTTCTCTGGAGATCTCTAAAACCCACCTGGCCATGTCCCAGTGTGACTGGATCTAGAGGATCCTGCTGTGGCAGAGGGATTGGACTGGATGATCCCTCGAGGTCCCCTGCAGTCCCTAATGCTCAGTGGTTCTGTGTGTCAGCTTTCCAACACATTCCAATTTGTCCTTTAAAGCAGGGACGATGGAGGTGGAAGAGGCTGAGCCCAGGGGGAGCAGTGCTTCTGCAGCATGGCTGCAAGGGGAGGCTGTAAGAATATACCCCAGCCTCCCAGCCCGAGGAGTCTTCACCCATCAAGGGGAGAAGCCTGCTGACGAACGGCAAAGGAATGCACAATCAGGTCTTGTCAGGTTCGACCTCATCCATCTCCCTGCTCCAGGTCCTGCCTCCCAGACGCGATGCACTGGGCTGGCCGCGGAGCAGGAATCCTGTTTCACAAGAGGGTTTCTGAAGTTTCTCAGATCTGTTTTCATTGTGCAGTAGGACAAACCCGTTGTGTTTCCAAACCCTTCCCATGCACGGCCCAGAGAGGAAGGAGAAGCGAGGGCCAAGCGGCAAACAGGCTAATGCCTCGGTGATTCCCCTCCGGAGGGGAAGACGCGGCTGCCAGCTCCCAAGCGCTGGCAGACAGGAGAGCGACGGCCACTTGGCCTCCACCACCAGAAGGCCGGGAACATCTAGGTGTCCCCCCTACTCCCCCTTCAGTTAACTCTCTATCCTCTCCTTGGAAGCTTTCCACTCCCTGTAAGTAATGACATATGAACTGAGCGAGAGAGAACGAGAGTCTGCAGCCGGTGGTTGGGAGGTTCCCTGGAGATAAAAGGCAGCTGCAGATCCAGGTTCTTGCTTTGTCTGATTTGAAGCTGATTCCAATTAAGGGCTCGTTGGAGGAAAGCGGAACACGGCCAACACAGCTCGGCGGTCAGGGAACCGCTCCAAAGCGGAGCAAGGGGACTGGAACCTGGGGATGCTCTTCCCAGGGAAGCCTCCGGCTCGCTGGCGGATCCATCAGCTCTCGCACGTGAGGCGGGAGTGGGAGGAAGGCTGAAGCACACTCAGCCCGTTCTGGGGGAGATGAAACTCCTGGGGACTTTGCTCCAAAGGGAAACCTGCTGCAGGGCCCACGTCCAGCCGGTGTGCTAGAGTCATCACGCGGATCGCTGCGGAGGCTGCGTGTTCCCCTCAGCCCCACCACACAGAGCCCCACCACGCAGAGCCCCACCACGCAGAGCCCCACCACGCAGAGCCCCACCACGCAGAGCCCCACACAGCCTGCAGCCCACCGGGAGCTGAGGGAGCAGAGGCTGACACCAGGCATCTCCAGAGCAAAACTCGTTTTCTCCTTTCTCACACTCCCCCTACCAACCAAGGAAGGTTTTCCACTGCTGTTATAGCTGAAACAGATACAGTCTCTCAACAAGTCCCAGAGAAGCACCATTTCCAGGTGGAAAAGTTGGTCTTGGATTCTGTGGGATGGATCCAATACCAGCAAAGAAGAACAGAAGCATCAATCACAACGTGAGAACCAGGGAACTACTGGAGATGTTTCAGACCTGCCTGGCCCTGTTCCTGTGTGACAGGATCTAGGTGATCCTGCTCTGCCAGGGGGATTGGACTGGATGGTCTTTTGAGGTCCCTCTCAATCCCTCATGACTGGGTCTAGGGCATCCTGCTGTGGCAGGGGGATTGGACTGGATGGTCTTTCAAGGTCCCTCCCAACCCCTAATGACTGGATCTAGGGGCTCCTGCTGTGGCGGGGGGACTGGAGCAGATGATCTTTGGAGGTCCCTCCCAATCCCTAATGTCCTGTGCTCCTGTGATCTGTCAGTATTGAACAGACTGGGCATGTGCTTGTGGAAGGAGAATCTTGTTAAACATCCACTGCTAAAGATCACTGCTAAGGAGCTTTAGCTCCATTCCTCTGATCTGGATACGGATTACTGCCGTGTGCTGCAGAAAGACATCTCTTATCTTCTCCCCCTGGGCTGGGCACTGGGGAGGCCTCCCCTTGAGTACTGGGGGCAGTCCCGGCCCGCTCACTTCAAGAAAGAGATTGAGGGGCTGCAGCCTAGTCCTTTTATGCTTGAGGTGCCTTCCAGCCCCTAATGCTCCGTGACTCAGTGACTCCCACAGCACCCAGGCCCCCTGGATGCAGCTGTCCCCCCCAGCGATGGGGACCTGCAGCTGGGGAGAGGTTCCTGCTGCCTGGGTAGCAGTAGCTGCAGCGAGGCCCGTCTGGAGACGCAGTGCCACATGCAGCACATCACGGTGGCTTCCCTCCAGCTAGGGGCTGCTGCACAGCTGGAGCAGCCTGCAGCGGGAGGGGGGCCTGGACCGCAGACGGAAGTGGGAGACGGGCTGAGCGCGTTCGCCTTGCCCCGACAGCCTTTGACTAGACAGGTCTGGTTACAGCAGCCGAGGATCCGACCGGCAACGCGCAGATCCAGCATGAACAGCACAGAAATGGAAAGCATCCTGAGCTGGGGGAACATCTGCCGAGGCGCCGAAAACCCCTCGGCGCGCACCATGCCGGGGGAATCAGCAGGGCTGAGAGCAGACTGTTCAGCTGCCCCTACGGCTGCTTTACTGCCATCCCAGCATCCCCGTGTGCCACTGATGAGATTTATTAGCCACAGGGATGCACAGTTCCAGGAGGAAGGACTTGCTCCCTAGGGCCATTACTGGCCTTGCACTATGCGCAGGGAAAGGCAGCGACCAGCAGATAACCAGACCCTCTGTTACAGCCTGTGGCTCTGAATTGCCATTTCTCACCGTGCTTCCACGTCGGTACCCAATGAGACCAAGATACTTCACTGGTGTAAACTGGTGGCACAGAATCACAGGACATTAGGGGTGGGAAAGGACCTTGAAAGATCAGCCAGTCCCGTCCCCCTGCCACAGCAGGATCACCGAGACCAAGTCACAAAGGAACATGCCCAGGAGGGTTTGAAATGTCTCCAGAGAAGGAGACTCCACAACCCCCTGGGCAGCCCCTGCCAGGGCTCTGCCACCCTCACTGGGAAGAAGTTCTTCTCATAGGAAACCTCCTCTGCTCCAGCTCACACCCACTGCCCCTTGTCCTGTCACTGGGTGCCCCTGAGCAGAGCCTGGCTCCATCCTCCTGACACCCACCCTTCACACATTGATCAACATCCATGGGGTCACCCCTCAGGCTCCTTTTTCCCAGCTCCAGAGCCCCAGCTCCCTCAGCCTTTCCTCAGCAGGGAGATGCTCCCCTCCCTCCATCATCCCTGTGGTTCTGCGCTGGGCTCTCTCCAGCAGCTCTGTGTCCTTGTGGAGCTGAGGGGCCCAGAACTGGACACGAGATTCCAGCTGTGGTCTCCCCAGGGCAAAGCAGAGGGGGAGGAGAACCTCTCCATCTACTTCTCAAGCCTACAGGGACCAGGTGTTCTCTTTCTTCTGGACTCATTTTCATAAGCTTGATAAAGCTCTTAATACTCATCTTGTGCCAAGTGGCCACAGGTCTGCTTCATCAAAAGAGTCCTCCAAGGAGGAAGGTTTGTTCCTCCCACCTGCAGAGATTGCAGAAGCATCACACAGGCCAAGACAAACCCCGCTCCTGCTGTCGGCTCAATTACAGAGAGACACCCAACAGCCTGCATCCCGGGAGGCATGGAGCCAGGCCGTGCCATCAGTGAGTGCAACTGCACACGGCATCGCTGACTCTGACAGTCACACACTGGTCCTGGTGGCCAGCAGGATGGCCAGGAGCCAGCAATGGGCCCTTGGGGCCAAAAAGGCCAGTGGCATCGTGGGGTGGTTAGCATCAATCTGAGAGGGACCTTGTTCCCAGTGAGGGTGCCAGAGCCCTGGCAGGGGCTGCCCAGGGGGTTGTGGAGTCTCCTTCTCTGGAGACATTTCAAACCCACCTGGACATGTTCCTGAGCGACTGGATCTAGGGGATCCTGCTGTGGCAGGGGGATGGGGCTGGATGATCTCTCGAGATCCCTTCCAATCCCTGATGCCCTGTGACTCTGTGAGTTATTTCTGAGCAAGACAAGACGTGAGTTCCAGGTTGGTTTACTGCAGACACTTCAGAAGAACTGAAATACCACAGGAGCTCCAATCCTCTGTCAAAGCTGACAGCTCTGAAGCAAAACGTCAGGGGGCTCCGACTGGATAAACCTTGAAAAAGCAACCTCCTGTGACTCTGCTTCCTCACACATACCTGAGCAGTAGCATTTTATGAGCATGGATTTAGAACGAGGACGTGAGCCAGGACTCGAGGAAGGCATAAATCTCCTCTAGCTCTGAACTCTGCCGTAAACACCAACGCCTTCACCGAGAGCAATGCCGGCCGAAGCTGCAGAAACACTTCTTCCCCTCTGTCCTGAGCTAGTTGTAACCGTGGCTTTTCTTGCGGCCGAGTACAGGTAAAGATGCTTCTCCCTTCTTCAGAAAACACCAGTTTCCAATTCCTTAATTAATTAATTCTAATTACCAGAGAGTGTATGAGTTACCTGAGACACAGGAGACATCAAAATACGCTGCTATGGAATAGACTGGTCTTTGTTTTAATCACAGAATCATCCTGGCTGAAAAGGACCTCCAGGATCATCAAGTCCAGCCCTCAGCCCAACAGCTCCATAACACCTACACCATGGCCTCAAGTGCTCTGGCTACTCAGTTTTTAAACCCCTCCAGGGATGGGGGCTCCACCATCTCCCTGGGCAGCCTGGTCCAGTGCCCAACCGCTCTCTCAGCAAAGAACTTCTGAAGATCCAATCTAAACCTTTCCCAACACAACTGGAGGCCATCTCCCCTCATCCTATCATTAGGAATTTGGGAGAAGAGACCAGCAGCAGCCTGGCCACAACCTCCTTTGAGGGAGCTGTAGAGAGCAAGAAGGTCTCTTCTCACCTTCCTCTTCTCTAGACTAAATAACCCCAGTTCCCTGAGCTGCTCCTCACAGGGCATAATGACTCCACAAATCATGTGTGACACCTCGTGCAGCAGTACTCAAACATCTGCACCTGTATAAAGATTACACTGGCACCCAAGCCACATCTGGACATTCAGGTAACTGCAGCCTGAATGCATTTTAGGGTCAGAACTGTAATTTTGATGAAAGTATTTTATAAACCTTTGCTCCACAAAGTCTGATCCCAGCTCCTCATTATTCCCTAGGAAACCACGGTTACAGCTTGCAGCTGAGAACCTCGATGGGCACCGTTAACTCTGTCACAACACCTCACGGTTCCAGGAGAAGCAGCTGGGTTGGAAAATACTGGTACTCGAAAACACAGACTGCTTTTATGACCTTGCTGTGGGGATAAACCAGAACTCCCAGACAGAAACATCTCTAAGTCACAAAAGGATGTCTCATTCAGCTGACCCTGATCGTGATGGCCTCTTTAAAGCAGAACTTGGCACTTTCAGTGACAGAATCACAGAATCATAGAGTCATGGAGTCACAGAGTTCTGGAGTCATGGAGTCATGGAGTCCTAGAGTCATGGAGTCCTGGAGTCATAGAGTCATGGAGTCATGGAGTCACACAATCCTAGACTGGCCAGGGTTGGAAGGGACCTTAAAGATCATCTAGTTCCAACCCCCCTGCACAGGTCAGGGACACCTTCACTAGGGAAGGTTACTCAGGGCCCCAGCCAACCTGCCCTTCAGCACTGCCAGGGATGGGGCAGCCACAACCTGTTCCAGCATCTCAGCACCCTCACAGCAAAGAATTGGTTCCTCATGTCCAACCTCCATCACCCCTCTTCAAGTCTGGAACCCCTTCCCCTTGTCCTCTGGCTACCACCCCTGTCAAAAGCCCTCCCCCATCTTTCCTGTAGCCACCTTCAGAGACTGGGAAGCTGCTCCAATGTTAAGTAGGTTAAGTTACTGCAACTAAGGTGAGGTTGGGTTAGAAGAGACCATTATCAGTAGATGACACTGAGCAGAGCCTGGCTCCATCCTCCTGACCCCGACCCTTCCCGTATTTATAGTCAATAATGAGGTGACAGATTTAGATCTGTTTGACGTTGCGACCGCTGAATCCCAACAAACTGCAGCAGCTACTTGCTACGAAGTGCCTGTGAGGAGGAAGGAACGTGTAGCCAGAGCTGCTGCGAGGAGAGAGCTCCTAAACGAGACTTGATTCAATTTAGCACCCAAATCCCTTCCCCCTTGGTAAAGACCTTTTGCCCATCAACGTTGGAAAACAGCCCGTCGCAGGACTCGTTCCAAACCCACTCGAGGAGACATGCGGGGCTAGTGTGTCCGCAGAGGCACATGTGCAGTTAGCCAAGCTCTCGGAACAAGAGCCAACTCAATTACCTCCCAAGCACAAGGCTCACGGAGGGGACCTCTGCTCCAGGAGGTCTGCCGAGCAAACGTGAGTGAAGGAATGTGGAAGGAGTTTATGTGAAAGCAAACACTCCATACCCTACAAAAGCCCCGCTGGCCGATGACAAAGGTCTCCTGGAAACACCAATTAGTCAGGTGTCTCTTTGTCCTCGTCACTTTGCCTCCCCTTATTAAATCAGGATCTCGGAGAAGCTAAGGGCTCCCCGAAGTCTAGGTGGAATTGAAGGCTGCGCTCGGTGTTGTGCCGTGATCTGCCCGTGGGTGAGGAGAGAAGGAAAAACTTCTCTTGATTAAATAACTAAACACACAGTGACTGGAAAGGAGAAATGGCCTTCACTCACTGGCAGGGCTGTTGGGGTAACCCCATTACTGCTGCCGGTGGCAGAGGTGTGGCAAGGGCTTTCTGCCCTGCACACAGGGACTGGGAGCACTGGCTGACCACTGGTTGACTGAACAAGAACCCACAGGGTGCCCAGGTGGCTCAGAAGGCCAATGGCATCCTGGCTTAGATCAGGATGAGTGTGGCCAGCAGGGCTAGGGACGTCATTCTCCCCCTGGACTGGGCACTGGGGAGGGCTCTCCTGAAGCACTGGGGCAGTGCTGGGCCCCTCACTTCAGGAAAGAGATTGAGGGGCTCCTCTGCAGTGGGTGCAGAGGAGCAACGAGTCTGGAGAAGGACTGGAGGGAGAGGCTGGTGAGGAGAGGCTGAGGGTGTTGAGCCTAGAAGAGACTCAGGGGGGACCTTCTCCCTCTCTCCAGCTCCCTGAAAGGAGGTTGTAGTCAGGTGGGGGTCGAGCTCCTCTCCCAGGCACCCAGTGCCAGGACAAGAGGGCAGGGCCTGAAGCTGCCAGGGGAGGGCTAGGTCAGGCTGGATGGGGCTCTGGACAACCTGCTCTGGGGAGTGATGGCCCTGCTTGGTGTAGGGGGGTTGGATTAGATGACGTTTGGAGGTCCCTTCCAACCCGACACATTCTAAAAGATGCTGTTACGCTTCCACTGACTCAGAGAGAGATCCTAACCATCTGCATCAGCTGCAGACCTGCTGAGGATGTAGATTACAAGCCACTGCTCCCTTTTAAAACGAGGGCATCGCTTCCAGCTAAGACCAGAACTATCTGTTGAATGTGCTGTGTTCATCCCACTTGATTAGATAGGACTTTGGAGCAACAAATCTCCTAAATTGAACACTTCATTCTGGTATCTGAAGAGGGGATGAGATGAATTTCAGCCTAATCACACTAAATCCTCGCTTCCCATTCCCTCAAGACTGCTTACATTCTTGCTCAGAAAGCACATCTTCCTCAGCCCAGAGATCAGACTCTTAGGGGAAGACTATTTTTATTTTAAAAAAGCATAAATATGTAAAAAATTAAACCCACACATTTCTGGGAACCTAGATTAAAGTGTTTCTTCCTGATCTCCACATGATACTCTAATGTTTAGAGAGGCCCAAAGACATGCTAATTACTGAGCCTTTATCTTAACACTTCTTCCTCCCTGCTCTCAGCACTGGTTCCCCTGCACTGGGCACTGGGGAGGTCCCCCCTCAAGTTCTGGGGGCAGTGCTGGGCCCCTCAATTCAAAAGAGAGACTAAGGGGCTGGAGTGGGTCCAGAGGAGCAACAAGGCTGAGGAAGGGGCTGGAGGGAAAGACTGATGGGGAGAGGCTGAGGGAGCTGGGGGCGTTCACCCTGAAGAAGACTGCAAAGGGACCTTCTCCCTCTCTCCAACTCCCTGAAGGAGGCTGTAGTCAGCTGGGGGTCAGGCTCTTCTCCCAGGCAACCAGCTCCAGGACCAGAGGGCAGAGTCTGAAGCTGCACCAGGGGAGGGTCAGGTTGGATGTCAGGAAGCCCTTCCTCATGGAAAGGGTGATCAGAGCCTGGACTGGGCTGCCCAGGGCAGTGGGGGAGTCCCCATCCCTGGAGGTGTTGAAGGGCAGCCTGGCTGTGGCCCTGAGTGCCCTGGTCTGGCTGATGTGGTGGTGTCAGGTCCTGGTCTGGTCTGGCTGAGCTCAGAGGGCTTCTCCAGCCTCATCAACTCTGTGATCCTGTGACTTGCTATTAATTAAAAGCAGAGGACAGGCTTGTGATCAAAGTGAGCAGACTTTCCCATTTTGAGGGTTGTTCTCACACTATTCCTGAACGAACGGAGACGCCTTCAGTCTGAACATACATGGAATAAAATCTAAAGCAATCTGAAAAGCTCTAATACTACTCTACTCATCTTGAGTGCAGTCCACACCGAAGAGCATTGGATTTTCAAGCCAGCATATGCTCAGGAGAGGACAATCATGACTTCCTGTGGCTATCGGAACGTGAAGGGATGGGGCAGGGCGAAAACGATGGTAACGCCGGCGCTCAGGGAGTTCCAGCTGCCAAAGACAAACTCTCCACCTGCAGGGTCCTAAGAAGGAGAGCCTGCACACCTTCGGGGGATCCGTCTCCGTGGCAGTTTCCTGGCTGAGGGCCGCTGTTTATTTTATACCCACTGACTGAAAACTCCTGAATTCCTCTGCTCGGGCTCCTCCGGGCCGCAGCAGCAGATGAGTCATTTTACCTCATCCCCATCTCCCATTTCCCATCATCTACTGAGTGCAGAACCACACAAAGATGAAGCAGAAGCCCAGCTAGTTCTTATCTCACAACGGTGTTTGTTTTGAGCTAATCACTCATGCTGACATCTGTTTGGCCCCAATCCTGGGCTGGTTAATAAGTTGCTTGTGTAAATCTGTTCTGGGCAAGACCAGGCCTTCTCGCACCCCCGACGACTGATGGATGCCTTCTGGAAGCCAGCAGTGCTTCAGGATAAGCCCACCTTGGGCATGCAGCAGCTTCCCAATGAATGCTGCCCACGAATGAGCTCACAGAACCACAGAACACTGGGGATTGGAACCCTTGTCCTATCACTGGATGACACTGAGCAGAACCTGGCTCCATCCTCCTGACACCCACTCTTCACATATTTATCAACGTTAATGAACGTATTGAATCGAGCTCATGAACCTCTAGTATGAAGAACTGTATCTCCGGGGTCAAAGTCATCCAGCGGTTGGCAGCTTCCCAAACAGGAAAACAAAGCAACCTCCTATCTTCCCCGAGATCTTAGCCGCCAACCCGTGCTGCTTTAAGAAAGAAGAGGTCCACGCTTTGATGTGAGCCCTTGGAAATACTGTGGTTATTTAAATTAGTCTGGCTCTTGTCTCTTGGTCGTTCTCCTAGATTCTTGCTGCAATATTGGTGCATATTTCTGAAGGCCAGAGTAGACCAGACTGATCATCTGGGCTGGCCTCTTGCATAACGTGCACCCACAGGGTTTCACCCTCAGATGTGTGAATCAAGCTTTGTACCTTGTGGGAGACCCAGGGTATCTTGATTTTGTCTCCAAGTGCTGGGGAGTTTCCCACACCCTCGGTTAGCCACTCCAGACATAAGCAGTCTTCATGGCTAAAACATTCCAGTTTCATTTCCAGTCTGGAATCTTGTGTCCAGTGCTGGGCCCCTCAGGTCCAGAAGGACACAGAGCTGCTGGAGGGAGTCCAGTGCAGAGCCACAGGGATGATGGAGGGAGGGGAGCATCTCCCTGCTCAGGAAGGGCTGAGGGAGATGAAATAAAGGAGCCTGAGGGGTGACCCCATGGATGTTGATCAATATGTGAAGGGTGGGTGTCAGGAGGATGGAGCCAGGCTCTGCTCAGGGGCACCCAGTGACAGGACAAGGGGCAGCGGGTGTGAGCTGGAGCAGAGGAGGTTCCACATCAGTGTGAGAGGGACTTTGTCCCCAGTGAGGGTGCCAGAGCCCTGGCAGGGGCTGCCCAGGGAGGGGTTGTGGAGTCTCCTTCTCTNTCCTTCTCTGGAGACGTTTGAAACCCTCCTGGACTGTCCCTGTGCGACTGGATCTAGGGGATCCTGCTGTGGCAGGGGGACTGGACTGGGTGGTCTTTCAAGGTCCCTTCCAATCCCTAATGGTCTGTGATTCTGTGATTCCCTTCTTGCTGTGCAGTAGCCCCCTGGGGCTGTGTTTAGTGTAACATAGGGGTCCAGAACTGGACACAAGATTCCAGCTGTGGGCTCCTCAGGGCACAGTAGAGGGGGAGGAGAACCTCTCTCGATCTGCTACCCACCCCCGTTCTGTNAGCCACTCCGACCCCAGCCTGTAGCTCTGCATGTTCCTGTGTGACTGGATGTACGGGATCCTGCTGTGGCAGAGGGACTGGACTGGATGATCTTTTGAGGTCCCTACCAATCCCTGATGATTCTATGATCCACCCCGGGATGCTGTTGGCATCCAACTACGCCAGCTCAGGCAGAGCTTCACCCCAGCTTTCCCAGTCTTAGATGGCTGCCTGACCAGCGAGGTTTTCCGGGGTGTAAGTCCAACCAAGCATCTCACGGGCACACCAGTTTGGGCTGGGATCATGCCCTGGCAGCTCTGGAGCGGCCAGGACCGGGCTCTGCAGTGGGAAGTAGATAACAACCCCCATGAGGTGCCAGGTTTGTCTCACGGGGATCATTAGTGCAGTTAAAGCTCCGCGAGCACTAACCAGACCGCAAGTCCCCGGTATCGGACAAGGGCTCCTCTATCAGCCCGTGTGGATTTGCTGCTCTCGTGGGAAAAATCAAGGAGCCCAGGGCAGCAGACAGACTGTTAGTGGGCTACAGAAATAGTGAGAGGCTGCTGTCTAGACTGGGGGGAGGAAATTCCTGCGCGCGTTGAGCAGAGCCACGCACAGACGCACGCACGCAAAGAAAGAACAGGAAGGTCTGTGCTGCTGGAGTCCTTGACAGCGGCCCGAGGGGAACGCTGGGTTTGGTGCGAGAGGCAGACGAGGCACCCACCTGGACAGAGCCTGCCAGGCCTTCTGGCCAGGGTGCTCTGGCTGACTGGCCTTCGAGAAACCAGATCCCGCACGGCGGCGCAGGGCTGCCTCCACGAGCAGGGTGGGGGCAAGGTCCAAGGTGGAGGGAGGTGATTCTCCCCCTCTACTCCACTCTGGTGACACCCCACCTGGAGCACTGCGTCCAGTTCTGGAGCCCTTACCACAAGATTGATGTGGACGTGCTGAAGCGAGTGCAGAGGAGGGCCGTGAGGATGATCAGAGGGCTGGAGCAGCTCTCCTGTGAGGACAGAGTGAGGGAACTGAGGCTGTTCAGTCTGGAGAAGAGGAGGCTCTGAGGTGACCTTCTTTCCAGGTCCCTTCCAATCCCTAATGATTCTGTGAGTCCTGGACATGTCAAAGAGCCAAAGAGCACTGAACAGAAGTCTAGCGTTGTCGTACTGGACTGGCTGGAGCGATGGGCTCAGGCTGAGGGGATGAGGTTTAGCAAAGCCAAGTGCTGGGTCATGCAGTTCAGTCACAACAACCCCCAGCAGCCACAGGCTGCTGAGCACCTGCAAAGCTCTCTGGTGGGAGAGGACCTGGGGGTGTTGGTTGACAGCCAGCTGAATGGGGTGAGCAGCAGGAGGAGGGAGGTGATGGTGCCCTTGCACTCAGGAGACTTGGGTACTGGGTCCAGCTTTGGGTGCCACAGGATCAGAAGGACACTGAGGGCCTGGAGCAGGGTCAGAGAAGGGCAACGAAGCTGAGGAGAGGGCTGGAGAACAGGCCCTGTGGAGAGTGGCTGAGGGAGCTGGGGTTATTTAATCTAGAGAAGAGGAGGCCGAGATGAGACCTTCTTGCTCTCTACAGGAGGTTGTAGCCAGGCTGCTGCTGGTCTCTTCTCCCAAATTACCAATCACAAATGATGGGGATGAGGGGAAATGGCCTTACATTGTGTCAGGGGAGGTTTAGATTGGATCTTAGGAAGAAGTTCTTTCCTGAGAGAGTGGCTGGACACTGGACCAGGCTGCCCAGGCAGGTGGTGGCATCCCCAACCCTACAAGTGTTTAAAAAACAAGTAGATCTAGAACTTGAGGCCATGGTCTAGAAGTTAGGGAGCTGTTGGGATAAGAGCTGGATTTGAAGATCCTGGAGGTCCTCTCCATGATTTCATATGCCTGAGAGATGTCCACATTAGGAGCCACTGTAACTGCCATCACTCGGCCTGGGAACCCATCTGTGTTCAGAGGCACCAATCGCCCTTTGGGAAGGGAACTGTGTGACACATGCACGCTCCCAACACTCTACAAGCTCCTGGCCCAGACACACTGACCACATCATAAAGGACCTGTCGAAATGCCAGCTTTGGTGAGGATTATGTAATGTGGTTCCAACCACAGACTTTGTTTTTCCACAACGATGAGGACCACAAAATGTCTTCTCCAAAACAAATAAAAGTCAAAGAGAGAAGGGTCAAGGGGCTGCAAATCACACTGACCTGTTGCTTTCATAAACAGCAATACAAGCCCTTTCCCCCCACTTCCCTTCTAAGATATAGAATCATAGAATCATTCAGGTTGGAAAAGACCCTGGGGACCATCAAGTCCAACCACCAACTCTACAACTGCACCCCTAGACCACATCCCCCAACACTACATCTAAGCGACTTTTACACTCATCCAGGGATGGGGACTCAGCCACCACCTTGGGCAGCCCAGTCCAGGGCCTGACCACTCTGTCCATGAGGAATTTCCTCCTGATCAGTGGGTAAGATATTCCCTGCACCAGAGTAGTTTGCTAGGAACTCCCTCCCTGTTGTGAGACAGGTGACAGAACTGCACTAATACTCAGCCCAGACAAACCTCACGTCCTGCTGGCCCATCACACTCTTTACTAGTTAATTCTGAGGTGACAGTGACTCTTCAATGATGTTAAGGCTCTGTAGGGAGGTTGTAGTCAGGTGGGAGTCAGGCTCTTCTCCCAGGCAACTAGGAACAGGATGAGAGGGCAGAGCCTGAAGTTGCACCAGGGAAGGGT
>VXBP01006664.1:738280-772905 GCA_013400115.1 Rhinopomastus cyanomelas | reverse complement strand
GGTGGCATCCCCAACCCTACAAGTGTTTAAAAAACAAGTAGATCTAGAACTTGAGGCCATGGTCTAGAAGTTAGGGAGCTGTTGGGATAAGAGCTGGATTTGAAGATCCTGGAGGTCCTCTCCATGATTTCATATGCCTGAGAGATGTCCACATTAGGAGCCACTGTAACTGCCATCACTCGGCCTGGGAACCCATCTGTGTTCAGAGGCACCGATCGCCCTTTGGGAAGGGAACTGTGTGACACATGCACGCTCCCAACACTCTACAAGCTCCTGGCCCAGACACACTGACCACATCATAAAGGACCTGTCGAAATGCCAGCTTTGGTGAGGATTATGTAATGTGGTTCCAACCACAGACTTTGTTTTTCCACAACGATGAGGACCACAAAATGTCTTCTCCAAAACAAATAAAAGTCAAAGAGAGAAGGGTCAAGGGGCTGCAAATCACACTGACCTGTTGCTTTCATAAACAGCAATACAAGCCCTTTCCCCCCACTTCCCTTCTAAGATATAGAATCATAGAATCATTCAGGTTGGAAAAGACCCTGGGGACCATCAAGTCCAACCACCAACTCTACAACTGCACCCCTAGACCACATCCCCCAACACTACATCTAAGCGACTTTTACACTCATCCAGGGATGGGGACTCAGCCACCACCTTGGGCAGCCCAGTCCAGGGCCTGACCACTCTGTCCATGAGGAATTTCCTCCTGATCAGTGGGTAAGATATTCCCTGCACCAGAGTAGTTTGCTAGGAACTCCCTCCCTGTTGTGAGACAGGTGACAGAACTGCACTAATACTCAGCCCAGACAAACCTCACGTCCTGCTGGCCCATCACACTCTTTACTAGTTAATTCTGAGGTGACAGTGACTCTTCAATGATGTTAAGGCTCTGTAGGGAGGTTGTAGTCAGGTGGGAGTCAGGCTCTTCTCCCAGGCAACTAGGAACAGGATGAGAGGGCAGAGCCTGAAGTTGCACCAGGGAAGGGTCATGTTGGATGTTAGGAAGCCCTTCCTCAGGGAAAGGGTGATCAGAGCCTGGACTGGACTGCCCAGGGCAGTGGGGGAGTCCCCATCCCTGGAGGGGTTTAAGGCCAGCCTGGCTGTGGTCTGGCTGCTGTGGTGGTGTCAGCTCCTGGTCTGGGCTGGTTGAGCTCAGAGGGCTCCTCCAGCCTCAACAGTTCCGTGATACTCTGATTTATAATTATTAGCTCAATAGGTTCCTTTCCAGCCTCAATAAGAATTCTTTAATTCTCTAATGAGAAGCACACAGAAGTCTTTACGAAGCCTCTCACCGATGCCCTGGGCTCTCATCACACCCTATCTAATTACACTCTGGAAGACTCGAAGGGAAGGAGCAAGCAAGCACCTGGAGAAAGAAAACACAGAACCTGTTTATGTTCTCCCTTCTGCCGTTGCATCATCTTCATTTGCTAACGGGTAAAATATTTCTGCAGTCCCTTCAAACCCCATGTGCTGTGTTTCTTAACTTTTAAGAACGATTGGGCGCAGCCAGGTGGTGAACCGATCCCATTTTTCACCTCAGCTGACACAATTAAACACTATGATTTTCAACCACCACGAAGAGTTGGCTGCTCCAGCCGGGGCCGCCTGACAGCCCAGATGTTTATGTAGAGCCAAAATGAGATAGTGCCCTATATTTTAAACAGCCCAAGTCAGAGGAGAAAAATGTGCAAGGGGTTCTCAGATAATGATGCCTAATCTTTGTTTTCATGGCATGTTGCTGTGCAATTGAGGCTGGCTCCGAACGCTGTGCGTGAGCGCGCTCCGACTGCCCCACGGCCTCACGGAGGGCAGGAAGGAAAATAAACAGTCTACTGTTTGCACTTGGTGAGGTGGAATCCTGCGGATAAACAGTGTGTGGGGCTGGCAGGTGGGACTTCTTCAGCCGTGGCCCGATGCATTTTTCATTCGTGGCTGGGGCTGAGAGCCTGAAGCTGTTGATGGAAAAACCCCACTGCTCAGGTTTTGATGGGAGGATGAATGTCTGGGTCTGAGGAGGGTTTGACTTCTGTGCTGAGAGTAATGCACGCTTCGCTTTCGCAGAATCACCGAGTCACTCGGCTTCGAAAAGACCCCTGGGATCATCAAGTCCAACCACCAACCCTACTCTACAAGGTCACCCCTAAGCCTGATCCCCCAACGCTACATCTGAGCAAATTTTAAACTCAGCTAGGGATGGGGACTCTCAACCACCACCTTGGGCAGCCCATTCCAGTGCCATTCTATGATTCTTATTACAAGGATGATCAGAGGGCTGGACAATCATAGAATCATTCAGGATTGAAAGGGACCTCGAAAGATCATCCAGTCCAATCCCCCTGCCACAGCAGGATCACCCAGACCAAGTCACATAGTCAGTCTGGGTTAGAAGGGACCACAGGATCATCCAGTTCCAACCCCCCTGCCATGGGCAGGGACACCCCACCCTAGACCAGGCTGGCCAGAGCCCCATCCAGCCTGGCCTTAAACACCTCCAGGGATGGGGCCTCAACCTGGGCAACCCATTCCAGGCTCTCACCACTCTCACGGTGAAGAACTTCCTCCTCACATCCACTCTAAATCTACCCATCTCCAGCTTTGCTCCATTGCCCCTAGTCCTGTCACTACCTGACATCCTAAAAAGCCCCTCCCCAGCCTTTTTGTAGCCCCCTTCAGATACTGGACGGCCACAGTAAGGTGACCTGGGAGCCTCCTCTTGTCCAGGCTGAACAACCCCAGCTTGCTCAGCCTGTCCTCACAGGGAAGCTGCTCCAGCCCTCTGATCATCTGAGTTGCTCTCCTCTGGACCCCTTCCAGGAGCTCTGCGTCCTTCTGATGCTGGGGACTGCAGAACTGGACCCAGAATAGCTTCAGCAGGAAGAGACCTTCAAGATCATCAAGTCCACCCCTTTCCCAGCTGTATCATCCCCACTAAACTATGTCCAGCTCTTTGGGGAACTGCTATCTGTAAGTGTGTTAACAGCATCTTCCTCTGGTTGATTGTCCTTCATTTGGCAGAGACTTCTGCTCCAGTCAGCCTGGGTCCAGAAGGGACTGAAACACAGAGCAAAATGGATCTGCACCGAATACAATGAGGAGAAAACGAGGAGCAAGGATCATCTGCACCAGCAATTTTACCTCCTAGAAGAAAAGCTGCAATCTCCAGGCTAATCAAACGTGAAGAAAGACTTTCTGAGCTGCTGCCAGTAGAGAAATTCCAAGAACAACGAGTTAATCCAGTAAGATCCAACAAGACACTGAGGCTGAGCAGCAGGGACACAAATTGTGTTCATACTCCACCAAAACACAGAGCAAGTGGAAGTCCTGTGAGCTCCCCAAGATTATTTTCTCTGTCCAAGAAAATCACTTCTGTCTCATATGGCTTGGATTCTAAACAACGAGCTCACATCCTCACCCTTGACTTAGTCACGGAGGAAATAAAGAGCAAGAAGGACTGAAGTCCGAAGCAAAGGGACAGAGCATGGGATGGCATGCTAGGTAGATGCAGACCCCTGCCCCACCACTTTCACACTGGACTTGGGCTAGATAGGCGTTGGCTACTTTAAACTAGCCTGCCCTGGGGAGACTAGTTCCAGACAGCTGGAATCTGGTGTCCAGTTGTGGGCCCCTCAGTGCCAGAAGGACACAGAGCTGCTGGAGAGAGCCCAGCACAGAGCCACAGAGATGATGATGGAGGGAGGGGAGCATCTCCCTGCTGAGGAAAGGCAGAGGGAGCTGGGGCTCTGGAGCTGGGTAAAAGGAGACTGAGGGGTGACCCCATGGATGTTGATCAATATGTGAAGGGTGGGTGTCAGGAGGATGGAGCCAGGCTCTGCTCAGGGGCACCCAGTGACAGGACAAGGGGCAGCGGGTGCCAGCTGGAGCAGAGGAGGTTCCACATCAATGTGAGAAGGACCTTCTTCTCAGTGAGGGTGCCAGAGCCCTGGCAGGGGCTGCCCAGGGTGGTTGTGGAGTCTCCTTCTCTGGATGAGTTTCAAACCCACCTGGATGTGTTCCTGTGTGACTGGATCTAGGGGATCCTGCTGTGGCAGGCGGATTGGACTGGATGATCTCTCGAGGTCCCTTCCACCCCTAACACTCAGTGATTAATCCTGCGTGCTGCTAGCACAAAAGGGCTAAAGGAGTCTCTAGAATCAATTCCAAAACGCAGAGTAACGGGGTCAGCAACCCAGAAGAGCCTGCAGCCAGCAGACTCCTCGCCGTCGGTAGCAGTGCTCCGTCAGCATGACTGGCAGTGCCAGCAGTAAACACAGGGCACAAAGCAGACATGTCCTAGCCTTCTCTTCTTACCACATTTAATCTGGGCTTGGCACTGCCCACCAGCACAGACAGCACAGCCCAACACAGCAGCATACACAGCGCTTCCAAAGGGTGCACACGTCTTAGCTCTGCTTATTTTAATGGGAAGCTCGGTTTTCTTCTTCCTACCTGAAGTTCTTCCAAAGGCACATCTACCTAACATCTCCTTTGATGTGTCTGCTCATTTCCTTAAAAGTATTAATGGTCATAAATAACCAGGAGGAAGGAGATGGCATCTCTCTACAAAGCGACGTGTGCGGGATCTGCTCTGCTATAAATTTACATGCACGGAACAGGCAAATTAAAAGGCTACGGTTCAGTTTGCAGCCCCTGCCAGAAGGAAAACTTGTCAGCAGGTTTGCTGATGGCACAGAGCTGGGAGCAGTGGCCAACACCCCAGCAGGTTGGGCTGCCACCCAGCAGGACCTGGACAGGCTGGAGAGCTGGGCGGGGAGACACGGAATGAACTAGAATAGAACAAGGGCTGTGCAGAGTCTGGTATCTGGGCAAGAACAACCCCAGGGACCAGGATAGGGTGGGGACTGACCTGTTGGAGAGCAGTGTTAGAGCAAGGGACCTGGGGGTGCTGGTGGCCAGCAGGATGGCCAGGAGCCAGCTATGGGCCCTGGTGGCCAAGAAGGTCAATGGCATCCTGGGGTGGTTAGTAGATGGAGAGAAGTTCTTCCTCTCTACTCTGCCCTGCTGAGACCACAGCTGGAATAGTTGTGTCCAGTTGTGGGCCACTCAGTTCAATAAGGACACACAGCAGATGGAGAGAGTCCAGCACAGAGCCACAGAGATGGTGAAAGGAGAGGAGCATCTCCCTGCTGAGGAAAGGCTGAGGGAGCTGGGGCTCTTGAGCTGGGAAAAAGGAGCCTGAGGGGTGACCCCATGGATGTTGATCACTATGTGAAGGGTGGGTGTCAGGAGGATGGAGCCAGGCTCTGCTCAGGGGCACCCAGTGACAGGACAAAGAGCACTGGGTGTGAGCTGGAGCAGAGGAGGTTCCCCATCAGTGTGAGAAGGACCTTGTTCCCAGTGAGGTTGAGAGAGCACTGGAAGGGGCTGCCCAGGGGGATTGTGGAGTCTCCTTCTCTAGAGATGTTTAAAACCCACCTGGCCATGTTCCTGTGTGACTGGATCTGGGGGGTCCTGCTGTGGCAGAGGGATGGGACTGGATGGTCTTTCAAGGTCCTTTGCAATCCCTAATGTTCTGTGATTCCGTAAAATGAAACCACAGTGTCAGCTACATTTCATGAGAAATGATTAGGTACAAAGAGTCCCAGCAAGGTGTGGAGGAAATAAAGACCCTGCTTTGCTTTGCAGAGCCAGGGAGCCCCTGGCTGAGCCGGATCAGGGGAGAGGAGGTCCAGGCGGGCAGAGGGCCGGCAGCCCCTGCAGTCTTCCCACTGCCATGAGGGCGTTCCTAGAATGCCTGACAGCAAATCTTGGCAGCACGATGAGAGCTGGAGGGAAAGGGAGAAAGGCTGGGGACTCCAAATGATCACTTGCCAGAAATGAAAACAACAACTAGCTGCCAAGGTCCCCCTGGCACCACGGAAGACGTGAGGACAGCAGCAGCAGTGTCCACGGCGCGACGCTCCCACTCGCCGCCCCGTTCACGCTGGCGTGCACTGGTTTCGCCCCGGTTTATCAGAGAGGCAGCAGTTGTGTTTACAGAGCGATATAAATATCAAAGCCTGAAGCAAGGAGCACGATGCCCTGGCTCAGGAACAATGGCAAAAGCAGCCCGGCCGGCTGTCAGGCACGCTTCCCTGCCGGCTGACAGCCCGGCCATCCAGCACCGCGCCACCCGAGGCCGCCGCCACCCACCGCTGATGCAGGCACACGCCGTGACCTTCTCCTCCACAAATACCAGTCCTCCATCCAAGTGTCACTATGAAATTCCTGCTTCTGTGATGCAAGCTGCCAACAGGAATAAATAGTCTGGTGCACGAGGATGCAGGACGCTGTGATAGGGAGGCGGTTTAAAGAAGACGCTGCCCACATCAGACCAGACTGTGGCAGTTCAAGGGTGATGGTGAAACAGCATGAGCAATCTTCAGGGTGGCCCTTCCAACACACCTCAAGCTCTCAGTGTCTCCTTGTGATCTTCTATCTGATGCTACGGAGCCCCCAGCTGTAGATGAAACCAACAGCTTGGGATATACTCACAGAATGGAATCATTGAATCATTCAGGTTGGAAAAGACCCCTGGGATCAGCGAGTCCAACCAGCAACCCCACTCTACAAGGTGACCCCTAAACCAGGTACCCCAACACCACATCTAAGGGGCTTTTAAACACATCCAGGGACGGGGACTCAACCCCCACCCTGAGCAGCCCAGTCCAGGGCCTGAGCACTTCTCCCTGGGAAGAATTTCTTCTTAATGTCCAGTCGAACCCTCCCTTGTTGGAGCTGGAAGCCCTTCCCTCTGCTTCTGTCACTGATGACCTGTGAGAAGAGCCCAGCACCAGCATCTTTGCAGGGTCTTTTGAGACTGTTGCAGAGAGCGATGAGGTCTCCTCTCCCTCAAACTAAACAGCCCCAACTCTCTCCATCTCTCAGTCTCATCAGATGGATTCTCCAGGCCCTTCCCCAGCTCCGTTACCCTCCTCTGCCCTCGCTCCAGCCCCTCGATGTCTCCCTTGCACTGAGGTGCCCAGAACTGGACCCAGTCCTCAAGGTGCAGCCTCCCCAGTGCTGAGTGCAGGGGGACAATCCCCTTCCTCCTCCTGCTGGACACACAGTTTCTCATCCAGGCCAGGATGCCACTGGCCTTCTTGGCCACCCTGCTGGCTGAGATTCAGCCACTTGTCAGTTAGAACCCCCAGGTCCCTCTCTGCCAGGCTGCTCTCCAGCCCCCCTGCCCCAGCCTGTAGAGCTGCAGGGGACTGTTGCGACCACAATGCAGGACCTGACACTTGGCTCTACTGAAACCCACACAATTATCCTCAGCCCATCAGTACAGCCTGTCGAGGTCCCTCTGCACAGCCTCACTGCCCTCCAGCAGGTCAACGCTCCCTCCCAACCTGGTGTCATCTGCAGACTGACTGAGGATGCACTCAAGCCCCTCACCAAGACCACTGACAGAGATGTGGAAGAGCACTGAGCTAGCAGCCCCACCAAAATCCCACCAAGTGCCCAGTCACAAACGACCAGGGGAACATGCCCAGTCCACACTAACAAAGCCCATGAGGTTCAGCCAAGGACTGCTGTCCTGCAGAGCACGAAAGCCCGCTTGCCAAAGTGCTGGCTAACTGTCCAAACCAATCCTCAGACAAAAACAATCTCAAAATAGAAGCAATGTTCTAATTTTATCTCCCCTGAGTATTAATAGAATCTTACAGGCAGTAAAAATAATTGTTTAAATAAAAACCCACCCCCAAGGCCTTTCTGAGGTCTTCGAGCACCAGCGTTTCTCTCCCCTGCGTTCGCAGCGTTCATCATTTGTTACTCATCTGCTGGCATCCTCAGTCACAAGAGGTCACACAGTGACCCTCCCAGACCAGTACAGATAGAGGGAGGCCTCCACCCACACACAGGAGGGATGTCAGATAAGATGCTGCTTTGAGGAGGAGGAGGGAGTCTGAGCTTCCTGAGAAAGAAGCTCAAATCACAGCACTGAAACCTCCTGCAGGGACTGGACTGGGCTGCCCAGGGTGGGGGTTGAGTCCCCATCCCTTTATGTGTCTAAAAGTCACTTAGCTGTGGTGTTGGGGGATGTGGTTTAGGGGTGACCTTGTAGAGTAGGGTTGATGGTTGGTCTTGATGATCCCAGAGGTCTCTTCCACCCTGAATGATTCTATGAATCTCGTTGCATCTGAGGTCTGGCAAAGCCCTGGGAGTCTGTTCTGCTCTCTGCTGAAGGGAGCCCTTGCAGACTAGCAGTCACACCTTGAGGACTGGGTCTGGTTTTGGGCACCTCAGCACAAGGGAGATGTCAAGGTGCTGGAGCGAGGGCAGAGGAGGGTAGCAAAGCTGGGGAAGGGCCTGCAGAATCGATCTGATGAGGAGAGATGGAGAGAGTTGGGGCTGTTTAGTTTGAGGAAGAGGAGGCTGAGGGGAGACCTCATCGCTCTCAAAAGACACTGCAGAGATGTTGGTGCTGGCCTCTTCTCACAGGTCATTGGTGACAGAAGCAGAGGGAAGGGCTTCCAGCTTCAACAAGGGAGGGTCAGACTGGGCATCAGGAAGAGATTCTTCCTAGAAGGAGTGGTCAGGCCCTGGGCTGGGCTGCTCAGGGTGGGGGTTGAGTCCCCGTCCCTGGATGTGTTTAAAAGCCCCTTAGATGTGGTGTTGGGGTACCTGGTTTAGGGGTGACCTTGTGGAGTGGGGTTGGTGGTTGGACTCGCTGATCCTGGGGGTCTTTTCCAGCCTGAACGATTCCATGACTGTAAGAGCAAGGCAGTTCAGACAGTGCAGACAGGCATTCCAAAATCTGTGGCACAGCCTCTCTAGCTCAACGGTTCATAAAATCTAATGGCCCAGGGGATACCCCACAGCACTCCTGCCCCTCCCTGATACGGCCTGAAAGCACTGTCATATCTTGATCTCTAGGCTGTGCCAGCCCAAACATCTGCTGAAGAGAAATGATGAGAAGACCAGCTGCGTGAAGGATAAACAACACAAACTTCATCATCCCTGTTTTTTCCTCTGCTAATATTCTGTTTATTCCCAGACCTACTTTATTTTATTGGCAATTCTGTCGTTCAGCTGGTCTCAGTCTATACAAAGACTCTTCTTCCAATGGGATGATGCTGATCTGCGCCAGCTACGGATCAAGCCCTACATGTAGGAGACACACTGCACTTCCTGTTTTCCAGCTCTGGATTTCAGGGTTATTAACCACTGGAGACTTGTCAGAGGTGGTCTGCTCACTGCACAAAGCTTCAAAGTCAGGCTGGGTAACTCCTTGATTATAGAATTAAAGAATTACTATCGAGGCTGGAAAAGACCAGCCCAGGACCTGACACCACCACAGCAGCCAGACCAGGGCACTCAGGGCCACAGCCAGGCTGCCCTTCAACACCTCCATTGATGGGGACTCCCCCACCGCCCTGGGGAGTCCAGTCCAGGCTCTGATCACCCTTTACATGAGGAAGGGCTTCCTAACATCCAACCTGACCCTCCCCTGGCAGCTTCAGGCCCTGCCCTCTTGTCCTGGCACTGGTTGCCTGGGAGAAGAGCCTGACACCCACCTGACTACAACCTCCCTTCAGGGAGCTGGAACAATGGAGAAGGTCCCCCTTGAGTTTGCTCTTCTCCAGGCTGAACACCCCCAGCTCCCTCAGCCTCTCCCCATCAGCCTTTCCCTCCAGTCCCTTCCCCAGCCTCATCACTCCTCTGGACCCACTCCAGCCCCTCCATCTCTTTTGCGAAGTGAGGGGCTCAGCACTGCCCCCAGTACTCCAGGGGAGGCCTCCCCAGTGCCCAGTACAGGGGGAAAATAAAGTCCTTAGCCCTGCTGGCCACACTCTTCCTGAACCAAGCCAGGATGCCATTGGCCTTCTGGCTACCTGGGCACCGTGCTGGCTCCTGTTCAGGTGGTTGTCAACCAGTCCTGCCAGGTCCCTCTCTGCCAGGCTGCTCCCCAGCCACTGACCCCCTAGTCTGTAGCCTTGCAGGGGGTCATTGTGTCCAAAATGCTGGAGGATGCTTTTCACACATGTTCCTGGCACCTGTCTTCTCTTCCATGTGCACCTTTCATTCTCTCAGCAGATCAGCACCGTGCCCATAAATCTTTCCTGAGACACAACACAGACAGGTATCACAGAATCCTGACCCCACTGATGCAGCAGCACTCTGCTGAGAAGGCAGAAGAACCACCTCTCCCCTCAGGTGGCCTGCTCCTCCCTGTCAGCTCCACACTGAGAAGAAAAGCATCTCGGAATCACTGAACATCAGGGATTGGAAGGGACCCCGAAAGACCATCCAGTCCAATCCCCCCACCACAGCAGGATCCCCTAGACCCAGTCACACAGGAACACGGCCAGGTGGGTTTTGAACCCTCTCCAGAGAAGGAGACTCCACAACCCACCTGGGCAGCCTTTTAGCTGGAACCAAACAAAAGGAAGGCCAGGAGAGTTTCTTGGGGGCACCGTGACTGCTTTACTTCTTTATTTAACTTATTTACCACACTCCAGTCACTAGCTTGATTTCCTTAATCTTACAAATCGCCTGCCAAGGACACAGAGCATCTGGCTTTCTTCAGCAAATAAACCGCTTGCCATGTGTCGGCTGTTCCAAAAAAGACACGCTGCCCCCAAGTCACTAATCCTGAAAAGGGCTCCATCAACATGTTTTATCGACTAATAATAATAAAAAAGCCTCCTGTGTTTTTCTCGCAGCTATTTATAAACCGTCTCCAGAAGCCAGACGGTGAATCAGCCTCCTTATCCAACTTTTGCTTCTACCAGCTCAAAAGACCTCGGCTTTGTTATGGGAGGGCTGTTCAAAAACAGCTGGGCTGCTGGCATTCGAGCTATTCCTTTATTGAAAGGGTTTTGTTGGAGCACAAAGATGCAGATTCAGAGATCACTCACGGGCTGGAAGTCAGGCGTGGAGCTAATGGCTTTGCTGCACCGGGGCCCTAAGCGTTTGCACTGAAGCAAAACCATACACAAGCAGCCTTTGCAAGCAAACACGTGCCAGGGGTCTCTCCTCCTAAATCACTAGTGATAGGACAAGGGGAAATCACAGAGTCACAGAACATTAGGGATGGGAAGGGACCTCGAGAGATCATCCAGTCCAATCCCTCTGCCACAGCAGGATCCCCTAGATCCAGTCATTAGGGATGGGAAGGGACCTCAAAAGATCATCCAGTCCAATCCCCCTGCCACAGCAGGATCACCTAGACTGGTCTATAGCTACTTGGGTCCTCTTTCTTACCCTTTTGAAGACAGGAGTGACATTTGCCATCACTTAGACTGGTCTGTAGTTACTTGGGTTCTCCTTCCTACCCTTTTGAAGACAGGAGTGACACTTGTTATCCTCCAGTCCCCAGGCACCTCTCCTGATCCCCATGACTTAGCAAAGATGATGGAGAGTGGCCCAGCAATGACTTCTGCTGTCTCCTTTAGCATTCACGGGTGCATCCCATCAGGGCCCATGGATTTATGCAGATCCAGTTTGCTCAACTGATCCCTAACTTCATCCTCATCAACCAGGATCAAGTTGTGTCTGGGGAGGTTTGGATTGGATGTCAGGAAGAAGTTCTTTGCTGAGAGAACTGTTGGGCACTGGACCAGGCTGCCCAGGGAGGTGGTAGAGTCCCCATCGCTGGAGGGGGACTTGGTTTAAAGCACTTGAGGCCATGGTCTAGGGGTTAGGGAGCTGATGGGAAGAGGGCTGGACTTGATGGTCCTGGAGCTCCTCTCCAGCCATAATGATTCTATGATTCTCAGTGGCAGCAACAGGCTGGATACCTGCAGAGCTGCTCTAAAGAAGGGGTTGTAAATTCCCCCACACACACACACTGGGGTGAGAGAAAGTCATGAGATAAGTTGTGGTGAAGACTGTGTGCACAAAGCTTTCACTGAGAAGGTGGCTGGGGCAGAGCTTGGAAGAGGCAGGGTTACACTGGACACCAGGAAGAACTTCTTGATGGAGAGAGTGGTCAGGCCCTGGGATGGGCTGCCTGGGGTGGGGGTTGAGTCCCCATCCCTAGATGTGTTTAAAGGTCACTTAGAAGTGGTGTTGGGGGATGTGGTTTAGGGGTGACCTTGCAGAGTAGGGTTGATGGTTGGACTTGCTGATCCCAAGGGTCTTCTCCAACCTGAATGATTATGTGTGTGATTCTGTACCAACAACCCCCCCCCAGTAGCAAACCAGCACGATCACCTCCTCCATTCCATCCCCTCATCTCCCACAGCCCAGGGCTGCAGTTGCCCAGGTACTCACTCGCTCACTCAAGGAGCGAATGTCCCCACGACATTCAGCAGGACCACTGCAGGGGCTGCTCAGCCACCAACACGCCACGAGCTAGCCGGGTGTCCTGGAGTGCAACAAGAACTGTTGTTAAGTCTCAGGAAACGCTGTTTGAAGGGCTGCTCCCCACTGCAGTCAAGGCAAAGTCTCCCACAGATTTAAACAGGTATTAGATCAAGACCTCAGACTTGTAAAATCTTCAGGGCAGGGGCCACGGCTTTCCTGCGACGCACACTGCGCACTTAATGTGTTCTCTGAGCAGCAGTAAATAAGAATTTGAAGGTCATTTGGAGGGGGGATTGGGAGGAAGTTTCCAAGGAGCCTTGTTATCCCAGCACACCGGCGCGTTCTACCAGGCTGCGCTAACTTTTCTGCACAAAGACTGTAAAAACCTGGCTGGTTCCGTGGGCTGCACTCGCTCTGCAGGGGCTGTTTGTTTCATAGAATCATTAGGGAATGGAAGGGACCTCGAAAGACCATCCAGTCCAAGCCCCCTGCCACAGCAGGATCCCCTAGATCCACTCACAGAATCATAGAATCATTAGCAACTGGAAGGGACCTCAAAAGACCAACCAGTCCAATCCCCTGACACAGCAGGATCCCCCAGACCAAGTCACACAGGAACGCATCCAGTCCAGTCTTAAATGTCTCCACAATCCCCCCGGACAGCCTGTTCCAGGGCTCTGTCACCCTCGCTGTGAAGAAGTTCCTTCTCGTATTTATGTGGACCAGGAACATGTCCAGACGGGTTTAAAATGTCTCCAGAGAACCTGACTCAAGCAAAAAGAAGTCATCTTTGGGTACAGAAGTCAGCAAACTTATCGATCACTTTCAGAGCGCCGTGAAGGAAGACAAACAAACGGGGGGACGAAGGGACGATGGAATCTGTAAAATGCACCCTGTTTCCTTTGAGTCACCGACTGATAGACACTAACAGCTCTTGCGGTTGGCACTGAGGGATGATGTAAAAGCTTCTGACAGCTAAATGAGCTGGGGTGGGGTTTTAGCACAAAGATAGTCTACTTAGGACAGTTTCTTCCCGGTGAGCGGGGAGTCAGCTCTGAGCTGTCAGTGAGCCGCAGACTGGCCCCTTCAGCCTTTACTGGGAAGTGCACGGGGTGTCTGCCCGTTCCTTTGTCTCAGTCGCAGGTTTTCCCTTCCCACCTCTGCAAGACCCTCAAGTTACACCTCAGGGCCTGCCCAACGATGGGAACAAGGCTAGAACTCCCTCCACAACCTCTCATGGGGCTTAGAATCACAGAACGCTGGGGCTTGGAAGGGACCTCGAAAGGTAACGAGCCAAAGCCAGGACTGCCATACCTCCATCTCTCCTGCCAGTGCTCTGTCACCCTCACTGGGAAGAAGGTCCTTCTCACACTGATGTGGAACCTCCTCTGCTCCAGCTCACACCCACTGCCCCTTGTCCTGTCACTGGGTGCCCCTGAGCAGAGCCTGGCTCCATCCTCCTGACACCCACCCTTCACAGACTGATCACCATCCACGGGGTCACCCCTCAGTGTCCTTTGTTCCAAGCTGAAGAGCCCCAGCTCCCGCAGCCTTTCCCCATGAGGGAGATGCTCCACTCCAGATCCAGACCCATTAGGAAGGTTGGCAGGCTGGTGAGGACAGATAGACAGTGAAGCCTTTCATCAGAACTGCAGGGTGTTCCCAGAGGTAAATAACTATCTTCTTGTTGCTTTTCATCTCATCAGAGGCTTACAGAATGGCCAGAGTTGGAAGGGACCTTAAAGATGAACTCTGCTGCACAGGCAGGGACACCTTCACTAGAGCGGGTTGCCCAGGGCCACAGCCAACCTGCCCTTCAGCGGTGACAGGGACAGGGCAGCCACCACTGCCTTGGACAGCCTGTTCCAGCATCTCCCCACCCTCATCACAAACACTGATATTAAATCGACCGACGCTAGAGAGACATGCAACTGGCTCCAGTGACCAGGAGACATCCCGTTAACTAACTCAGAAAGGCAAATGGCAACTACAGGACTGACTTTGGCGACTCTCTCTTCATTTTAGCCTGTTAAGTGATGTCTGTGTTTGACTGGGCTTCCTCACAAGTGCTGGATAGCTGAAGTCCTTTGAGAGGCTCATAAATCAGTGAGTGCTCTATTGTACTTGCCCTGATCCAGCCCTCAGCGTGTTCCCCCCCAGGCCCATCATTACGCTTTCAGAGAGACAGGTTCTAACTTCCAAAGTCATGTACTTAACCTTTTGTTTAGTGTGTTTAAGCACTTGAGCCTCCCGGCACCAGGGGAAGGGTTATTTATGGCTCATGGAGCAGGGCAAATAGTTCTGGGTCTGCAGGACAATATTTGTGTTTGCTTTCTGCAAGGGAACAACACGCAAACAGAGGAGTGATGGACCAACAGCAGTGCACCCTCTGCACTTGAACAAAAACCAGGCTCAGATCACAGAGTCATCGAGGCTGGAGAAGCCCTCTGAGCCCATCCAGCCCAGGAGCTGACACCACCACAGCAGCCAGACCAGGACACCAAGGGCCACAGCCAGGCTGGCCCTCAGCACCTCCAGGGATGGGGACTCCACCACTGCCCTGGGCAGTCCAGTCCATGCTCACAGGAAGGAGCAGAGAGCATTACACTCCCAGGTCTAATCATAGAATCATCAGGGATTGGAAGGGGCCTCAAAAGATCATCTAGTCCAACCCCTCTCTCAGAGCAGGATCCCCTAGATCCAGTCGCACTGGAACATGCCCAGGAGGGTTTGAAACATCTCCAGAGAAGGAGACTCCACAGCCCCTGGACAGCCCCTGCCAGGGCTCTGGCACCCTCCCTGGGAACAAGGTCCTTCTTACACTGATGTGGAACCTCCTGTGTTCCAGCTCACACCCACTGCCCCTTGTCCTATCACCAGATGACATTAAGAGCCTGGCTCCATCCTCCTGACACCCACCCCTCAGGGTTTCCAGCGGGTTACCCCACACTAAAGCTCACTTCCCCTGGAGTGTTCTGCCCTCATGCTGCACCTCTAGCCCCTGGCAGACAATGCCAAGTTCCCAGAAAGGTGACAGCAACTCCCCCTGTGCTCCCCCTCCTAAGTGCACATCCCAGTCTCACCTTCTACTCCCCCCAGCAACTCCAGTTGCACAGACACCTGCAGATACAACCATCCACGGCCACCATCAAGTGCTTTTGCCAGCCCTGGCCAGGAAGAGCATTGCAAGGACACACATTCTCGCAGAGCTCCAGAGAGAAATCCCCCAGTGAAAAAGGAGCTGGTGTTTTCCATGCGGGACTGTTGATGGAGCGATAGGAGAGACACGATGATCCTCGTGATCAGCCTGGCAGATGGAATTGCACCTCTTTATTGTGCTGATTAATGTTGTTTGCATGTGCTCCTGCGTGAGCTCCAAAGCATTTCTGTCTTGGAGATGGCTTGTGTTTTGGGCAATGGCCTTGGGTCACAGGACCACAGGACATTAGGGAGCAGAGGGGACCTCGGAAGATCATCCAGTCCAATCCCCCCACCACAGCAGGATCCCCTAGATCAAGTCACACAGGATCACTCAGGTTGGAAAAGACCCCTGGGATCATCAAGTCCCACCATCTACCCTACCTTACAAGGTCACCCCTAAACCAGATCCCTCAACACCTCATCCAAATGTTCTGCTGTGGCAGGGGGATTGGACTCGATGATCTTTTGGGGTCCCTTCCAATCCCTAATGTTCAGTGATCTTTAAACACATCCAGGGATGGTGACTCGACCACTTCACTGGGAAGCTCATTCCAGTCCCTTTCTGTGAAAAAATTCATCCTAATATCTAGTCTAAACCTTCCCTGCTGTAACTTGAAGCCCTTCAGGAACATGGCCAGGCGATCAAACTGCTTTCTAACAATAAAATAGTACTCGTGGCATTCATATGATCTCATATGGAGGTTGCCATCAGAATGTCCTAGAGTTGTTCAGGCTGGAAAGGACCCTTGGGACCATCGAGTCCAACCATCAACCCTACTCTGCAAGGTCACCCCTAAACCAGATCCACCAACACCATACCTAAACGATTTTAAACACATCCAGGGATGGAGATTCAACCACCACCCTGGGCAGCCCAGTCCAGGGCCTGACCACTCATGATGTCCAGTTTAACCCTCCTCTGTTGAAGCTTGAAGCCCTTCCCTCTGCTTCTGTCACTAACGGCCTGTGAGAAGAGCCCAGCAGCAGCTGGTCTCTCAGGTAGCTGTAGAGAGCGATGAGGTCTCCCCTCAGCCTCCTCTTCCTCAAACTAAACAGCCCCATCTCTCTCCATCTCTCCTCATCAGATGGATTCTCCAGGCCCTTCTCCAGCTCTGTTGCCCTCCTCTGCACTGGCTCCAGCCCCTCGATGTCTCCCGTCTGCTGAGGTGCCCAAACCTGGACCCAGTACTCAAGGTGCAACCTCCTCAGTGCTGAGTAACAAGGGGACAATCCCCTTCCTCCTCCTGCTGGGGACACAGTTTCTAATTCCAGGCCAGGATGCCACTGGCCTTCTTGGCCCGCTGGGTACCCCACTGGCTTGTGTTCAGCCTCCTCAAATAGAAGCCCCAGGTCCCTCTCTGCCCTCCAGCCACACAGCCTGCAGCGTTGCAGGGGTCTGTTGTGACCACAGTGCAGGACCCAACGCTTTGCTCCGTTGAAATGCAGACAAAGGTCTTCCCAAGACCTGCCCTCGGGCTGCAGGCTGGTGGTATCAGTGTTTCCTAACTCGCAGGAGCGCGGCTCAGCAAACACAGCATTCCTCTGGTGCCTTTTTGTGTGCACTATCTGGAAAAGCAGGCACACCGATCAATTCCAGCCAGAGCGGCAGAGGGATGGTCCAGATAACCCCTCAGCCCTCTTACATTTGGAGCTGGAATCAGTCTGACCTTTAAGTGAGTCATCAGCAGGGGTCCAGTCAGAGTCATTAGACTGCCCTTCACCATCAAGAAGAGGCAGCTGCAGAGGCTCTTCTGTTGGGATGAACAAGCTTGCGGTGGAGAACAGGGGCAGCAGATGCTGACTGTTCTGCTTCTGATCTGCCTAAGCCTGTGCTTTGAGACAAAAGTGTGTCTGGCATCTGTGGAGCAGATGGGAGAGCTGGAATAGATGACCTTTAAAGGTCCTTCCAACCTGAACCTTTCTGTGATTCCTCCTTATTCTGCTCCTTCTCCATTTCAGCCTGTTACCACCTCCAGCTCCTGTCTCCATCTCCCTCCCTTCCATATCCTAGTGCACATCCCAGTGCTCAACACAAGTCCCACCTTCCCTTCTCTCCCCCCACCAGTATGACAACAGATTGGCATTTCCCTTCTCATCCTGTTGCCCCCTAAGAGACCTTTGTCCTTTCTCTAACAGTGTGAGTTACCTTGCTCCTAGATTTAGACCTCACAGGGCACTGAGATGCGGAGCTGTTGCTTCACACCTGTGCAGGCACCAATACCTGAGGAGAAAGGCCACCGACCCCAAATTGGATGTTAGGAGGAAGTTCTTTGTTGAGGGAGAGGCTGGGCACTGGACCAGGCTGCCCAGGGAGGTGGTGGAGTCCTCACCCCTGGAGGGGTTTAAAAACCGATCAGCTCTAGCGCTTGAGGCCATGGTCTAGGGGTTAGGGAGCTGTTGGGCTGAGGGCTGGACGCGATGGTCCTGGAGGTCCTTCCCAGCCAGGATGAGTCAAGGATAAACAAAGCTGCAGAGGAGACAGTCAGAGGAAACGCTGCAGACCAGAGGAAAAGAGAGCAGGCCTTTTGCAGACAGCCCTTCTGGCTTCCTAGCATCATTCATTGAACATCCTGGTGGAAGCTGCCTCGCCGGAGCGTTAATGAGGTCTGTCCCCGTCAGAGGACACGGAAAAACCACTACGGCCGACCCTGGAGGTCACCAATAATCCCACAGCCCTTCTGCAAACACTGCCACGTCAAACCCTGTGTCAGGGGCAAATTGGCTTTATCTGCCTAGAATTTCAGAAATCAAACAGCAGCCATCCTTTTAACAAGTTTGCCCCTCCCAGACCTCGCTGGTCAGGGCCACTGTTAACAAGTGATCAATTAGCCGGCTTAAAAGGACTGATAAGAACATTTTTGTGTCAGGGTGATGGGAAGGCGGCCTGCCAGCACCTAATCTCTCCCTTCCTCATAGCAATCGTTTCTGGGAACTGAACGTCTCACAGGCTGGATGACAGCATTAAAACCCTTGCAGGCTCTGGAAAGGGTGGGGGTTGAGTCCCCACCCCTGGATGAGTTTAAAAGACACTTAGATGTGGTGCTGGGGGACCTGGTTTAGGGGGCAGCTGGCAGAGTAGGGTTGATGGTTGGACTTGATGATCCCAAGGGTCTTTTCCAGCCTGAATGATTTTAAGATGCCTAAGGCTGAGGAGTAAGGCCAGCCCTGCTTAGTGCTTGCAGGCACCAAACCCCTCCAGGTGCCCCCTCAGGACCCTGTTGCTGACCTGCCTCTGGGGTATCTGGGTTCAGGAAACACCGGTGCAAGTCAGGCTTCTCTGCAAAAGACTAAGTGAACTGCTGGTATTACTTTGACTGATGGGTGTGGTTTGGAAACCCCAGCCTCTGTAGGATTAGGACCCTTTACTGATCTGCCCCCTTCCACCCGATGCTCTCTATGCTGCTGGTCTCAGGGCTTCACTTGGTGTGACCCACAGAATGTTAGGGGTTGGAAAGGACCTTGAGAAATCATCCAGTCCAACCCCTCTGCCAGAACAGGATCACCTAGATTAGGTGTTCACCTTCATTTACATCAGCTTCAGCTTGTCACTCCTTTCTGTCCTCTTAGGGCAGGGAAATGAAGCTGAATTTTGCCCTGGTACAGGAGATGCAACTACTGCAGCCAGGTGAAGCAGGTCTCAGCTCTGATCTGTAGGCTTAGGGTAGATCCCAAGCCTTGTGGCAGCACAGGATAATTGTAGAATCATTAGGGGTTAGAAGGGACCCTGAAAGATCATCCAGCCCAATCCCCTGCCAGAGCAGGATCCCCTAGAGCAAGTCACACAGGAACACAGCCAGGTGGGTTTTAAAAGGCATCAAGTCCACATCCACCCCTTCTGCTCAAGCAGGATTACAAAACCTAAGCCAGGTTACGTGGAAGTGAATCCAGACAGGTCCTTCCTTTAAAGCAAACAAAGTTTAAGCCAAACAAGGCCCTAGAACGTTCTCACAAACCTTGTTTTTAACAGAAAACTCTTCACTAGAACCAACAAGACAGAATCCTGAATCTTCACTGACATTCCTCTCTAAACCTTCCCTATGCCCCACAGAGAAGGGCTGTTTGAAGCTCAGTATATGAAGCCTCACTCGCAGAAAATCAGCCTCAGAAGGGTATTTTCTAATAAAACACAGCTAACCAGGCCAGCTGAGGCCAAAACCTACCTGGGGGAGAGGCCTGAATCCACGATGCTCTTGCCAGCCAGCGCTGAGTGGTGCCTTAGCGCACGAAGAAGTCATTTTTATGAGTGTCACTCTGCAGCACAGCTGCATCTGGTCCCCACATTTCCATTAATTCCTGCCATTTCTGACTAATTTAAAATAACTCTTGTTACCTCACTTTCTCCCCTCCTGCCCATTACATTTTTTTAATCACTGATGTCACCTTAGCCTCTTTTTTCCCCCTCAAGCCACAGCAGAAGCAGTTTCTCACTCCCGTGGAATAGAAGCACTGAAGTGGTTTTTTTTGGAATGGATCTTCAGGATCATCAAATCCAGCCCCTACCCATCACTGACACAGATTCACAAAACATCAGGGATTGGAAGGGCCCTTGAAAGATCAGCCAGTCCAATCCCCCTGTCGCACAGGAACATGTCCAGGTGGGTTTGAAACGTCTCCAGAGAAGGAGACTCCACAACCCCCTGGGCAGCCCCTGCCAGGGCTCTGTCACCCTCACTGGGAAGAAGTTCCCTCTCATATTGTTGTGGCACCTCCTCTGCTCCAGCTCACACCCATTACCCCTTGTCCTGTCACTGGGTGCCCCTGAGCAGAGCCTGGCTCCATCCTCCTCACACCCACCCTTCACATATTGATCAACACCCATGGGGTCACCCCTCAGGCTCCTTTTTCCCAGCTCCAGAGCCCCAGCTCCCTCAGCCTTTCCTCATCAGGGAGATGCTCCCCTCCCTTCATCATCTCTGTGGCTCTGCACTGGACTCTCTCTGTTGTCCTTCCTGAACTGAGGGGCCCAGAACTGGACACAAGGTTCCAGCTGTAGTCTCAGCAGGGCAGAGCAGAGAAGAACCCTTCCTGATCTACCAACCACCCCCTTTAACTTGCTCCAGCTTGGGGTAAGCAAGTTTCTTTTGCTGCCATTCCTTACCACAAGAAGTCTATAGAGCATCCCCCTCCCTTTGTCCTACTTGTTGTGCCTCAGAGGGGGGTGGCTCTTCTCTTCCTCCAGGCACGTTCATTTATTATTGCTTTTATGCAGGAGCAACTTACAATCCATCCTAAAAATGCCACCTATTTTTGGATGTCTTTCTTCATGCTGCTGGATGCTCCTGGAAGCGTTGGCAAGATTAATTAGGTAAGGTTGAGAGGCAGAGCTAGCGGGCACTCTCTAGCTCAAGCTGTTTGCCCTTACCTTGGAAGCAAATAGGTGTGAAGTTACAGATGTGTGAGAGATATGTCCACTCAAGCCTGGCTCATCACAGAGCTCCATGTAGTCTGCTCCTTCTCAGCTGGGGCTGCTCAGCATGTGTCTGCAGCCTTACCGTATGTGAGAGCACCACCTAGCCACCAGAGAGGCAGCTGGTGCTCCAGCACCACTGGCAGTCTCCAGAGCCACAGACCATGTGGAGCATCTCCCTGATGAAGACAAGCTGAGGGAGCTTGGAAGCCCTGTTGAGCTCGGAACAAAAGAGACTGAGGGGTGACCCCATGGATGTTGATCAATATGGAAAGGGTGGTGTCAGGAGGATGGAGCCAGGCTCTGCTCAGGGGCACCCAGTGACAGGACAAGGGGCAGCGGGTGTGAGCTGGAGCAGAGGAGGCTCCAGATCACTATGAGAAGGACCTTCTTCCCAGTGAGGTTGAGAAGGCACTTGAAGGGGCTGTCCAGGGGAGTTGTGGAGTCTCCTTCTCTGGAGACATTTCAAACCCACCTGGCCATGTTCCTGTGTGACTGGATCCAAGAGATCCTGCTGTTGTAGGGGGCTGGACTGGATGATCTTTCCAGGTCCCTTCCCATCCCTAATGACCGGATCTAGGGGATCCTGCTTTGGCAGGGGGACTGGACTGGATGATCTTTCGAGGTCCCTTCCAATCCCTAACGTTGTGATCCTGTGGTGCTCCAGACTACTTTCTTTCCAGCTAGCTAAGGCTTGTGAGTGGGATTCACCCAAACACCTTCTCATCTGCCTGTCCACAGCAAGAAGCCTCTTCTTCCACACAGAAGACCACAGCCCAGCTCCCATCTGGAGGCCACACTTGGATCTAGAGCTAATAGTAAGAGATGTGCTCCTCTGAGGCCTCAGCACTGCGAACATGGAAGTGGACACAAGAGCCATCAGGTTGGAATGAGGCCGTTGTGAAAGCAGGACTTTCCCAGGGACAGTAGTCATCATGGCCAAGCACAACACCCAGTCTGCCCCGATGATCTCACTGCTGAATAATTCAGTGATTCCTTTCAGTTAACATCAAAGGGGATGAGCAATCCTCAACGGGGAGGGAGGGAGGGGGCTGCAACCTTCTAATGGAGTTATCACAGGTGTGAGGGCTGGGGGACAGCAGGGCACTGAGCTGACAACACGATCTGATGTGGGAACATCAGGAATGAATCTGCAGGTCTAAGGTCACCTCGTCCGCTCCTCGGAGACCTTCCTCCGAGCTTCCCTTCGCGCTGCACTGGAAAGCGCCGCGGAGGGCTGGGCTGGCCTGTGTGGTCCCTCTGATAAATCGCACAAGAAGTCGGAAAACAAACGCCGGCTTCTCCTTTCACAATTATTTCTCTCCATTTTGTTTAAATCTCAGAAGTCACTTGATTGTTTCTCTTTTGGCAGCCCCAGACGGTCACACAAACAGCTGCAGAGAAATTGCAAAAGAACCCTCCCCGCTCCCCCTTTAATTTTCTGCTAAGTTATGTTGGGAAAATAAATATGAGTGGCACAGATGTTCCGTTTTGTTCCTCCCAGCATAAAACAGTTTATGACATCTTGCAAATGCTGGAAAAATGTTTCTTTGAAGACAGACATTTCTCTTTCTCAAGCCCGAGACATTTCAGAGATGCTTCAAGGGCGGGTGCAGAGCTGACGCCTGCGTTTTGGATGCTTAGTCCTTGTCTACTACTAACATCAGAGAAATCAACTGAATGCTATAAAATTGATCTGAATGTTGTCAAATTTATTTGACTGCTTATTATTTGGATTTGAAAAGCTATTCAGAGCTTTCAGCTGATCAGCTGCTGCAAATGTATTGATCCCTGCAGGAGAAGGGGACTGAGGGGTGACCCCATGAATGTGAATAAATATGTGAAGGGTGGGTGTCAGGAGGATGGAGCCAGGCTCTGCTCAGGGGCACCCAGTGACAGGACAAGGGGCAGCGGGTGTGAGCTGGAGCAGAGGAGGTTCCACACATCTGTGTGAGAAGGACCTTGTTCCCAGTGAGGGTGCCAGAGCCCTGGCAGGGGCTGCCCAGGGGGGTTGTGGAGTCTCCTTCTCTGGAGACATTTCAAACCAGCCTGGGCATGTTCCTGTGTGACTGGATCTAGCGGATCCCGGTGTGCCAGGGGGACTGGACTGGATGATCTTTTGAGGTCCCTTCCAGTGTTCTGTGATTGTATGATTGGCCTTTTCTGTGGCACAACTCCGCTTTCAAATAAGATGATGAGAAAAATTGTGGGGAAAAAGGATTTTGAAGGAAACCTGTGAGCTGAAGGCTCATTTTGTGCAGAGGAGCAATTGAAAGGAAGCAGGAAACATCTCTCCTCCCTGACCTTGCAGCCCAGGGTTCTTTACTGGGGAAGGCAAGGCTCAGATTTGGTACAGCAGATAAAACTCTCCAAAGGCCAGGAGACTGTGACAGGGGACCAAGTGCCATGGGGTGTTGTGGAGTCATGTCAGGAGTGACAGTAAGAGTAGCTGACTCTGCCCTGGGGTGGAGGAACAGACTAGCTGACCTCTAAAGGTCCTTTCCAGCCCATGTGGCTGTGATTGAGGGAAAGGTCCAATTACTTATGATGGGAGCACCCGAGTGAGTTGACAGCAGAGGAAATGCATGATGAATGGCTCCTTATCTCGCTCTTACTGATTTCTCTGCTTGCAGGCTGTTTGGCACAGCGTGATTATACATTTCACAGAACCACAGAACACTAGGGACTGGAAGGGACCTCGAAAGATCATCCAGTCCAATCCCACTGCCACAGCAGGATCCCCTAGTCGCACAGAAACACGGCCAGGCGTGAGCAGAGCCTGGCTCCATCCTCCTGACACCTGCCCCTTCCATATTGATCAACACTCATGGGGCCACCCACCCCTCAGGCTCCTTTTTTCCCAGCTCAAGAGACCCCTCAGCCTTTCCTCAGCAGGGAGATGCTCCCCTCCCTCCATCATCCCTGTGGCTCTGTGCTGGGCTCTCTCCAGCAGCTCTATGTCCATTTGGAACTGAGGGGCCCAGAACTGGACAAGAGATTCCAGCTGTTGTCTCACCAGGGCAGAGTAGAGGGGGAGGAGACCCTCTCTCAATCTACTAACCACCCACCTTCTAATCCACCCCAGGATGCTCTTGGCCTGTTCTCTTCATGAGGCTACAAACTCAACAAGAAAGTACTTGCAAGGTCACTGTGTCTTCAGGGCATTCCCTGGTGACTAGTATTGTCAGAGTGGCCCCACTTGGCCCCCCTCCTTTGCCTCTCAGCTCTGACTCAGCCCATCTGCTCACTTTGTTTTGCAGACACCCAGCAAACAAGAATGTGCCCCTTATCAGTTCCCCAAGAGACCTGCAAGGACAAAGCAGCACCTTGTTTGAATGGTGCTGAGAGTCACTGTTCCCACAGCCCCCTGCTCCCTGTTGTGTTGCAGTCAGCCTCAGATTTCCATGAGAAAAAGCAGTTCTTGGAGGAGAAGCATCTCCTCAGCGAAGCTACTGAGAAATGTTCCGCACTGCCAGTTTGTTTTCTCTTTGCAACAAGTTCATAGGTTCTAGAAAACACACAGACAGCTTGCTCTTCCATCAAAAACCCCACAGGACTTTGACACTGGGAAAGCCAAGCAGCCTGCGGTGGCCACAGTCCACAGCAAGTGAGCTCACACCCAGGCACGTCCAATGTGGCAGCCAGCACTGCTCTGGGCTTTAGATGCAGCTAGAGTCGACCCCAGTGCTCCTGTGACACTCACAGGTTATAGGAAACCTTACTCAGGAAAAGAGTCTTCTCATCTAGTAGTTACTAGTCAGAATCACAGAGTCACTGAGGCTGGAGAAGCCCTCTGAGCTCAGCCAGCCCAGCCCAGGACCTGGCACCACCACAGCAGCCAGATCAGGGCACTGAGGGTCACAGCCAGGCTGCCCTTCAACACCTCCAGGGATGGGGACTCCACCACTGCCCTGGGCAGTCCAGTCCAGGCTCTGATCACCCTTTCTGTGAGGAAGGGCTTCCCGACATCCAACCCAACCCTCCCCTGGTGCAGCTTCAGGCCCTGCCCTCTGGTCCTGGCGCTAGTTACCTGGGGGAAGAGTCAGACCCCACCTGACTACAACCTCCCTTCTGGTGGTTGTAGAAAGGGACTCCTGAAACTCTACACAGAGGTTCCTTATTTTCCAGCTAAATCTGCAAAAAGATCTTATATGGTCAAAAGTAAAAAGGTCACTAGATCCAGGAACTAAACTACATGAAGTTTAATTGTCACCATCTGCAGTATAAATTGGGGTCACTCACTGTCATGATTCTCATGGCCATCTACGACTATCTGAAAGGACGCTGCAGAGATGTTGGTGCTGGGCTCTTCTCACAGGTCATTAGTGACAGAAGCAGAGGGAAGGGCTTCAAGATTCAACAAGGGAGGGTCAGACTGGACATCAGGAAGAAGTTCTTACCAGAGAGAGTGGTCAGGCCCTGGGCTGGGCTGCCCAGGGTGGTTGTTGAGTCCCCATCTCTGAATGTGTTTAAAAGTCACTTAGACGGGGTGTTGGGGGATCTGGTTTAGGGGTGACCTTGTAGAGTGGGGTTGGTGTCTGGACTCGTTGATCCCTGGACTCGTTGATCCCAGGGGTCTATTCCAACCTGAATGATGCTGTCATTCACCAGCCACAACCAAACCAAGAGGGACACAAAGGAAGATGCTATCAAGCAGCCATGGCACAGACTGTGAATCAGGACTTGTTATTTGCCTCTGCCAAAGCCTTCCTGGGGAGCGTTTCACTTCTCTATCCCCTGCCTCTTCCATCTGCAACATCAGGGCAGCACTTCACGCTGCGAGATTGAACCCAGACACTGATGAAGCATTAGGACTCCACAGTGTAAATGGTCATTTACTAATGATGAGCACAATTATAAACCAGAAGTTATTCAGCTATTGCTAACACGTTCCTCCCCTCCAAAGGGATCTCCTTCCATCTGGAGCTGTATGTTCAGAATAACCCTTGTCATATGATTCTATGATTTGAAAAATAAGTCCCTTTTAGACCCTTGAGATGCTGGACAGGAGTTTCTAAGGAACCAAAGGCCTCTGATGTAGCCCCATAAATGATCACAAGAGCAACAGGTTGAATTGGATCTGACTTCTGAGTTATCCACATGATGTTTCTGCTCTAAATCTGACAGTGATATAAGTAGGACTTCTGCAGAACCACTGATGTTCAAAATATTTGGATCAGAAGATAGAGAGAGGTTCTCCTCCCTCTCTACTCTGCCCTGCTGAGACCACATCTGGAGTCTTGTGTCCAGTTCTTGGTCAGTTCCAGAAGGACACAGAGCTGCTGGAGAGAGCAAGCTCTTGAGCTTGGAAAAAGGAGACTGAGGGGTGACCCCATGAATGTTGATCAATATGGAAATGGTGGGTGTCAGGAGGATGGAGCCAGGCTCTGCTCAGGGGCACCCAGTGACAGGACAAGGGTACAAGCTGGAACAGAGAAGGTTCCACATAAGTAAGAGAAGGATCTTCTTCCCAGTGAGGGTGACAGAGCACTGGAAGGGGCTGATCAGGGTGGTTGTGGAGTCTCCTTCTCTGGAGATGTTTAAAACCTGCCTGAACATGTTCCTGTGAGACTGGATCTAGGGGATCCTGCTGTGTCAGGGGGATGGGACCGGATGATCTTTCAAGGTCCCTTCCAATTCCTGACCTCCTGTGATTCTGTGAAATGAAACATGTGAGATGTGACTGTGGTTTTGTTCAAGCCCAGTGCTCAAACTGGAATCTAGATGAAAACAGATTAAAACAAGGGATTAGGTCTTCATTAACTCTGAGAAAGAAGCCACGAGAGCCATCAGAATAACTGCAAACCCAGGTGAAAAGCAGCTTTCAGATACCCTAAGGACAATGTTCATAGAATCACTCTGGTTGGAGAAGACCTTTGAGATCATCAAGGCCAACGATTAACCCTACTGTACCACGTTCACCACTAATCCATAGAAGCATCGCATCTAAACACCTCCAGGGACGGTGACTCAACCCCATCCCTGGGCAGCCTGTTCTAGAGCCCCACTGCTCTTTTAATGAGCAAATCCACTGCAATCCACTCACTAATTTTGGCACCAGAATTCTATTACAGTTTTACTGGGATTCACACCAAGCAGCAGAGGTGGCCCCAGCCATGCAAACTGCATCACTAAACCCACACATCAGTCACTGCCTACCTGGGAGGCGCCTGAGCTTCAGCAACCCCCCAGCTTCTGAGCTCAGATTTTCCCAGGAGCCCACACACTGGACGCTGGGGTGTCACATCCTTGACAGGACTGAGCTCCGCGCTCTCTGCCACACACGTAACAGTCCACTCAGGCTTTTCCATCTACTGAAGGGAGAGGGTGGAGAGCAGGTTTGGAACACACGCACCGCAAGCAAGGAGCCTGAGCTACCTGCAAAATGCAATAGTAAGTTATTTCTTAACAGCCACCACAGTTTTCCATCCCACTTCACACATAAAACCCAGTACAAGCTGCAAGGCTCCCGCATGCAGCATGACTTCACCAGCGTGTCCTGTGAACGTTACGATGATGAATGTTCCTGCCATCCTCTTCATCCCAAATTACCTACGCTGCTCACCAACGCAGGCAGCCAGCTAAGCAACAGAAAGACAAAGTGAGGAGAAAGGATAAAGCCCTGAATCCCACGTTTCTAGTAACAGAGAAAAGTGGTGTTCAGAGTCACAGCACATCAGGGATCGGAAGGGACCTCGAAAGAGCATCCAGTCCAATCCCTCTGCCGCAGAAGGATCCCCTACATCCAGCCACACAGGGACATGGCCAGGAGGGTTTGAAACATCTCCAGAGAAGGAGACTCCACAACCCCCTGGGCAGCCCCTGCCAGGGCTCTGGCACCCTCACTGGGAACAAGGTCCTTCTCACACTGACGTGGAACCTCCTCTGCTCCAGCTCACACCCACTGCCCCTTGTCCTGTCACTGGGTGCCCCTGAGCAGAGCCTGACTCCATCCTCCTCACACCCACCCTTCTGTATTTATCAACATTCATGGGGCCACCCCTCAGACTCCTTTTTTCCAAGCTCAAGAGACCCCTCAGCCTTTCCTCAGCAGGGAGATGCTCCCCTCCCTCCATCACCTCTGGCTCTGCACTGGGCTCTCTCCAGCAGCTCTGTGTCCTTCTGGAACTGAGGGGCCCAGAGCTGGACACAACATTCCAGCTGTGGTCTCAGCAGGGCAGAGCAGAGGGCAGAGCAGAGTGGCAGAAGAACCTCTCTCCATCTACTAACCATCCCCCTTCTAATCCACCCCAGGATGCTGTTGGCCTTCCTGGCCACAAGGGCACATTGCTGGCTCCCAGCCATCCTACTGGCCACCAGGACCCCCAGGGGCCTTTCTCCTGCACTGCTCTCCAACAGGTCAGCCCCCAGCCTGTACTGGTCCCTGGGGTTGTTCCTGCCCAGCTGCCAGACTCTGCACTGCCCTGGTTATAGTTCATTCAGCATCTCCCTGCCCACCTCTGATACATCCCAACCCCCTAACACACAAGTTCTCACTGGGGCAGTGGGTCTGCTCTTGAAGCTGAAAGCTTGGTCTATGTGGAAACAACTCAGCTTCATCTCAAACAAACATTTTTATTGAAAATTCCACTTCTGTTTTCACTTTCCTACGCGGTATTACACAGGAAATGCCGGTAGCTGCATGGATCTTTGAAACAGAGGGGAGATGAAATAGGTGAGATTGTACTTTTCAACAGACAAGACTTAAAATAATATCCATCGCAGCCTCTATGGAGTCATAGAAAGTTTGTTATAGAAAGTTTTGCTCTCCAGAACTACTTGAAAGGAGGGTGTAGAGGGGGAAGGCTGCTCTGTTCTCCCCAGTGGCCAATGCTAGGATGAGGGGAAATGGCCTGAAGCTGCCCCAGGGGAGGTTCAGGTTGGCTGTCAGGAGGGATTTCTCTCCTGAAAGGGCTGTCAGGCACTGGAACAGCTGCCTAGGGAGGGGGTTGAGTCCCCATCCCTGGAGGTGCTGAAGAGAAGGGTAGATGTTGTGTTGGGGGACAGGGTTTAGCGGTGCTGACAGGGCTGAAAAAAGGTTGGACCTGATGATCTTGAAGGTCTCTTCCAGCCAAAGCTATTCTGTCATTCTATGATTCCTGCATCCAGAGTGCATGCTCATGCCATCGAAAACCAACCTCTCTCAGCCAAGTGCACTTAAGGTACCTCCAAGTGAGCTTCACCTCAAGAATTGCCAACATCTCAGAACCCTTATGGCCTTGATAGCCTTGGCCAGGACATATCTGTGCTACCCTGCTGATGTTGCCACCAGAGCCTGTGTGAGCAGGATTCACAGGGTCGCGTGGACCTGCCATCGCTGTAATCCCAGAGAGCTCAGCAGTTCAGCTGAAAGAGAGCAAGCTCTCACCTTTTAGTTGCTGACAATCTGTGTGATCAATGGAAGAGTGTTTGCTGCCCACAAACTGACATCTTCTCACTAGGGGAAACAGGCAGCCTTTTCCAGCCAAAACTATTCTACCATGGCTCCTTATTTCACAGTGATCATTCATTCTGTCTTCATTCTGGGGCATGTAGCTTTCTCACAGAATCACAGAGCATTAGGGATTGGAAGGGACCTCAAAAGACCATCCAGTCCAGCCCCCTGACACAGCAGGATCACCCAGATCAAGCCACACAGGAACACATCCAGGTGGGTTTTAAACATCTCCAGAGAAGGAGACTCCACAGCCCCACTGGGCAGCCCCTTCCAGTGCTCCGTCACCCTCACTGCCAACAAGGTCCTTCTCACATTGATGTGGAACCTCCTCTGTCCCAGCTCACGCTCGTTGCCCCTTATCCTGTCATTGGATGCCCCTGAGCAGAGCCTGGCTCCATCCCCCTGACACCCACCCTTCTCCTATTTCCTTTTCTATTTCTCCCCATCCTTTACTTGAGGTCACCAGGCTGGCATCACACATGACCCATGGCAATGAGCAAGCAGAATCACAGAACATTAGGGACTGAAAGGAACCTCCAAAGATCACCCAGTCCAACCCCCCTGCCACAGCAGGATCCCCTAGATCCAGTCATTAGGGATTGGAAGGGACCTCCAAACCTCACCCAGTCCAATCCCCCTGCCACAGCAGGATCCCCTAGATCCAGTCATTAGGGATTGGAAGGGACCTCCAAACCTCACCCAGTCCAATCCCCCTGCCACAGCAGGATCCCCTAGATCCAGTCATTAGGGATTGGAAGGGACCTCCAAACCTCACCCAGTCCAATCCCCCTGCCACAACCCTCCTCTAACTTTGGGGTGAACTGAACACTTAGTGAATGACTTGTCAGTAGTGTGAGGCTGAGTTTCAAGCGCCCTGGCTCCCATATCCCCACAGCCTCTGAGTAATCTGCAATGAACAACTCCGAGCTGTTTTTCATGAGCTGGAACAATAGCTTTTCTATCTGTTGGCACCTCCAGCTGACAGGGTACTGGCAACGGGCGATCTGCAGCATGGCTTGCCAATGCCTCGACGCACATTTCTAAGAATAACTCAGTGTCCAAGAATTTGGCCTCGTGTACCACGAGCCAGGGCTAGCTGACAGCTGCTTTAAATTACACCGGACTGAATGATATTAGCTTTATTGTCGTTGGACTGATGCTCTGCTTTCTCTTAATCGTCTTGATGTTCTGAGTTGTCCTCCAGCCAGCAGTTGCACAGCATTTATTGTAGCGCTCGAGGTTTAAGGCACAAGTGACAGATCAGTTGGATCGTCTCGTACGCGTGGAACGTGATCAAAGCGAAGGGCTGGACACTTTGGGAAGTCTAAGCTTCTTTGAGAGGCTCAGCCTAAGATCCGAGGCTGGGATTTTCCTTCATGGCAGGAAAGACCCTCTCTCAGACCTACTACTGCTTTTCCTAGAAGGAAGGTATTTCTTCCTCGGCTTGCACGCTGTTGTGAGCTGCACAATCGCATCCCTCCCGCTTCGATTGCTTCTTGGGGAGGCAGACGAAAGGCTAGCCACGGGCCTACAGGCTGCATGTACCCCGATGCGTTACAGGCTGCAGAACTTGTTTGTTATTTCAAGCCCTAACGTCTGCTCGGAGCCAAGTCTTGATCACATTAGAGACAACAGTTAATTTTCCCAAGAGTTCTCTGGGATCAGGATATGGTGATTAAAGTGACTTTCATGTGAACTTTTAGCAGTTCATTAGAAATTTCCTATTCCTTCAAGGAACAGGGGGAAAGGAAGCAGATTTTACTTTGTTTAGCGGTCCAAGTAATGGAAGAAATCATTTACAGGGAACAGCAAAACGCCCGAACCATAGAGTCACAGAATCATTAGGGGTTGGAAGGGACCTCAAAAGACCATCCAGTACAATCTCCACAGTGTCCTTTCAGATAGTTGTGGAGAGCGATGAGGTCTCCCCTCAGCCTCCTCTTCCTCAAACTAAACAGCCCCAACTCTCTCCATCTCTCCTCATCAGACTGATCTTTCGAGGTCCCTTCCAATCCCTAACGATTCTATGATTCTCCAGCCTCTTCCCCAGCTTCGTTGTCCTCCTCTGCCCTCGCCCCAGCAGCTCAACATCTCTCTCACACTGAGGTGCCCAAAACTGGACCCAGTCCTCACCAGTGCTGAGTACAGGGAGACAACCACCTCCCTACTGCTCCTCGAAACTCCCGAGTTGCCCGTTAAAGTAACCAGACTAACCCAGTCTCCCTTCTAAAGGGGCTATGTTTTTTGAGAGGGATTTATTTTTAATCACATTAAACATTAGGGATGGGAAGGGACCTCAAAAGATCATCCAGCCCGATCCCCCTGCCACAAGCGGAGCTAACAATCCATTATGGTCTACAGACCCTGCTCAGGATGAAAGGGATAAACCTTCAGAGTGAAGTACAAAATCTGCTAGCCATTACAGGGCTTTTGGGGGTGTCCCTCCAGTTTGCTACTTGGAAAAGTCCCCCCTCCTCTGCTCCGCCTGAGGAATTTCCAGATCCGAGCCATCATTAGGAAAAGTTCTGGGTTGTACAGTAAGGGTGCTGTTTGAAGCTTCACCATCGCGGGCCCTCTCGCTGTGAACAAGGAAGCATTCCCAAGGAATGCCTGGAATGTGTTCAGCGAGGAAATAGACTTAATTATATTGAAACCGGACCCTAACCGTGTTAGAGACGACTGCCCTCGCCGACAGCAAAGGACAAAGGAGGATTTGAAGAATGAATTGCAAAAATATGGTCCACTGGTCGTAAGGGCTAAACACGAGGTTACGGGATGGAGGTGCTAAACTTTCCATCCTTAAGCCACATTAATCTTTTCTTTCAAATATATTAATGAAAAGAAAAGCACAACTTTCCATCCTGAGCTGCGACGCTGATGGGACATCTTTGATCTGAGAAGCCAGCAACGATCCCGATGGGAAGCCAGAAGTGGTTTTGATTATTATCTGTAAAGTCTAAGAATTCCTTCGGTGAAATTCAGTATGAAACGCATCCATGCGATGAGGAAGGTGAGCGAACGTGTCAACATCTGTGCTTTATTAAAGCCGGACTATTTTCACTAGGCACTGAACCAGAGAGACAAAATACCCTGATAAAACCAGAAACTCCAGGAATGGCCCTTTGAAGGTATTTCTCGCTGTCATATTAGAGAAAAATACAACTTCATGTTATTTTCCTACACGTTTAATGTAAGCAGCTTGCCCCGCTGCACATAGCGACCCAAACCAAGCACAGGCAACGAGAGAGATGTCTCTTGTGCAGCGTGGGTACCGAATGGAGCACGAAAGCGTGTTCTCCGATGCTCTGAGTAAGGGACTTTCTAATAACATACAGTTGGAAGTGTTGCTAGGTCTAGAAATCTAACACAAATAAGAATCCTAGCGAGATACAAGGTGTGATTTTTACTTAATAGCTGAATTCTCTGATGAAGGAGCAGTATAAAGCAAATATTTGTTAAGTGCAAGGCTCAAAGAAGCTGCACTCGTTCCGTCAGCCGAGGTCTCGTTTATCACAGACTACAATGTCCCTTCTGTGCTCAGGGGAGTAACTAAAGCCGCGGTGCAGCAGGCCGAGCAGAAAGGCAGGCAGCACAGTTCTGGAGGAGCAAGCAGCAGTGATTTCACAAAGTTAAAATCCAGAATAAATAGCAAACACACCAGTAGAGACTCTGGATGCTGCTCATGAGAGCAAACAGCATCATTTAATGTCTTTGTGGGTGCCAGGGACAGCGGAATTGGAGGCACCCTCAGTTGGCTTGCTGAAGACATCAAACCGTGGTGAAGTCACCACACTGGAGGGAAGGGAGGCCATCCAGAGGGACCTTGCCAGGCTCCAGAAGTGGGCTGTTCTAGAGTCCCCAAAATAAGGAGGTCACAGAGCTCCTGAGAGGAACTCAAATGCTCAGAGGGCTGGAGCACCTCCCCTGTGAGGACAGGCTGTGCAAAATGGGGTTGTTCTACCTGGAGAAGAGGAGGCTCCCTGGTGACCTTCAAGCAGCTTTCCAGTCTCTGGAGGGGGCTACAAGAAAGCTGGGGAGGGATTTGAACAGGGGTGGTAGCCAGAGGACAAGGGGAAAGGGTTCCACACTTGAAGAGGTTGGACATGAGGAACCAATTCTTTGCTGTGAGGGTGGGGAGATGCTGGAACAGGCTGCCCAAGGCAGCTGTGGCTGCCCCATCCCTGGCAGTGCTGAAGGGCAGGTTGGCTGGGGCCCTGAGCAACCTGGCCTAGAGAAGGTGTCCCTGCAGGGGAGTTGGAGCTGAATGATCTTTAAGGCCCCTTCCAACTCTGGCCATTCTAGGAGTCTACGATTCCTCAACCTCCAAGAGCATGTGCTCATCTCACGAAAGAGGGTCTCTACAGTGAACTGACTGTAAGCACAGCTGGGAAAACTTTAATAAATACTAATTTGTGCTTTCTTCAGTTAAACTTCCATTTATTAGTATATGGAAGAAACTTCATTTATTATGTCTGCAAGAGGCTGAAACATTACATGCCACAGAAAATGGGACACAAAACCCTACTGGAGGCATCCTCACTAAGCTACGCAAAGGCGACTCATTGTAAAATGTAATACTAATGGAATGTGTCTGATTAATGTTAATTTAATCAGTTACTCCCAGTCTCTTTCTGCTGTTAATGTTCACAGAACGTCCCACAACTCTTTGGAGGCTGCTTGTTAACTAGAGAACACGGATGTTCTGTGAATGTGAAGATAATTTAAAACAAGAGAGTTACAAAGCCTAAATTAAATGGCAAGCAAATTACAAAACCGCTTTCACACTTTGCAATTGGATGGGGATGTCACAGTCTGTCAAGAGGGAGACAGAAGATTAATTCAGCCCTTTGGAGTTCAAAGAATTCTTGTCCCATTTCTATCAAATCACAGAACATTAGGCATTAGAAGGGACCTAGAAAGATCATCCAAATGCCCCCCCCCACAGCCAGATCCCCTAGATCCAGTTGCACAGGAACATGACCAAGTGGGTTTTCAACCTCTCCAGAGAAGGAGACTCCACAACCCCCCTGGGCAGCCCCTTCCAAGGCTCTGTCACCCTCACTGGGGAAGAAGGTCCTTCTCACATTGATGTGGAACCTCCTCTGTCCCAGCTCACACCCGTTGCCCCTTGTCCCACCATTAGATGCCCCTGAGCAGAGCCTGGTTCCACCCTCCTGACATCCACCCTTTCCATATTCATCAACATTCATGGGGTCACCCCTCACTCTTCCAATCTCTTCCCAGCTCCAGAGCCCCAGCTCCCTCAGCCTTTCCTCAGCAGGGAGATGCTCTCCCCCCCCCCCCCCCTCCTCCCCC
>VXBP01006664.1:703081-738265 GCA_013400115.1 Rhinopomastus cyanomelas | reverse complement strand
GTTGCCCCCCCCCCCCCCCCCTTCATCATCTCTCTGGCTCTGTGCTGGGCTCTAGCAGTCCTGTGTCCTTGTGGAGCTGAGGGGCCCAGAGCTGGACACCAGATTCCAGACATAGTCTCACCAGGGCAGAGTATAGAACCAAACCCACAAATTGATATGACTGTCACAACAATACTGACTCTGGATGCTCAAAGGAATGTTTAGAGAACTGTAAAAATATTTGTTTCCATTAAAAACCTATCCCATTTTGCTAGAAGGACTATTTGTTCACATAAAGGAGAAAACCACACACATTGGTGATTGTTTCCAGCACTTTTCTGGGAAGTGGTGCTAGTCCCTGGCCCGCGTGTTGCTTGGCTCTGGTCTCCATGGTGATGGGAGACTGCACATCCTAAGTTGAGAGGTCTGGAGAACAGGCCCTGTGAGGAGCCGCTGAGGGAACTGGGGTTATCGAGTCTAGAGAAGAGGAGCCTCACAGGAAACCTTCTTGCCCTGTATAGCCACTTCAAAGGAGGTTGTAGTGAGGCTGCTGCTGGTCTCTTCTCCCAAATTCCTCATGATAGGATGAAGGGAAATGGCCTCCATTTGCATCAGAGGAGGTTTAGGTTGGGTCCCAGGAGGACGTTGTTTCCTGACAGGGTGGCTGGGCACTGGAAAAGGCTGCCCAGGGAGGTGGAGTCTCCATCCCTGGAGGGGTTTAAAAAACAAGCAGATAGAGCACCTACTCTAAAAATTGAGTAGCTAGAGCATTTAACCCATGACACAGTATCACCTAGTAGCAAGAGCCAAAGCTCCCTTTAGTCAGCATAGAGAGATTGTGCTGGTGTGTGTGTCCCTTAACTTTGTCCCCACTTCATTTCAAATACACAGGAAAGTAGGAAGGTAAAAGGGAAAAAAGTCAGTCATAGCCTTGAATGTCAAACCTTGTCCTCACACAACTCTCTCACTGCACTGGGAGACGTGTTTTTCTACCACTCAGAGGCACCCTGCAGATTTCAATCCTCCACAGCAGTCCCGTGAAGAGTTGCTCCAATCCCCACCTTCAGCACCCACAGGACACACTTTCACTGTAACCACTGGGTCCCCACAACAGGACAGTCACTTGGGCTGGAGAGCTCAAAGCCAGAAGCACCCAGTCAATACCAGAGCTCAGGGAGGTCCACACAAATGAGGAGCTGTGGGTGTTGTTCCAGCAAAGACGTCACTTCTACTCTGCTCCCAGGGCAGTCCCTAACAACAGAAGGCAGTGCCTTTCCCCTGGTGTGTGAACGTCTAACAGTGTCACTTGTCCTGGTATCTTCCCCTTCTCCTTGTCCTCCAGCTCTGGGGATTTGCCTCTCTATCCAGGAAGCTGACCCAAAGCTCCCTGAGGGCAGCAGCAGCCTTGCAGACCGCTTCAAGAAGCGGAAGGAGCTGCAGTGCTTTCAGACCCTGCCTTATCTCCACTCCACTCTGGGTGGTTTCCAGGCAGAGACAGGTCCAATCTCCTGCTGCAGTCGTGTTGCTGTCTTCTCTCTCCCAACGGTCCTTACTAAGACCTCGCACGCTCCAGCGGTACTTTAAGCCAGGAGGCCTTAAAATCCAGGTCACGACGCATTGCCCGCGGGTCACAAACCTGTTCCCTTTCAGTGTCTCTGCTCTGCCACCGAAGCCGCTTGCTCGGTCACTTGCCACTGGCCGCCCTCCCGTCGCAGCAGCGCCCCATCAATCACCGCCCCCATTCCTGCCTGTTTACTGGGCAGCAGCGTGGGAGCCCGCCCCGAGGACACTGGGACATGGCTGCCAAGGTCACACACAAATTGAGCCACTGCCGAGTCACAGCGGGGAGATAGGCCGAGGACACCTCCTCACAGCCAGAGACACAGGTGACACCAGACTGCTCACGGCCCAGGCCAGTCTGTTAGCGGCCTGGGGTCACTGAAGGACTCGGGTGGAGGGAGACGAATCAAGACTCACAAGAGCATTTTGTGTGTGGATCTGCTCCTTACAGGCACGAGGGCACAAACCTCATTGCAGGCCCTGCACTCTGATCACAACAGCCCTGTGCAACACTACAGCTTCGAGGATGAGGGACTGGAAAACCACCTGCTGAAAAAGGACCCGAGGGTACTGTTCAACAGCTGAGGAGCTGCTAACCAAAACAACTCTGATGCAGTGTGACTCTGCTGTCCTTTTTGGGGTGATGTGGATGACAACATGCTTTAGATCCAATGGGAAACCAGTGCTCAGGAGCCTTATAGACTGATTTTGGAGAACAGATGCTGCTTGAGATTTAAGTAAGGGAACCACTCAGAAGTGAGTCTTTCTCAAAGCCAGATTCAAGGGTCCCACAAGGATGCCAGGAACCTGACAAAAGGAAGGAAGACTGTTTAAGATGCAGTTTCCTAAGCACCTCTGGACAGAAAGTTCTCCAGCAAGCACGGTCTTTCCACACTGGATAGGGAACCACTTCTGGCCGCTGCCAGTCCTCCAGTTAGAACTGGGAATTTGGCAACAGCTCCTGCAGATATTTGCCTGCTGTTTTCTACTCCTTTTGTTTGTCTGATTGTAACTGGCAGGGTGAGAATGGATGTGGTCATTCATCTCACTCTGGGTCCAGCTTTCATTTCACCTGGGAAAAGCTTTGTTGCCCTGTCCACAGGAATCTCAGAACTGACAAATCATTCTGCTTGGAAGAGATCTCTAAGATGATCAAGTCCAACCATGGACCCAGCACTGCTGAGCTACCTCAAAAGCCTCCTCCTACTCTGCTTGAGGATCTCAGTTGCTACACTAGAAAAACAAAAGCATCTGGCAACTAAGGAGCTGGTGTTGGAAACCCCAATATCAAACAGTCACAGGTGAGTGAAGCTGGCCTGCAGGCTGAGTGCTGGTGGCAACCAATACTCTCCCCAGCCTCACATCAGGGAGAGAGGTTAGACCTGTTCCTGAGTCTCAGACCAATGCTCAAAGCACTGGAGAGAAGCTCCAACCCCCGGCTGCTGGTCACTGCTCTGCAGCAGCTGCATCCTTTGCAGTGACAAGGTTAAGCCACTGGCACATGCAGTCACTGCTTTATCACAGCTCCTTTTTTTAGCACAGCCCAGCCCACAGACTCAGGGCAGCATCAAAAAACTTGTGGCACTGTTGTAAAAATAAAGTCTCTGTTATTTGCCAACCACAACATCCTTCAGGCCTGCGATTACTCCTCTGAGGAAAAAGCCACCTAATCCTTTCAGAGGCATCACGCAATGATCCTGCCTGAAAAGCCTGAACCACTGCTGTCCAGGTTGGCTGGGGCCGAGTAAGCTGCTGCAGCAAAGGTGTCCCTGCCTGCGCTGGGGGGTTGGAACTGGATGATCTTTGAGGTCCCTGCCAACCCTGGCCTTTGTAGGAGTCCGTGAACCCTGGTATCTGGATGCACGGGGCACTTTCTACACACAGGCCCATGCCTCTGCCACCAGCTTCCCCCACACTGCTGAACCCTTCTGCTCTCTGAGCCTGCCTGGGTGTCCTACACCCAGGTGGCAGGATCAGGGAGACTTGTCTCTGCAGACCCACTGTCACCTTGCCCACCCTGGCTATAGAAGCTACTGAAGAATAGACACTTCTCTCTCTTCAGCCATTCACAGCCACTCAGAGTTTGACAGGAATGGGAAATCACAGCTAGAAAAAACAAAACCCTGCCTCTGGTTCCTGAACTTTCAGCTGCAGATTAATTTGACAGATGTCTGAGCCTCATTAAAATTGCTATTGTCTGCCTCTGAATAATAAGACTGATGCTCACGATGCTCTTTGGGGACACACATGTTTTAGTGCTGTGCTCCCTGCTATAAAAAACGTGGCCCCCACTAACTGGATCTTGTCTTCCACACAGTCAGGAAAAATCCATTGGAACGGGAGATCTGCAGCCTTTCCAGCTTCGTGCAGCAGCATGTGGAAAGGACTGCAAAGCCCTTAAAAGCTGCTGCAAAGTCATTAGTGTGGCTGGGAATGGTTTCCCCTTGTTTTACAGCATCTCTGCCTGGCCAAGCTGGGGGAACTTCCCAAGGACCCACTGGCACTGGGCCTGCACCAGGGTGGCTGCACCACCAGGAGCTCCTGGAGCAACTGGGCTGCAGCCAAAGCACCTCCATCTTCTGCTGTCCTCTGCCTCCTGCAGTGGCTTTGCCCAGCAACAAGCTTTTTGACACAAGCATCCCTAAGCCTTCTGCCTTCTCCTAAGTGATCTCAGACCTGCTGGCCCAGTGCATGTGTTTCATGGAAGAACCATCACTTGGTCCCACAAGTTCAGGCTCTGCTTATTCAGACCCAGAAGCCCCCACAGAGTGGCTCCTCTTCCCACCCATCCCATCTCACAACTGAGGGCCACCTGCAGTGACACACGGATGGCTGGAAGCTAAACAGCTTAGCCCAGCTAACCAGGACCGTCACTGACTGATGCTCCCTGCTCCAGAGTTGCCAACATTCTCCCCACCCCTGTCCTGAAGAGGATTCTATTAAGGCCTCTCCTCCTTTCTCTTGGCAGTCTGACCCACAAGGCTGAATCCCGCTTTCCTCAGCAGGGGGATCATAGCTGCTCTTATTAAAAACCCTGAAACACAAGCTTACCCAGAGGTGTCTTTTATTTGACGGGAAGGGGTTCAGGAGAAAGGCTTCCCTGGGACAGCTAGGGTTTCAGCCGTCCTGCAAGCCCTTGGCAAAGGGTTCCAACACCCTGCTTGGGATTCTGTTAACCCCTTTCACAAACACCAGGCTCTGCTCTCTCCAAGCACACATGGCTGGACACGTCCAAGATGCTGGTGTGGAGCCGTGGCACAGGGACAGAGAAAGTCTCTTTTGATGAGCTGCTGGGGAAGAGAGGGAAGAAGGGGGGCTAAAACAACCCCAAGCCTGTGTTTCTAAGCCTGGCTACAGCACAGTTTGACAAACAGGCAGTGGATTTGGCCTCCCAAGGCAGTGACCACCAGAGTGCTCCCAGCGTCAGCCTCTACTGCTGCAGATTCTGGCTGTGAAGGCTCAGGGAGGGCTGGACCCTCGTCTGTGAAATATTGAGAAGGAAAAGGAGCAGTGATGGGACCTGGATTTGGTGCAGTGACAACAGCGCTGCTAACGCTCGGACACTCATCAGTTATAATCACAGAATCATTAGGGACTGGAAGGGACCTCAAACGATCATCCAGTCCAATCCCCCTGCCACAGCAGGACCACCTAGACCAAGTCACACCAGCTGATTGGCACAGAGAGAGAGAGGTGAAAGCAGATCTCCCATGCTGTGTGTGCAGCAGCAGAGACCTCTCCACCAAGCTGCGGCAATCCCAGAAGAGAGATGAGTGAGATGCCAGAGAAACCCTTCTCAAAGCCACAGTTGTCTGCCGAGTGCCCTTGGACATGTTTCAATACCTTGGGCTCTTGCATCTCTTAGGGAAGCTGATGCAAGTCTCCAAATCCTTATCTGGAGTAAATCAGCTCTTGGTGATACCAGCAAAGCTTTGTGGGATTAAAACACTTGTTAAGCCAAAAGCAGAAGGTGCCCAGGGGGGTTGTGGAATCTTCTTCTCTGGAGGTGTTTAAAACCCTCCTGAATGTGTTCCTGTGCAGCTTGGTCTAGGTGATCCTGCTGAGGCAGGGGGATTGCCCTAGATGATCTTTTCAGGTCCCTTCCAGTACCTAATGTTCTGTGATAGTCAAGCAGAAACTCATCTCAGAAAGTCTATTTAAACACTTGATAAAAGGCATGAAGCCTCCCTGACCTCTGGCCACTGCTACTGACCTCTGATTCTGACTCCTGACAATTTACCCTGATGCTTCACCCTGATCTGTGACCCCTGACTTAGACCTCTGATCCTTAACTCCAAATGTCTCCTGAGCCATGATCTTTGGCCCAGCATTTGACTTCAAATCTCAACCTCAACCTTTGGTCTCAACAGAGGACCCCAAACTTCAACCATTAAATGATGTTACGAGGTCCTTTCCAAGCCCTAATGTTCTGGGATTAGGCCTCAATCAATTAGACTCAAGACACTCCAATCTGTGACCTTTGTCTGCATCAATTCAGATTCCCAACTTAGACTTTGACCTTTGCCATCAATCCATCACCCCTGACACATCCATGACAAATGACTGTTGATCCCACCCTGTGACACCTAACACCAGCCTGTGACCTCTGACCCACAACCCTTCACAACTGATCTTTTGCTTGATCTGTGAAATCTGCCCTGTGATTCTGACTCATAAACACTGACCCCAACACCTGACCATTGCGTCCCAGACCTCTGATTCTCCAAACCCCAATCTTTGGCTACAATCACAATCTCTAACATTTTACCTTGATCTGTGACCCTATGCCATAAGATCTGACCCTGTGCAACATCTAATCATAAACCTGAACCAAACCATAACCCCTAAGCCTTGAAGTTCACCCTCCTTGGCCTCCACAAGAGAGCATACCACTGCCATTGATGAGGAAGACTGCAGACATATCTCAGACAAAACCCCATGGACAGATAGATTTCACACAAATGCACACTTCTTACCTGTGTGAACTTGGTTTGCTTTATTTTCATGTTTGAACACAGCCATAAGCCCTGAGAACACCAGTTAATCTCAAAAGGGTTGCAGTTACCATTCAGTTCAACATCATATCCCAGTTCAGCTTAGCCAATATGAGGTGACCTCTAGGACATGGGATCAACTTATAATTCAAGAACAAACTGACCAGTAAAGTCACAGTTACAGAATCCAAAATTCACAGAATTGTTGAGGCTGGAGAAGCCCTCTGAGCTCAGCCAGCCCAGCCCACAACCTGACACCACCACAGCAGCCACACCAGGGCACTCAGGGCCACAGCCAGGCTGCCCTTCAACACCTCCAGGGATGGGGACTCCCCCACTGCCCTGGGCAGTCCAGTCCAGCCTCTGAGCACCCTTTCCATGAGGAAGGGCTTCCTCACATCCAACTTAACACTCCTCTGGCAGCTTCAGGATCTGTCCTCTCATCCTGGCACTGGCTGCCTGGGAGAAGAGCCCAATCCCCACCCGACTCAACTTCCAACCGACCCCACAAGCACCAACCCACTCCAGTAACACTAAATCCAAGGCCACAACGACACTTTCACCCTTCTGAAAAGGCAACAGCCCCTTCTCAACACAAGACACAGCCTAGAAACCCAAAACACAGCAAATCCGGACGGCGCCGCAAGTGAGGAAGGGCTTGTGGAGGGGGTGAAAAACACCTCACGACGACGACGAGGACCACAACAACCACAACAACAACCAAACCCCAAGCAAACCCCCGCCAAAGCACAAGCCAGCACCCAGCAAACAGGCCGGAGGTGGCAAGCACCAGCACAGCGCTGGTTGCCCAGCAGAGAGCAGCGTTGCCCCAGCAGTGAGCGGGGCCTTTGGGCCTCTGGCGGCCGCAGCTGCCTCCCGCAGCCCCTCGGCTCTGCCCCAGCGATCCAGGGCCACTGGGGCTACTGGGGCTACTGGGGGAGGGCAAAGGACTGCGTGGGGCATCGGCTGGCTCAGTGCAGCCGAGAAGTGCTCAAGCACAAACAAATTCACTGAGCAGAGAGGGCCCAGAGGAGGCCAAAGCAAACGGCAGAGCCACGGGGGGACGATCCCGGCCTGTGGGGAAGGGAAAACGGAAAGAAACTCACCCAGGGCTGGCAGAGGTTCCTCGGGTCCAGGGTCACCCACAGCAGGACGAAAAGCAAAGCTCAGGGTAGAACAGGCTTTCCAGCCAAGCACTCGAGCCTCTTGCCCCTGCGGCAGGGCCCTGCGTCGAGCTGAGGGCCCAGCACCAGCAGCTGAGGCCTGGCCGGGCCTCCGGGGCTGCAGGGCCCCTGCCAAGGCCACGGAGCCCAGGCGGGGCCTGGGCCGCCCCTGATATCAGCGCCGTCAGCTGAGCCCACTCAGGCCCCTGACTGCAGCCACCTGGTTCAGGACCGTGGCTTTGCCAGCAGCTCCGCAAGGGTCTTTGTTCTGGGGGTAGTTACCCTCCTCTGCCCTCGCTCCAGCCCCTGGATGTCTCCCTTGTACTGAAGTGCCCCAAACTGGACCCAGTACTTGTGGTGCAGCCTCCCCAGTGCTGCTGGGGACACAGTTTCTAATCCAGGCCAGGATGCTGTTGGCCTTCTTGGCCCCCTGAGCACCCTGCTGGCTCATGTTCAGCTGCCTCAGTTAGAAGCCCGGGCCCTCTCTGCCAGACTGCTCCCCATCCCCAGCCGCCACCCTGCCCCAAGCCTGTAGCCCTGCAGGGGACTGTTGTGACCAACACACAGGAACTGACAGACACTTGGCTCTACTAAAGCCGATATGAGATAGTCTGAGCAGGACAGCGAAGGAAAGGAAAAATAGTAGGAGATGATGTGCCTCTGAGAGAGGAAATCGGTTTCACATCGCTTCTTCTCTGACTTCAGCCAGCTCCATGCCTTATCAGTCTCTGCAGAGAATAAGCAGGTGAGGGGTTTGAGGTCCCGTAACGTTTATTATCAGGGGATGAGTAATATGTCAGGGGTCAAACATCAAAGGTGATGGGTCAGGGAGGCTTCGTGCCTTTAGGCAAGTGTTTAAATCACATTCTGATGGGCTTTCTGCTTGAATATCCAGTGCACAGAGGTGATGGAGCAGAGCATCTCCCTGATGAGGAAAGGCTGAGGGAGCTGGGGCTCTTGAGCTTGGAGAAAAGGAGACCTTGAGGGGTGATCCCATGAACGTTGATCAGTATGTGAAGGGTGGGTGTCAGGAGGATGGAGCCAGGCTCTGCTCAGGGGCACCCAGTGACAGGACAAGGGGCAGTGGGTGTGAGCTGGAGCAGAGGAGGTTCCACATCAGTGTGAGAAGGACCTTGTTTCCGGTGAGGGTGACAGAGCCCTGGCAGGGGCTGCCCGGGGGGCCTGTGGAGTCTCCATCTCTGGAGATGTTTAAAACCCACCTGGCCATGTTCCTGTGTGACTGGATCTAGGGGATCCTGCTGTGTCAGGGGGACTGGACTGGATGTTCTTTCGAGCTCCCTTCCATCCCTAATGTTCTGTGATTCTGTGATCCTTCTGTGCAGTCCTAGGCAGACACACTTTCTTTTTAGATTAGCAAGGGTTTAAATCCCACAAAGCTCTACTGATATCACCAAGAGCCGATTTACTCCAGATAAGTATTTGGAGTCACGCTGGGGGCACTCAGCATGACCTGGAAGAGTCTATTTGAGGATCAGACAACCACTCCATGAGGTATCAGCCTGATTAAACAATGCAAAGCAAGTCTGTCAGCCAGGAGTCTGACAGAAGGAGATGGATGAATGAAAAAACATCCAGAGATGGAGAGTGAGAATGTGTTTCTGAACTTGGGTTTGAAAAGAAAAACTTGGAAACAACGTAGTTTGGGAAACTGCTCCATAGAAAGTTAAAAGCCAGGTGAACTTTGCCTTTCTCTCTCTGTGCCAATCAGCTGGTGTGACTTGGTCTAGGTGGTCCTGCTGTGGCAGGGGGATTGGACTGGATGATCGTTTGAGGTCCCTTCCAGTCCCTAATGATTCTGTGATTATAACTGATGAGTGTCCGAGCGTTAGCAGCGCTGTTGTCACTGCACCAAATCCAGGTCCCATCACTGCTCCTTTTCCTTCTCAATATTTCACAGACGAGGGTCCAGCCCTCCCTGAGCCTTCACAGCCAGAATCTGCAGCAGTAGAGGCTGACGCTGGGAGCACTCTGGTGGTCACTGCCTTGGGAGGCCAAATCCACTGCCTGTTTGTCAAACTGTGCTGTAGCCAGGCTTAGAAACACAGGCTTGGGGTTGTTTTAGCCCCCCTTCTTCCCTCTCTTCCCCAGCAGCTCATCAAAAGAGACTTTCTCTGTCCCTGTGCCACGGCTCCACACCAGCATCTTGGACATGTCCAGCCATGTGTGCTTGGAGAGAGCAGAGCCTGGTGTTTGTGAAAGGGGTTAACAGAATCCCAAGCAGGGTGTTGGAACCCTTTGCCAAGGGCTTGCAGGACGGCTGAAACCCTAGCTGTCCCAGGGAAGCCTTTCTCCTGAACCCCTTCCCGTCAAATAAAAGACACCTCTGGGTAAGCTTGTGTTTCAGGGTTTTTAATAAGAGCAGCTATGATCCCCCTGCTGAGGAAAGCGGGATTCAGCCTTGTGGGTCAGACTGCCAAGAGAAAGGAGGAGAGGCCTTAATAGAATCCTCTTCAGGACAGGGGTGGGGAGAATGTTGGCAACTCTGGAGCAGGGAGCATCAGTCAGTGACGGTCCTGGTTAGCTGGGCTAAGCTGTTTAGCTTCCAGCCATCCGTGTGTCACTGCAGGTGGCCCTCAGTTGTGAGATGGGATGGGTGGGAAGAGGAGCCACTCTGTGGGGGCTTCTGGGTCTGAATAAGCAGAGCCTGAACTTGTGGGACCAAGTGATGGTTCTTCCATGAAACACATGCACTGGGCCAGCAGGTCTGAGATCACTTAGGAGAAGGCAGAAGGCTTAGGGATGCTTGTGTCAAAAAGCTTGTTGCTGGGCAAAGCCACTGCAGGAGGCAGAGGACAGCAGAAGATGGAGGTGCTTTGGCTGCAGCCCAGTTGCTCCAGGAGCTCCTGGTGGTGCAGCCACCCTGGTGCAGGCCCAGTGCCAGTGGGTCCTTGGGAAGTTCCCCCAGCTTGGCCAGGCAGAGATGCTGTAAAACAAGGGGAAACCATTCCCAGCCACACTAATGACTTTGCAGCAGCTTTTAAGGGCTTTGCAGTCCTTTCCACATGCTGCTGCACGAAGCTGGAAAGGCTGCAGATCTCCCGTTCCAATGGATTTTTCCTGACTGTGTGGAAGACAAGATCCAGTTAGTGGGGGCCACGTTTTTTATAGCAGGGAGCACAGCACTAAAACATGTGTGTCCCCAAAGAGCATCGTGAGCATCAGTCTTATTATTCAGAGGCAGACAATAGCAATTTTAATGAGGCTCAGACATCTGTCAAATTAATCTGCAGCTGAAAGTTCAGGAACCAGAGGCAGGGTTTTGTTTTTTCTAGCTGTGATTTCCCATTCCTGTCAAACTCTGAGTGGCTGTGAATGGCTGAAGAGAGAGAAGTGTCTATTCTTCAGTAGCTTCTATAGCCAGGGTGGGCAAGGTGACAGTGGGTCTGCAGAGACAAGTCTCCCTGATCCTGCCACCTGGGTGTAGGACGCCCAGGCAGGCTCAGAGAGCAGAAGGGTTCAGCAGTGTAGGGGAAGCTGGTGGCAGAGGCATGGGCCTGTGTGTAGAAAGTGCCCCGTGCATCCAGATACCAGGGTTCATGGACTCCTACAAAGGCCAGGGTTGGCAGGGACCTCAAAGATCATCCAGTTCCAACCCCCCAGCGCAGGCAGGGACACCTTCACTAGAGCAGGTTAATCAGGGCCCCAGCCAGCCTGCCCTTCAACACTGCCAGGGATGGGGCAGCCACAACTGCCTTGGCAGCCTGTTCCAGCATCCCCCCACCCTCACAGCAGAGAATATGTTCCAACCTCAATCTCGCCTCTTCCAGAACCCTCTCCCTTTGTCCTTCTGCTACCACCCGTGTCAAAAGCCCTCCCCCAGCTTTCTTGTACCTTTCTTCAGAGACTGGAAAGCTGCTCTAAGGTCACTTGGGAGCCTCCTCTTCTCCAGGCTGAACAACCTCAACTTGCTCAGGCTGTCATCATAGGGGTAGATGCTCCAGCCCTCTGACCATCTGAGTTGCTCTCCTCTGCACCTGTTCCAGGAGCTCTGATATTGGGGACTCCAGAACTCACCCCAGAACTCCAGGTGAGGAGTTAAGGAACAGGTTTTCCCCTACTGCTTATGAAGAAACAGGGATTCACTCTTGCCTTCTTAGTGGGGCTTTTTCTGCATCCTCTTGCCAGAGCTCAGATGATTGTGAGGGGAGGAGAGCAGCCTGGGACTCATTGCCCAGTGGAAATATTCATTCATTTCCTAGTTCTCAGGTGGTCTTGAGCAGTGAGTTCCTCTGGCTGGACTTGATGATGCAGGATGATTCCGTGATTCTATGCCGCCTTCCACACAGACAGCAGTGGGTCAGCTCAGGATGTTCTGCTTCAAGCTCCTTCTCCTTTAGGCCTTCACTTCATGACCTCAGTCCAAGCACTGTGTTGCTCAGAGAAGACTGGTCACTCAAAGCCAACAGCAGCGCTGAGGAGCCACTAGCCGCAGTGCTGGTGGCAACCCCACGGCTACAGAATATCAGCTTGAACTCCATCCCCACCACATCCTCTGGCTGGTGCTTGCTCTGATCTGGTTTGGTTTGCAGCCCTCCACCAATTCTCTTATCCCACAAAACCACTTCTCCCATCCCACGGGAACCGATGCCAAAAGGACCTGGAGAACTCTGTTGGGGTTCCACACAAGATAGAGGCCACAGGAATGGTCTGTCAGCATTCAAGTTGCAGCAGCACTGAAACCCACTGAAGATAAAGCTGCCATCCCTGAGAGCCAGGCAAGCAGAGCGCTGCTGCATCGCTTTTTGAGAGCCGAGTCCACACACGACCACAAACCTCCGCCTGTGGCAAGGAGCCCCACTGCAGCCATTCTCCAGTGGTCACTCCCTGGTCACTCCTGTGCTAGGCCCAAGGATGCAGGGCACATTCCAACAAGACAAAGCAGTTCAGACCTCGCTTCCCAGGCTAAACGGAGAACCTGTGGCTCCCAGTCTCCTTCTAGCAAAACACGAGGGCGTTTCATTACTCCTGCACGTTGGCACCACTGCCTTCCCCACGGAACCGGCCGTCTCATCCATCTCACAGGCTCTGTGTGTAGCTAAAGCAGCTCTTCTGAACACACTGAATTCTTTGAGATCAAGGCCAACATTCCAAGCATTTATAGGTTTCAGCCAGCGTCCAAAAGCAGCCACTGACAGCGATTCAGCTGCTGATTCTCCCTGGTGCCTTTGGGAAGTTACCTGGCCAGGCTCCGACGCTCTTGACTGCCAGTCAAGTGTCTCAGCCAACACCAGTAAAGCTCAGGAGTTCCAGTGCCCAGCAGCAGATGATCACACCCACTGCCTCCAGGCCCTCCAACTGCTGGTGTGCCTTGAGGGAGCTACCTGGAGACTATTGCTGTCCATAGGATCCAGAGCTCCCTGCTCTAACAAACCCCTCTGTCTGTGCCTCAGGGGACCATCAGCCTCAGGGGAGTGGGCAGAGAAGCTGTCACAATGCACTGGCTTGGGAGTTAGGAGGAAGAATCCTGAATGAGGCCGGCCCCAGCTTCCATGCAGAAGGGGATCTAGTAGACTCTTGGAACCATCCTTTTCAGGCAAGTCCAGAGAAATTAGCTGGGAAGCAGCCTGAGCAGGTCATCTGGAGACAGAGCGAGATCTACTGCCATCACTGACAACCTTCCCATCTGTTGCAGTGCAGCTGGGACTCCTGCTCGTGATGAGTGGGGAAATCCCACACGCAGGGGAGGGCTGTTCTGGAGAAGAACACTTGCTTGGCTCTCGGCAGAGGCATTCCCAGCTTCTGGTGTATTTCCTTCCACTCCTCAGCCCAGCCTGTTTCTGTGCTGCTGGCAGTCTGAGGAGGAGAGCCCCAGGTGACACCAGGCTGAGCCCAGCCTCACAGTTTCCAGCCCTTTTCCACACAAGGAGCAGCTGCATTTTCAGCAGGGAAGTCACAAATCCACGGGCTGTGCCCACACGGTCTCCAGTGTTTTGCACCTTCAGTACCTTTGGGGGTTTGAGGAGGGGGAGTGTCATCACACAAAGAGCAGCCTTACCCACCAGAACAAGTGGCTCTGAGAAGTGAAGCCTCTGCAAGGCTACCTAACCCTGTCTCTGTCCCCTCCTGTCAGCTCAGGCTCACTTGCCAGGACACGCTTTGGCCTGTGTTTGCTCTGCTAAGACCACCCTGCCAAGGCTGTTTGGGAAATGGAAACCAACTGCAGGTTCAGCAGTTCCAGCTCCTGCAGGACTGTGTTTACAAGAACCTCTGAGTGAGTTAACTCCAGTTTGGATGTTGGAGGTACATATTCAAGGCACACGAATCGAGACTCTTCTCTGCTGATGCCTGTGAAAGGCCAGTGGGCAGTTCAGACAGGGTTAGTTCCCAGGGGGATCCCCGTTCTCTGGAGATGTTCAAAATCAGCCTGGAAACACTCCTGAGTGACCCAATCCCAGCTCTCTCAAAGCTACTGTGTTTAATCATGAAAGCTTTTCTCATTTTCACTGCTGTCCTCTGCCTTCTCTCTCAGGCTGTCAGCTTTGCTCGTGGTTGCAGATGACCAGCATCACAACAACTCCTGCTCACAGGTTCTTCCCAAAAACAGCAGTACAGAGATCAGAACAAGCTGAATGAACCGACTCACATCTGCCTGCCCAATGCCTGGCTTCAGGAATGACAAAGGCATCGTGGACCCCTCAGCACAGCTACACGTGATCCTTCAGCAGCTGATCCTGGGGAAAAATCAGTCCTGTGTAGGTCACAGCCTGTTGGGCAGCCTTCCAGCCTGACAACTTGAGAGGATCCATTTCAAAACAAACAACAAAGGGAAGACGCAGATCAGAACCAAAGGCTTTGAAATCAAACCCATGCAGCAACCAGCGGGTCACAGGACTTGAGAGTGACTTTACCCCTCAGCTCCAGCCAGGAAGGGAACATGCAAGGCTACAAGGTGTGGGCTGTGTGATGGAGCCTGCATGAACACCTGTCCCGGGAGCCTGAAGGGACAATAGCAATGGAGAATGTCAGATGAACTCTACAGCTTCCACAAAGAGAGAAAGAATCCAAACCGGGGTAAAGAAGGAAATCCCCCAGTTACACTCCAGGTGCAGCTGAAGATCTGCTGCTTGAAACCCCTCACACAGTGGCCCAGGCAACATGAAGACCTGCTCTCCCATTGTTGTGGTTATTGGGTTTCTGCTCTTCAGACAGGGAACCATTCAACAGGGGGATGGCATCTGAGCAGCTCAGCCATGTCTTCAGGATGTATGAAAAGCTAAGGGGGCTCCCTTTTACCAGGTGGCTGCAGTCAGGGGCCTGACTGGGCTCAGCTGACGGCGCTGATATCAGGGGCGGCCCAGGCCCCGCCTGGGCTCCGTGGCCTTGGCAGGGGCCCTGCAGCCCCGGAGGCCCGGCCAGGCCTCAGCTGCTGGTGCTGGGCCCTCAGCTCGACGCAGGGCCCTGCCGCAGGGGCAAGAGGCTCGAGTGCTTGGCTGGAAAGCCTGTTCTACCCTGAGCTTCGCTTTTCGTCCTGCTGTGGGTGACCCTGGACCCGAGGAACCTCTGCCAGCCCTGGGTGAGTTTCTTTCCGTTTTCCCTTCCCCACAGGCCGGGATCGTCCCCCCGTGGCTCTGCCGTTTGCTTTGGCCTCCTCTGGGCCCTCTCTGCTCAGTGAATTTGTTTGTGCTTGAGCACTTCTCGGTTGCACTGAGCCAGCCGATGCCCCACGCAGTCCTTTGCCCTCCCCCAGTAGCCCCAGTAGCCCCAGTGGCCCTGGATCGCTGGGGCAGAGCCGAGGGGCTGCGGGAGGCAGCTGCGGCCGCCAGAGGCCCAAAGGCCCCGCTCACTGCTGGGGCAACGCTGCTCTCTGCTGGGCAACCAGCGCTGTGCTGGTGCTTGCCACCTCCGGCCTGTTTGCTGGGTGCTGGCTTGTGCTTTGGCGGGGGTTTGCTTGGGGTTTGGTTGTTGTTGTGGTTGTTGTGGTCCTCGTCGTCGTCGTGAGGTGTTTTTCACCCCCTCCACAAGCCCTTCCTCACTTGCGGCGCCGTCCGGATTTGCTGTGTTTTGGGTTTCTAGGCTGTGTCTTGTGTTGAGAAGGGGCTGTTGCCTTTTCAGAAGGGTGAAAGTGTCGTTGTGGCCTTGGATTTAGTGTTACTGGAGTGGGTTGGTGCTTGTGGGGTCGGTTGGAAGTTGAGTCGGGTGGGGATTGGGCTCTTCTCCCAGGCAGCCAGTGCCAGGATGAGAAGACAGATCCTGAAGCTGTGAGGGGAGGGTCAGGTTGGATGTGAGGAAGCCCTTCCTCATGGAAAGGGTGCTCAGAGGCTGGACTGGACTGCCCAGGGCAGTGGGGGAGTCCCCATCCCTGGAGGTGTTGAAGGGCAGCCTGGCTGTGGCCCTGAGTGCCCTGGTGTGGCTGCTGTGGTGGTGTCAGGTCCTGGTCTGGTCTGGCTGAGCTCAGAGGGCTTCTCCAGCCTCAACAATTCTGTGTTTCTCACTTCAGGCAGAGTGGGACAAGGCCCCCCCTGCGTCTCCTCCAGGCTAAACACCCCCAGGTCCCTCAGCCTCTCCCCATCAGCCTTTCCCTCCAGTCCCTTCCCCAGCCTCATTGCTCCTCAATCTCGTGAGGGGCCCAGAACTGCACACTGTGTCACACAGCCTTGTTGGCAGTCCCAAAAGACCTCAGAAACATGCTCACCACTACAAACTCCTCTTAGTTTTCTTTGGAAACAGATGTCTTCAAAACAAAAGCACTTTGCTTGAGTATGTAAGGGTTTTTGAAGAATTCCACCTAAGTGATGCAGCCAAGACTAACAAGCCTGTGGCATAAGGAAGGCTGGAGTTTCTGATTCCCAGCCCCTTGTGCCTATTTTTAGCTTGGAAATCAGATAAACAATAAAAATCAAACAGAACCAGGCATAGGACCTGCTGAAAAATAGCACTTGTGGGTTTTTGAACTTTCTTCCCCCAGTAGCTGTCTTGAAGTAGTAATAGCAACATCCACCACAGAAGTAAGAGACACAGAGACGCTCAGTGACTGTTTTTACAGGCTTCTCATGCAGGAGGTTAGAAAAACTTCATTTTACTATCAGGCTCCTGAAAACTGTCAGTCCAAAGGCTTTTGCTTCAGATGCTTCTTCTGGCCATATCAGAAGGAACTTCTTCCCAGTGAGGGTGATGGAGCACTGGAACAGGCTGCCCAGGGAGGTTGTGGAGCCTCCTTCTGTGGAGACATTTAAGACCCACCTGGATGTGTTTCTACGTTAATTAGTCTAGGAGATTCTGTTGTGGCAGGGGGATTGGACTAGATGATCTTTCGAGGTTCCTTCCAGTCCCTAATGTTCCATGACTTTCCCTCATCCTGTCACTGGCAACTAGGGAGGAAAGCAACCCCTGCCTCTCTACAACCTCCTTTCAAGCAGCTGTAGAGAGCAATGAGGTCTCCCCTCCATCTCCTCCAGGCTAAGCAGCCCCAGCTCCCTCAGCCCTTCCTCACGCCACACAGGTTCCAAACCCTTTCCTAGCTTGGTAGCCACCTCTGTCTGCTCTCCAGCTCTTCAATGTCCCTCTTGTAGTGAGGGGCCTGACACAGGACTCAAGGTGTGCCCTCCCACAGCTGATGAGAGGGCAATGATCACCTCCCTGCTCCTGCTGGCCACAATATTGCTGATCTAGGCCAGGGTGCCACTGGCCTTCTTGGCCACCTGGGCACACTGTTGGCTCATGTTCAGCCAGCCCTCTATCAACACCCCCAGGTCCCACTCTGTCTGACAGCTCTCCAGCCACTGCTCCCCAAGCCTGTAGCTGCTGGGGGTGGTTGTGGCTGAAGTTCTCATCTACCCCAGGATGCCATTGGCCCTTTTGGCCACAAGGGTCCATTGCTGGCTCCTGGCCATCTTGCTGGCCACCAAGACCGTCAGGTCCCTTTCTCCTACACTGCTCTCCAACAGGTCAGTCTCCACCCTATCCTGGTCCCTGGGGTTGTTCTTGCCCAGGTACCAGACTCTGCACAGCCCTTGTTCTAGTTCATTCAGTGTCTCCCTGCCCAGCTCTCCAGCCTGTCCAGGTCCTGCTGGGTGGCAGCCCAACCTGCTGGGGTGTTGGCCACTGCTCCCAGCTCTGTGCCATCAGCAAACCTGCTGACAGTGCTCTCTGATCCCTCATCCAAGTCACTAATGAATAGACTGAATAATGTTACAGAGATGAGAGCAGCAGAGGTTCATCAAGGCTCCATACAAAGGATTCCCTATGTTTTCGGGGGGGTTAACATGGAATTCTCTCTCCTCAGAGCATCTTTTCTGTTCAGTTCTGCCAGAGGGTTCAGACACCTCATGCTGCCATCTGGATCCGTAGGCTTCTTTCCCATAAAGCCCTTTGAAGACAATGATTGCCAGCAATATCAAGCCACTTGCCTTCTCTGATCAAACCTGTTCCTTGAGCCTGGGCACTGTTTGCTGCCCTACTTTGGACAAGGACTTATTGCACCATCCCAAGGCCAGCCCCTCGGAGGCTGCCAGGAGAGCCTGACGTGCGGCTGCAGCGGGACAGTGATTAATTTGATTGTCACCAGCCCAGCCCTGAACATGAGGCTTGTTCAGGAGGCACATAAAAGGAAAATCAGTGTGGTCACTTGGGTTTTGCTGCTAAGACAGTGAGGGAAGCAGATAAACAAAACTCAGCTCTAAGACATCAGCCAGTTGAAGACAAGGCCAACCTTTCCAGCGCAGCAGTGATGTTTGTACTGGTCTGCAGTCACTGCGACTGGATCTAGGGGATCCTGCCCTGGCAGGGGGATTGGACTGGATGATCTTCGAGGTCCCTTCCAATCCCTGATGTTCTCTGATTCCATTCCTGTTATCACACCAGTCCAGATCCCAAGATGAACCAGCCCCATGTGCTCCTCCTAGAGAACGACCAGGTGACATCACACTTCTTTCAACTGAAGTAGAAAACAACATCTGAGTAGTGAAGCTGAGGACAAAACATTCTCCAATGGCCCCTACTTTGAGAGCAAAACTGTGATCGTAGCCCTTTGGGGAAAACCTGGTGTGTGGCAGTTTTACACCAGAGGATGCCTTCAAGATAAATGGGAAGCTGTGCAAGAAGTTTGGGGAATGATAATGCATTCCACATCCGTACTCGTTCTTAGAGCAGTTAAAATGACTGCTTCAGCCAGTGATGATTTTAGCCAACGGGGGGGAAAAAAAGATAAAGCACTAATATAACACTTTGGGGAAAATACTTGAAAGGAGGAAACATGAAATCTGGACTGATTTAGCCTAATTTGTTGAAGATTGGAGCTTGTTTCAAGTGCCTGAACTGCTGTGTTGCAATGATAGAGCTAGTCATAGAATCACAGAATTAGTGAGGCTGGAAAAGACTTGGGAGATCATCAAGCCCAGCCACACCACCACAGCACATCAGGGATTGGAAAGGACCTCTAAAGGTCACCCAGTCCAATCTCCCTGCCACAGCAGGCTCCCCTAGACCAAGTCACACAGGAACATGGTCAGGCAGGTTCTAAATGTCTCCAGAGGAGACTCCACAACCCCCCTGGGCAGCCCCTGCCAGGGCTCTGGCACCCTCCCTGGGAACAAGGTCCTTCTCACACTGATGTGGAACCTCCTCTGCTCCAGCTCACACCCACTGCCCCTTGTCCTGTCACTGGGTGCCCCTGAGCAGAGCCTGGCTCCATCCTCCTGACACCCACCCTTCACATACTGATCAACATTCATGGGGTCACCCCTCAGGCTCCTTCTTTCCCAGCTCCAGAGCCCCAGGTCCCTCAGCCTCTCCTCAGCAGGGAGATGCTCCCTTCCCTCCATATCTGTGGCTCTGCACTGGGCTCTCTCCAGCAGTTCTCTGTCCTTGTGGAACTGAGTGGCCCAGAGCTGGACACAGCATTCCAGATGCCTTAGACAGTAAGAAGTTCTTCCCTCAAACTCCTCCAGGCTGAAAAGCCCCAGCTCCATCAGTGCACAGGTTCCAAACCCTTTCCTAGCTTGGTAGCCAACTCTTTCTCCTCTCCAGCCCTTCAATATCCAGGCTGGACAGACCCCAGCCAAACACCCTGATACTTTTTTGGTCTTTTTCTGAACACACTGCCACACGAAAATACTCCACGAAACGTTCTCCTCCAGCCTGTTCCCCGCACCGGCAATTCACCTGAAGCGTTCAAATTGCTAACAATAGCAAGGAATGATGATGCAGCACAGACCTCCAAGGAGCTATAACCAGCCAAGAGCTTTGTTTGGTGGGTACACACGACTAGAGGAACTGTAGTCTGCAATCATTGTCACTTCTGATCACCATGGGAACCAAACAGAGGTCTACTTTGAAGAAAACAGATCGGCAGTGACTCACCGACTGCTTGGAAAGGATGATTATTGAGGCTCACTAGACTTGTGTGGGTGACTGGGGACAATACACGAGCGCTGCCGTGTTATCCGCAGCGCAGTGCAGCAGGGACTTCTCTGCTCCACACTCCTTTGTGTTCACTGGAGACAACTCTACCTTTCTGGTTTTCTGCTGCCTCAGCCTTGTGTGGGCTCTTTACTTAGAGAAAAGGAGACTTGGGGGAGACTTTCTCCTTCTCTACAACTCCTTGGAGTTGAGAAGACTCAGAGGGAACCACCTCCCTCTCTCCAACTCCATGAAGGGAGGCTGTAGTCAGGTAGGGATTGGGCTCTTCTCCCAGGCAAATAGCACCAGGATGAGAAGGCAGGGCCTGAAGCTGCCAGAGGAGGGTTAGGCTGGATGTTAGGAAGCCCTTCCTGATGTGGAACCTCCTCTGTTCCAGCTCACACCCACTGCCCCTTGTCCCATCACTGGGTGCCCCTGAGCAGAGCCTGGCTCCATCCTCCTGACACCCACCCTTCACATACTGATTAACATCCATGGGGTTACCCCTCAGGCTCCTCTCTCCCAGCTCCAGAGCCCCAGCTTCCTCAGCCTCTCCTCAGCAGGGAGACGCTCCCCTCCCTTCATCTCTGTGGCTCTGCGCTGGGCTCTCTCCAGCAGCTCTGTGTCCTTCTGGAACTGAGGGGCCCAGAACTGGACACAAGATTCCAGCTTCAGTCTCACCAGGGCAGAGTAGAGGGGATGAGAACCTTTCTTGATCTGCTGACCACCGCCCTTGTCATCCACCCCAGGATGCTGTGGGGTTTGGCTGGTGTAAGCCCTCAGGGCATAAATGACTATGCAGAGGCCTCCGTCCATGATACTGAAAGTTTCATCACTTGATTGATAAAGTTGTTGAGATTAAAAGAGGCAGAGGAACACAAATATGAAGAAACCACTGTGCCTCCCACACTTTCAGAGGATGAATCATGAGGAGGCCAATTCTGCAAAGTGCTCCCCACTGCAGCTCTGCGGTGACGTGAGCCGAGAAGAAGTGCCCTCTGCAACTGTCCCACCGCCAACTGGTAGGAGCTATTTGTTATGAATCGCCTCTTTCCTTCCTCAGCCCCTACATGGGGGGTTCACATGACACCAGCAGAACAAACAACCTTCAGATTCAGCCCTGACCACCTTTCTGATGGTTCTTCCTAGCAACCAAGGCAAGAAGTGGACAACTAGCTGGGGAGGTGACTGGCATCTGTCGCTGGCTGAACTACAGGATTGCTGGTGCTTCCTCTGCTTTGAGGAAGGAAATCGGGCCCAGGTCAGCGATGGCTTTCATTGCTTTCTCCCAAATAAGCTCGTCCAGTGCAAACCATTCAACCCACTGAAGGACTGTGGGATCGATGCCCTTATGCTGTGCAAAGCAGGTGGGAAGCAAACCTGGGTGCTTATTATTTATGGTCACAACAGTCCCCTGCTGTGCTTACAGGCCAGGGGCAGGGTGGCTGGAGAGCAGTCTGGCAGAGAGGGACCTGGGGGTTCTCATCGACAGGAGGCTGAATCTGAGCCAGCAGGTGCCCAGGAGGCCAGTGGCATCCTGGCCTGGATTAGAAAGTGTGTGGCCAGCGGGAGTAGGGAGGCAATTGTCCCCCTGGACTCAGCACTGGGGAGGCTGCACCTTGAGTACTGGGTCCAGTTCTGGGCACCTCAGTACAAGGGAGACATCAAGGTGCTGGAGTGAGTGCAGAGGAAGCTAGCTAAGCTGGGGAAGGGCTGGGACAATCCATCTGATGAGGAGAGATGGAGAGCAGGATCCCCTAGACCCAGTAGCACAGGAACATGGCCAGGCAGGTTCTAAATGTCTCCACAGAAGGAGACTCCACAACTCCCCATGGCAGCCCCTTCCAGTGCTCTGTCACCCTCACTGGGAAGGAGTTCCTTCTGATATTTATATGGAACCTCCTCTGTGCCAGCTCACACCCAATACCTCTTGTCCTGTCATCTTTGTGGCTCTGCGCTGGACTCTCTCCCAGCAGCTCTGTCACCCTGTGGAACTGAGGGGTCCCCAACTGGACATGCAGTTCTCACCAGTGCAGAGTAAGTGATCAGATATTCTCTGGAGGCTGGAGCTCAGTCCCACTGTGTGTGAAAACTCTCTCACTTCACCCTTAGGCAAGGAAATGCAGACATAACATTACACAGAACAGAAGACATCGCGTACTGAGTTGCTTCGTTGGCGTTTTTCTCCATGAAATGCTTTATAAAAGAGATCAAGCTGAAGAAAATAAAACCAGACATAGAAATAGTAGGATGAAGTACACAGTTCATCTTTTAAATAAATTCCCTTGAGCAATTCTCTTCGTAAAAGGTGAAAACTGAGCGCTACTCTTGGTCTCACAGTATAAAAATGCCAGCATTCATTAGAAAGGCCGGTGATCTAGTGCTTGTGTCATCCTGTTCTCATGTCTTCAGAGCAAAAATATCAAACCTTGCCATATTACCAAAAGAAGCAGCAAACCTGTCAAATGTATTACTCTGCAATAAATGCACAATGGATTGATGGGAACCTGCCACCGGACCTACTATGTGGGCCGTAGCCATGGGTTTCTATATAAAATCTATCCAAACCGTTGGAGGAGAGATACGAAGCCGATAGCTGATGACATCTGCAGTATGGCCACAGAGAAAGAAGCTGCAGATCATCAAAGTTAGCTCTTGGGCAGGAACAGCCGCTCGGGGTCCATTCATTCTGGTTTTCCCTGGAGAACAGCAGATGTCCTAGGAAGCAGATGCGAGGCTGTACTTGAAGCTTTACCCGTAGTTGGAACTTACAACAATTTAGGGGTTTTCTTTTCGTGCTCTGGTCTCTCTCTTGCTCTCTGGAAGGCTACGTGAACGTAAAGGTCTTCGGCACAGGGACAGCTCTTCTCTAAAGCACTGGAAAGTGGTCTTACAGAATCACAGAAGATCTCCGTAGAAAACTGTTGAAAACAGACAAGAGAAAAGGTAGCTAACAGATTTAGCTGGTCTGGTGAAGCAATACAGTGATAGAGGCACAGAGTTACTGAGGCTGGAGAAGCCCTCTGAGCTCAGCCAGCCCAGCCCAGGACCTGACACCACCACAGCAGCCAGACCAGGGCACTGAGGGCCGCAGCCAGGCTGCCCTTCAACACCTCCAGGGATGGGGACCCCACCACTGCCCTGGGCGCTCTGTGTGACACTCTACACCTAAAGCAGGGAAGCACTCTGGTTTTGTAGCAAGCAAACACTCATCAACATCAGCCCAGCACTGGACACAAGATTCCAGATGTGGTCTCAGCAGGGCAGACAATAGGGGGAGGAGGACTGCTTTCCATCTACTAACCCCCCTGTTCTGATCCACCCCAGGATGCCATTGGCCTTCTTGGCCACCAGGGTCCATTGCTGGCTCCTGGCCATCAGCACCCCCAGGTGCCTTTCTCCTCTGCTGCTCTCCAACAGATCAGTCCTCACCCTGTCCTGGTCCCTGGGGTGGTTCTTGCCCAGATGCCAGACTACACTGCCCTGGTTATAGTTCATTCAGTGTCTCCCCACCCTGCTGTCCAGCCTGTCCATGTCCTGCTAAATGGCAGCCCAGCCTGCTGGGGTGTTGGCCACTCTTCCCAGCTCTGTGTCCTCAGCAAACTAATCCCTCAGCTCAAACTCTGAATGGACACTTTAAACTTGAACTCGTAAAGAACGCTTTTTGAGTCAGTTAGTAGAACCTTCAGTCAGCAAGACAGCATGGAAATTATCACTGCCCCGGGTGGAGAACGAAGCCCCCAAAGATTCTTCTTTAGCAAGAGGAAAGCTCCAGTGTGTTGCTTAGTGGACACCTCAGTGTGGTCCTCAAGATCCTCACCAAGATGAAGATGTCCTGTAACTGCGAACTGTTTGTTTCTGGGGAAGGCTTTGTCTGCAGATGCTGGTCTGTGTCCTGCTGGTGCACCTCACTAAAGGGATGTCTTCCTACCTCCACAGAGTTAGCTGAAGTTGGATACAAAGACACTGGATTTTAACTGATTCCAAAATGACCCAACAGGCACTTTCCTTGCTTCTCACTTTCCACCGAGAAGGTGACTTCAGCCACTTTTCACCACTGAGAACTGGCCCTTGGTGCAGCCTTTAGCAGAGTGGCACCGCAGCTGGAGAAGTAACTGGGCTGCTCCCAAACCACCCAGGAGCAGCACAGCGAGCACTGGCACCCTCCTTCTGTTCAACGAACACGCGCCAAGGACACAAGAGGAATGAAGTCATACTGTACCTCCAGCTGTGTGCATCTCGATACCGTTATTTCCTTCTAATCTTAATTGGAAAACAGAAGACAAAGATGATTAAGACATTGGAAAATATCACTGATTCAGAGCACAGCTTAAAAAACCCCGCAACTACTGTTCCTGTTATTATTCTTTTGGTTAATAGTGTTACTTTTTTCTTATTAGAATCAAAGAACATTAGGGATTGGAAGGGGCCTCAAAAGATCCTCCAGTCAAATCCTCCTGCCAGAGCAGGATCACCTAGACCAAGTCATACAGGTCACAGAACAGCTTTGGCTGGAAGAGACCTTCAAGATCAAGTCCAACCTTTTCCCAGCCCTGTCAGCACCACTAAACCCTGGTCCCCAACACAACAGCTGCCCTTCTCTTCAACACTTCCACAGACAGGGACTCATTCCCGTCCCTGGGCAGCTGTTCCAGTGCCTGACAGCCCTTTCAGGACAGAAATCCCTCTTGACATCCAAGCTGAACCTCCCCTGGGGCAGCTTCAGGCCATTTCCCCTCATCCTAGCACTGACCACTGGGAAGAACAGACCAACCCCTGCCTCTCTACAACCTCCTTTCTAGTAGTTGTAGAGAACAATGAGGTCTCCCCTCAATCTCCTCCAGGCTGAACAGCCCCAGATCCCTCAGGTGCTCCTCACAGAACACAGGTTCCAAAGTCACTGCAGAGCCTCGGGCATCTAAAGAGATCAGCTCTTCCTACCCCTCAACTTCACAGAATCACAGAACATTCTGAATTGGATCTCGAGAGATCATCACCTAGACCAAGTCTGAGGCTAGAAAAGACCTCTGAGATCATCAGGTCCAGACGTTGTGAGCACCATCTGGTGACTGAAGTCTGTGCTCTACATATGTGCCAGAAGTATTCTCTTGTATTAAATTAATCAATCTTGCATGATCTGATAATTACGTGTTTATGATTTGCCTGTTAAGTACCTACCAACCTGATGCTTTCTCCCACCGTTGGAAAATATCACACGGAAACGAAACCAGTCCCCACCGGGGTTTCGTGTAGGAACAGAAATCAAGCACTTACCAACTGTTATTACTGGAATCCACCACAAAGCAAGTAAACACCTTCCAAACTAAAAATAGCGCCGGGGCTCTGCAAGTGCCTCTCTCACGGCCTCTTAGTTCTAACAGGGTTTTGTTTTCTTTGAATTCCCGGAGCGCTCAGAGCGTGGAGAAGCTCTTCAGAAGACAATGCATCGCGCTGTCCGCGTCTACTCTAGGATCCTTCTCCAAAAGCGCGTTCCAATTGGAATGAATAATCACGACTTAGCGATTATCAACAGCCCCACTGCCTTAAGAGGCTCCGAGGGCAGCCGGTCTGTCTGAAATGAGAATTGATTTTTCAAGAAAACTCATCCTACCGGAGAAAATCAGCCTGAGGAAGCAGGGGAACACAAGGCACAGCCTTCCGATACCTTTTGGCACAGCTTTCGTCTGACTGGAAGCCATGGCAGCCGCGTCTGACGGCAGGCCAACGTACACACCGCCGTAGTTCCTGATGCAGGGAAGCAAAGAGGTGGTTATTATTCTACCCTACAAAGTCAGCATCATGCAGCAGCGTCTCAAAGACAATGGGTGGTCAGAGGAGATCTCCTCTCCCATGGCTGTTGGAAAAGTGAGTATTACGTGCTGCCAACGTGGTGTCTGGCAAGAACACCCTGCAGCTTGCTGCCGCTGCTCCCAAGCCTTGGAAGGAGCTATTTTTTGTAGAATTACGGAGTCATTCAGGTTGGAAAAGACCCCTGGGATCCTCGAGTCCAACCACCAACCCTACTGCACTCCCACTCCTTAAACCACATCCCCCAAAAAGTGACTTTTAAACCCATCCAGGGATGGAGACTCAACCACCACCCTGGGCAGCCCAGCCCAGGGCCTGACCACTCTCTCTGTGGAGAATTGCTTCCTGATGGCCAGTCCTGTTGAAGCTTGAAGCCCTTCCCTCTGCTTCTGTCACTGATGACCTGTGAGAAGAGCCCAGCACCAGCATCTCTGCAGGGTCCTTTCAGATAGTTGTAGAGAGCGATGAGGTCTCCCCTCAGCCTCCTCTTCCTTAGACTAACCAGCCCCAACTCTCTCCATCTCTCAGTCTCATCAGATGGATTCTCCAGGCCCTTCCCCAGCTCCGTTACCCTCCTCTGCCCTCGCTCCAGCCCCTCGATGTCTCCTTGGACTGAGGTGCCCAAAACTGGACCCAGTCCTCAAGGTACAGCCTCCCCAGTGCTGAGTGCAGGGGGACAATCACCTCCCTACTCCCGCTGGCCACACAGTTTCTAATCCAGGCGAGGATGCCACTGGCCTTCTTGGCCTCCTGGGCACCCTGCTGGCTCAGATTCAGCCTCCTGTCAATGAGAACCCCCAGGTCCCTCTCTGCCAGGCTTCTCTCCAGCCACCTGCCCCTGGCCTGTAGTGCAGCAGGGGACTGTTGTGACCAAAACACAACGCTCAAGACAGTTAGGAAACCTCCACTGTCGCATGACAATAAACCCTACCTGCCCAGCTGCTTCTAGATGTTTGAATTTAAGTGAGGAAGGAGCCAATCTGACAGCAATAACACTGGGAACACTGAAGAACCTCACTTCAGGAAATGCCCACCAGTGAAACTGCACGTTGACCTCTTAGGGCCACCCTTGGAGAAAACTGGTAGTAGGAAAGAGCACGGAGGTGTGAGGGACTTCCACAGCCCAACCCTCTCTCCTTGGTGGCCTTGCAGAGTGTCTTTTCTGGCTCTGGAGCCTGTATGAAAAGCAGGGACCAAAGCAGGAAGGCAAAGAACTGACTCCTGAAGAGCCTCTGCTGTGCCTGGAGCTGCTGGCAGAACCTGCCGTTAGGCTGCTTTGCCCTGCTGGGTGCCAAATTAATCACACCTTCTTCAGCCCCCAGGGCTCTGAGCTGATGTCTAATTTATTTGATGGTAGAGTCATCCCTCCCCTGGTTTCCACCCCAGCAGAGATCTCCCACAAGTGCTAATGCCATTTGCTGTGGCAAGGCTGGCGTGAAGGCAGAGGCCACCATCCCTTATTGAGCCCCACAGCTCCAGCTGTGAGATAATGTGCTGCCCTTGCCCAGCTCGCTAACAGGGTGAGGGCACTCATCAATACTGGGCTCTGTGTAGACTTCCTCCTCTCTTTATTCTCCTCTGCTTTGGTGGTGCCAGTGAGGATTGGGAGGAGAGAAGGACGGGTGTCCATCGGGAGGAGAACGCACCGTGGCTCACTGCAGCCCTGGCTGAGCACCTACCTCCTTTTGTCATCGTCTGATACAGATTCTTCTGCTCTGCAACAGCAAAAGAGACGAAGCACGTTAGCCGATTGTTTATCTCAGACACCCCATGACCAGAGGCAAGGGAAGAAGGGGATTATTACTGATCCTAGTTTGACTCAGGTCATCCACAGTTCATGAAGAACTTGCACCGGCACTGAAGGAGCGACAGTTCTCCAGTCTGATGTGCAGGAGAATCGCAGAACATTAGGGACTGGAAGGGACCTCCAAAGATCAGCCAGTCCAACCCCCCTGCCACAGCAGGATCCCCTAGATCCAGCTGCACAGGAACATGGACAGGCAGGTTTTAAACGTCTCCAGAGAAGAATCAGAGAATCATTAGGGATGGGAAGGGACCTCGAAAGATCATCCAGTCCAATCCCCCTGTCACAGCAGGATCACCTAGAGCAAGGTGCACAGGAACATATCTAGGCAGGTCTTAAACATCTCCAGAGAAGGAGGAAGGAAAGGGTTAAGATGCAGCTTACTCCTCATGATCTCCACAGGTAATGCCTGAAGTGGATCTGGGAGACAAAACAGCCAAACTGAGGCAGTGTGCTCTGGGCGATCGGGTACTGAGGTGGGTGGTGAACTGGCTGCAGGGTAGAAGCCAGAGAGCAGTGGTCAGTGGGACAGAGTCTGGTTGGAGGCCTGGAGCTAGTGGAGCGCCCCAGGGGTCGGCGCTGGGACCGGTCCTGTTCAATCTAGTCACTGATGACTTGGATGAGGGATCAGAGAGCACTGTCAGCAGGTTTGCTGGTGACACAGAGCTGGGAGCAGTGGCCAACACCCCAGCAGGCTGGGCTGCCACCCAGCAGGACCTGGACAGGCTGGAGAGCTGGGTGGGGAGACACTGAATGAACTACAACAAGGGCAGTGCAGAGTCTGGCATCTGGGCAAGAACAACCCCAGGGACCAGGATAGGGTGGGGACTAACCTGTTGGGGAGCAGTGCAGGAGAAAGGGACCTGGGGGTGCTGGTGGCCAGCAAGATGGCCAGGAGCCAGCAATGGACCCTGGTAGCCAAGAAGACAAATTACATCCTGGGGTAGATGAGATGGGGGGTTGTTAGTAGATGGAGAGAGGTTCTACTTCCCCTCTGCTCTGCCCTGGTGAGACCACAGCTGGAATCTTGTGTCCAGTTCTGGGCCCCTCAGTTCCAGAAGGACACAGAGCTGCTGGAGAGAGGCCAGTGCAGAGCCACAGGGGTGATAGAGGGAGGGGAGCGTCTCCCTGATGAGGAGAGGCTGAGGGAGCTGGGGCTCTGGAGCTGGGAAAGAGGAGCCTGAGGGGTGACCCCATGGATGTTGATCAGTATGTGAAGGGTGGGTGTCAGGAGGATGGAGCCAGGCTCTGCTCAGGGGGTTGTACTGGATGGTCTTTCAAGGTTCCTTCCAGTCCCTAACATCCTGTGATTCTGTAAATGAACACTTTTCCTAGGTTGCCACCCTACTCCACCCATTTAAGGAACAAAAAGGCTCTGTACATGCAGAGGAAGGAGTCTGGGCTGCTGTTCCACCAAAAGAGCACCTGAAAGGACTGGGTGTCCGTGCTGTCATGGTAGTGGGGATGAAGACAGAGTAGCAGGGCATCATCAAAGACAGCAGATGAGGATGCTCATCCCACTCAGTGCTCTATCCTGCACGAATATAATTGAGCAGGACTGGAGAGTATTTGATTTACCCCAGATCTCTACAGCTAATAGGGCCTGTGTACCCTCATTACTGTGGTGATGCATAAAGGATGGTGGGTAATGGTCTGCTGCGTGGAAAGGATCTAAGTGTGAGATAATTTTGTACTTGGAGCAGGAGTTTTAGGGCATTTAGTGCTGTCCCAGGAGAGTGCTGACTGGGGTTTAAGGAGTGCTTGCTTGTGTTCAAGGCTTTCTGTGGGGTCTCTGCACTTCAGCTCTAGATCCCATTGGCTTTGAGAGTCAGTAACAACCTGCAGCCCTGGTGACTAGAGTGGACTCATCTGCCTTTTAGAATGAATAAATTACACATTGTTTTCAAGATCCTGGTTCAGAAATGCCTTTCGAGGCCACAGTATGGATGTGGCCCTAATGCTGGGTGAAGGCCAGCTCTCAGTTTATTGCCTGGGGAGCAGATCACAACTCATGGAGCAGCTTGTGATGGGGACTATCTTTTCATAGCCCCAGAGTCCAGGCAGTTGATCCTTCAATGGGAATATTCAGGTGAGGATATCTGGGTGAGCAGCCTCTGCATGAGCCCCAGCAGAGCCTTCCTTGTGTTGTGGTGCCCTCTTTGCTGTCTGCAGCCTTCCATGAGGGGTGACCTCCTTAATGGTTATAGATATGTGAGGGGTGGGTGTCAGGAGGATGGAGCCAGGCTCTGCTCAGGGGCACCCAGTGACAGGACAAGGGGCAGTGGGTGTGAGCTGGAGCAGAGGAGGTTCCACATCAATATGAGAAGGACCTTGTTCTTGGTGAGGGTGACAGAGCCCTGGCAGGGGCTGCCCGGGGGCAGTTGTGGAGTCTCCTTCTCTGGAGATGTTTAAAACTCATCTGGACGCGTTCCTGTGCACCTTGGCCTAGGGGATCCTACTGTGGCAGGGGATTGGCCTGGATGACCTTTTGAGGTACCTTCCAATCCCTGATGTTCTGTGATGGGCACCACAGTGGCCACTGCTCCTGGCTCTCTGAGCAGCGGTGATGCAGAAGTTCTTGACCAGTTGCTCCCATCGCCCCCAGCCACAGGGGAAGGAGGGAAGGCTGGCTGTGGATGTAAGAGCACTCAGCTTACCTGGCCTCTGTTGCTAGGCTGGTGGGTTCAGACCGACCTGAAGCGCAGCCGCTGCCCCGACCCACACCCAGCCGTGCAAGCAGAGCTCAAAGTCCAAGTGTTTAATTCAGGGTGGGTGAGTGATTTGCCTGGAGACTGATGCTGGGGCACAGGCTGAGCCCGCAGAGCAGGCGCTGTGCCCTCAGGAAGGAAGAACAGCATGTTCATATCTTCCATTCTAGCTTTGCCTCCACATGGCTGCCAATGCCCTCAGCTCTGCTTCAGTGGCACTGGACAGTGCTGCAGTGGGAGAAGTCAGAGCTCAGAGAGTCCCTAGTGATCTACAGGCTGACCTGTGCTTTTCCCCTGGAGGTAAAAAAGCAGCAATTACCCATTCAAAAAGGATTAGTAGCAGCTATTTGGTTTGCAAACTACTCTGCAGTACCTCATGTTGTGGAGAGGCCCCGTAACACCTTTGGCACAGTTACAGAACTACAGGATCACTGAATTGTTGAGGCTGGAGAAGCCCTCTGAGCTCAGCCAGACCAGACCAGGAGCTGACACCACCACCTCAGCCACACCAGGGCACTAAGGGCCACAGCCAGGCTGCCCTTCAACACCTCCAGGGATGGTGACTCCACCACTGCCCTGGGCAGTCTATTCCAGGCTCTGATCACCCTTTCCATGAGGAAGGGCTTCCTAAGATCCAACCTAACCCACCCCTAGCAGCTTCAGGTCCTGCCCTCTCGTCCTGGCGCTAGCTGCCTGAGAGAAGAGCCTGACCCCAGCTGACTACAACCTCCCTTCAGCCTTTCCCTCCAGTCCCTTCCCCAGCCTCATTCCTCCTCTGGACCCACTCCAACCCCTCCATCTCTTTCTAAATGTGGGGGACCCAGCAGTGCCCCCAGTACTCAAGAGGAGCCCACTCCAGTGCCCAGTGCAGGGGAAGAATGATGTCTCTAGTCCTGCTGGCCAGGCTATTGCTGATCCAAGCCAGGATGCCATTGGCCTTTTGGGCCCCCTGGGCACCCTGCTGGTTCCTGTTCAGCTGGTTGTCACCCAGTGCTGCCAGGTCCCTCTCTGCCCGGCTGCTCTCCAGCCCCTCATCCCCCAGTCTGCAGCTGCAGGGGGTTCTTGTGGCCAGTGTAGGACCCTGCCCTCGGCCCCGCTAAACCTCATCCCGTTGGCCTCTGGCCACTGACCCAGCCTGGCCAGGTCTCTCTGCAGCCTCTTCCTCCCCTCCAGCAGATCGACGCTCACCCTGACTTGGTGTCATCTGCAGATTTCCTAAGGGCAGACTCGATCCCCTCATCCATTCATAGAATCATCAAATGCACTGGATTGGAAGGGACCTCCAAAAGTCCAACCCTCCTACAACCATCAGGGGCACCTCTAACTAGACCAGATACCTTCCTGAAGGAGCTACTGCCAGCTGAGGAGGCAGTTCTCATCTCCTCCGACCCCAGCTAGCCCAAACCACCTCGCGCTCACGAGAGCAGCTAGAAAAGCACAAAGAGAGTTTTTCTGGGGGGATGTGAAACCGCTGTGTCCTCATGTGGGCAGCAGCAAGTGGGGAGCCTGTGTGCATCAGCGGGTAGAAGTGAGAGATGTATTTTTAGGAACAAAAACAAACATAACTCTTTAAGAGAAGGACATTGGGTGCCAAAAGATCAAACCCAATCACTCCTGTTGAACCAACTGAATGTGTCACAGGATTGATTTTCTCATACAGCTGGAAACATTCCCTGTAATCCAGATTAAACCAGTATCCACAGAATCACAGAACATTAGGGATTGGAAGGGACCTCGAAAGTCCATCCAGTCCCATCCCCCTGACACAGCAGGGTCCCCTAGATCCAGTCACACAGGAACATGGTCAGGAGGGTTTGAAATGTCTCCAGAGAAGGAGACTCCACAGGCCCCCAGGCAGCCCCTGCCAGGGCTCTGGCACCCTCACTGGGAACAAGGTCCTTCTCAGAAGTTCCTTCTCTTATTGCTATGGAAACTCCTCCAGCTCACACCCACTGCCCCTTGTCCTGTCACTGGGTGCCCCTGAGCAGAGCCTGGCTCCATCCTCCTAACACCCACCCTTCACATATTGATCAACATCCATGGGGTCACCCCTCAGTCTCTTCTTTCCAAGCTCAAGAGCCCCAGCTCCCTCAGCCTTTCCTCAGCAGGGAGATCACAGAATCATTAGGGATTGGAAGGGACCTCCAAAGATCATCCAGTCCAAATCCCCTGCCACAGCAGGATCCCCTAGACCCAGTCACACAGGAACACATCCAGGCGGGTTTGATGCTCCACTCCGTCATCTCTCTGGCTCTGCGCTGGACTCTCTCCAGGGGCCCAGAACTGCTGTGATGTGAAACAGAAGAAGCAAGACCTCAGGAGGCCTCCTTTATGATTTCCCTGGACAGGAAAACAGATTTATGGCTGCTTAAAGTTGTTCCTGCACATTTCTGCATCAGCAAGGTTAAGATCAGCTTAGAAAGGCTGATCTTTTGCCACTGATTCTCTGAAACCCACAAGCTGGCAAGAGGTGACCGGACACCTGAGGTGAAGACCTTCCACGTTCAGAAGAAAACAGGATGGGTAGGGCTGCCCTCTGCCACTCAGCATCAGAGATAAGGGAAGGAGAAGAGAGCCCTTAGATGTTATCCTCAGCGTGGAGCAGGTGGGTGCTTTAAAAAGGAAGTCTGGGTGGGTTATTTGGTCTCCTGCAATGAGAGGAATTAGTGTCAGTGGCTCTTTAAGTGTCTCATGGGGCTTGGAGGACATTGATGTGATCGCTTGATACAAGGATACGGCCGTTGGGGTAGGTGGGAGGGAGGAGTAGTCTAGAGTAAGACAGCCACCTCTGGGAGACAGCTCTCCGAGCAGGAGCAGAGCGAAAGCATCCCTCTGAGCAGTAACAAGGGAAGGAACCTGTAGGGAAGGAACCTGTAGGAAAGGAACCAAGGCCTGTTGTGTTCATAGAATCCCAGAATCATTCAGGTTGGAAAAGGCCTTTGGGATCATCGAGTCCAATCGTCGACCCGACTCTACGAGGTCACCCCTAAACCAGGTCCCCCAACACAACATCTAAGCGACTTTTAAACTCATCCAGGGATGGGGACTCAACCACCCCCCTGGGCAGCCCAGTCCAGGGCCTGACCACTCTCTCCTCTTGTGGAGATGGGATCTGNGTTCCTGTGCGACTGGATCTAGGGGATCCTGCTGTGTTGGGGTATTGGACTGGATGATCTTTGGAGGTCCCTTCCAACCCCTAATGTGCTGTGATCCAGTGTAAGGCTAGTAGGACCAAAGACAATCTAGGGTTACATATTTGAAAGACTAAAGTACTTACACATCTTTAGTTGTCCCCGTGGCACCTAGAATGAGAGAGAAACAGGGCATGTTTACAAGATAACAGCAGAGTCTGCGAAACCAACCCACAGCACAGCAAGCATGGTCCTGATTTCCGTACTGAAGGGCACAGAAACAGCAACAGGAATTTTCTGCTGCTCCTTTTCTACTAAAGAATAGGTTCCTTATGATCATCTAGTTTATCCTATCAATTTGATCAATTAAGACTATCAGATCTGAGTCAGATCCTCAGTGGGTGAAAGTGATGCTGCTGTGGACCTGCACCCAGTCACTGAGGATGAGAGCAACGTAAGATCAAGTTCATCTTTCTGAATTTTATGTGCCTCACTTTGCCCAGTCTTCAGGTAGTTTTGTCTGCTGCAAAGTCAGAGAATCATACAACAGTTTCATCTGGAAGAGACCTTCAAGATCATCGAGTCCAACCTTTTCCCAGCTCTATCAGAACCACTAAACCCTGTCTTTGTCACAGCAGCTGCCCTTCTCTTCAACACCTCCAGGGATGGGGACTCAACCCCCTCCCCAGGCAGCTGTTCCAGTGCCTGACAGCCCTTTCAGGAGAGAAATCCCTCCTGACAGCCAACCTGAACCTCCCCTCGTGCAGCTTCAGGCCATTTCCCTTCATCCTAGCACTGGCCACTGGGGAGAACAGAGCAACCCCCAACTCTCTACACCCTCCTTTCAAGTAGTTGTAGAGAGCAAGAAGGTCTCCCCTCTACCTCCTCTTCTCCAGGCTGAACAGCCCCAGCTCCCTCAGCTGATCCTCCCGCGACTCAGGTTCCAAAGTCACTAAACTAACCAAGCAGATCGCACAATCACAGAACACTAGGGATTGGAAGGGACCCCCAAAGACCATCCAGTCCAATCCCCCCCATGGTCCTCAGGGTCTGTCTACTTTGATTCTGTTGTAGACGTGGCACCACCACACCTGTAAAACACTGCCCCATCCTCCCTGCCAGGCACAGAGTGCTTTCTAAAACAACCAGCCCGAGCTCATACAAACATCAGGACATCACCCATCCAAAGCCCCAGCCATCTCAAGAGATCAGCCCTTCCTTAATTCATCTTCCTATTGAACAACAAAGCTACCACCTGGTTGCCTGATCTCAATGATGAATTTTTTTGAGTGACTCAGATGCCTCTTGCTGGGAGAGGAACACTGACTCGAGTATGAACTCTTTCCTGTTCCTCTCAACTTATTGCCGCCGTGTTGCTGTTGCTGGTTNTCGCTAAACATAAACATCTGGTGGTGTGGATTACATGTTAGGAGCCAGATTCATCTTATATGACTGCATCTCCGCCCCCACTCTGGTGGCCAGCAGGATGGCCAGGAGCCAGCAATGGGTCCTGGTGGCCAAGAAGGCCAGTGGCATCCTCGGGTGCATTAGAAGGGGTTGATTAGTAGATCAAGAGAGGTTTTCCTGCCTCTGTACTCTGCCCTGATGAGACCACAGCTGGAATCTTGTGTCAAGCTCTGGGCCCTCAGTTCCAGAAGGACACAGAGCTGCTGGAGAGAG
>VXBP01006664.1:595424-697190 GCA_013400115.1 Rhinopomastus cyanomelas | reverse complement strand
CCGCCGCCGCCTCCTCCTCCTCCTCCTCCTCCTCCTTCTCCTTCTGGTCTCCCCACCCATCGCCCGGGAAACCGCCGGCCCCGAGCGCCGCCGCCCGGCCCCAGCCCCGGCGCCTCGGTGCAGCCACCTCCTCCGGGCTTCCCCCGATGCCCCCGTTACCGGAGACAAGGCTGAGCACAGGCACAAGACCCCGAGGATCGATCCCGCTGGCGGTGCAGACGTCCCGTGGCTCAGGCGCTTCACGGCGGCTTTGGGACACCCTTCGTTCCCTTTGGGATCGCTGGTCTCCCCTGGGAGAAACTCAGCGGTTCATTTAAACGTGAGCAGAGCACTGCTGCAGCCACATCTGCATCCCCCACCCAGCCCCGAGAGAGCAGCCACGGTGGTTACAGTTGTGTACAGACAGATGCTGATAGGCAAACTGGTGGTAACTGGGAACCAGGAGTGATCATGGTGGAATCACAGAATCACTGAGGCTGGAGAAGCCCTCTGAGCTCAGCCAGCCCAGACCACGACCTGACCACCACCACAGCAGCCACATCAGGGCACTGAAGGCCACAGCCAGGCTGCCCATCAGCATCTCCAGGGATGGGGACTCCACCACTGCCCTGGGCAGTCCAGTCCAGGCTCTGATCACCCTTTCTAGGAGGAAGGGCTTCCTAACATCCAACCTAACCCTCCTATGGTGCAGCTTCAGGCCCTGCTCTCTTGTCCTGGTGTTTGTTGCCTGGGAGAAGAGCCTGACCTCCACCTGAATACAACTTACCTTCAGGGAGTTGGAGAGAGAGAGAAGGTCCCCCCTGAGTCTTCTCCAGGCTAAACACCCCCAGCTCTCTCAGCCTCTCCTCATCAGCCTTTCCCTCCGGTCCCTTCCCCAGCCTCGTTGCTCCTCTGGACCCGCTCCAGCCCCTCTTTCTTGAAGTGAGGGGCCCACAACTACCCCCAGTAGTGGGTCGTATTAGATCCTGTTGACTCTGCCTGATCTACATGTTGTTCGTGCTCCCCCTAGCTCGTTGTGCACCTGCTCACCGACAGCATGGGAAACAGAACAATCCCATACTTAGGAGAAGCACTCCTTAGCAACAGCTGGAAACATCAGCATGTTTACCAGCATTTTTGTCATAACTAAATAAAAACCACACCACCAGCTCCTGAGGAAGAAAATTCATCCTGTCCCAGCTGAAACCAGGACAACTGTCCATGTGATGTGGGAGAGCACTTCAGTCAAAAGATGTTTAGATGTGATGTTGGGGGATCTGGTTTAGGGGTGAACTTGCAGAGTAGGGTTGATGGTTGGACTTAATGATCCCAGGGGTCTTTTCCAACCTGAGTGGTCCCATGATTGAACTGCAGAGTTTGCCTTGCAGCAGCGAGGAAGCTGTCCTTGTGCTTTCCTTCAACTGTGTGATTTGTGAAGAGCTGGGTGTTCTGCAACCCTTGCAATCAGAGCAATCATAGCATCATTCAGGTTGGAAAAGACCCCTGGGATCATCGAGTCCAACCAGCAATCCTACTCTGCAAGGTCACCCCTAAACCTGACCCTCCAACACTGCATCTAAGCAACTTTTAAACACTTCCAGGGATGGGGACTCAAGCACCACCTTGGGCAGCCCATGCCAGTGCCAGAGCACTCTCTCCAGGAAGAATCTCTTCCTGATGTTCAGTCTAACCCTCCCCTGTTGAAGCTGGAAGCCCTTCCCTCTGCTTCTGTCACCAGTGACCTGTGAGAAGAGACCAGCCGCAACATCCCTGTGGTGTCCTTTTAGAGGCTGTAGAGAGCAATGAGGTTCAGCCCATTCCAGTGCCGGAAGAGGATGCCACATGCTACCTGTGCACTGGACTCCCTGGCTCCAGCAAACACAGAAAGCCAGGCTGAGCCTCTCACATTCCTGAAGATTCATCAGGCATAGAAGTACTGGCTTGGCTCTGCAAATAGTTTCCCAGATCTTTCAAACTCATTTATGGTAACGCATTGCTTATCGTTGTTTTTCTCCCACATTTTCAAACCAGAACATTTAGTTCAAGGGTCACATACAGTCATTATCTTTAAATACTCCGTAAACAGAAGTGCTGACAAGATCCTAGGTCAGCAAGCATCTGTCTTTGTGAAAACCACGAAGCCAGCGGACGACACGTACGGCCGGCGGAGTCAACAGGACCGAGTATTAAACACGACTTTGGCTTCGAGAGGCGAGCTGGTTCTTAATTAGGTTTTCACCCTCTTCAACCAAACCTGTATGATGGAGAGAACAGGAATAGCAATGTGATGGAAAACGTGCTTGTCAGCAGTGACGCTGCTCTGAAAGAAATCTGTGACAGGGGAAGAGTCTCCAGAGGCTTTTGACCCTTTCCTGAACACAGCTGCTTGTGCAGAGGGCACTTCAGAGGTTGTGTTACGTTTGAGTTACACGGTGTCGTAGCGTTGTTGTACTGGGCATGGGGAGGCCTCCCCTTGGGTGCTGGGGGCAGTGCTGGGCCCCTCACTTCAAGAGATTGAGGGGCTCCTCTGGAGCGGGTCACCGATTCTCTGGTTGCTCCTGTTCCTTGCAGAGGAAATTCAAACGATTAAATCAGATGCCCTGCAACAAGTGGGCTGCCAGACAGAGAGTCCTGCCAGCCCCACCAGAGGCCAAGCACAGCAGGGCACAGGCAGGCATGGGGGAAGTGGTGGCAGTACCTCCAGCCTTTGGAATAATATCCTTAGTCTGGATCTAGATGGAGGCTGCTGCTGTGCGTGGCTACCTCAAGCAACGTAATTGTCCTTTAATTACCTTCAGTTAAAGACAGCAGTTACACCCTTCACCTTCAAAGCGACTTTAATCCGACCCATCCCACCCGCCAGTCCATCGGCCATGCCCACGCTGGCAGATTCCTGACGTGTGCAATGGAAACCAACAAAGCCATGTGTTTCACATTAAAGCAGAGAGCAGGAGCCCTCGGTCACAAGGCAGTTAATAATGTCAGCGGATTCTGTTTCAGCCCGGTATTAGCTCGTGGGTCGTAAACCCAACCACAAGGTACCTCCTCTCTCTAAGAGTCCTCCTATATGTGAGATCGCAGAATCACAGAACATTAGGAATTGGAAGGGACCCTGAAAGATCATCCAGTCCAATCCCCCTGCCACAGCAGGATCCGCTAGATCCAGTCGCAGAGGAACATGTCCAGGTGGGTTTGAAATGTCTCCAGAGAAGGAGACTCCACAGCCCCCCTAGGCAGCCCCTGCCAGGGCTCTGGCACCCTCACTGGGAAGTCCTGTTATTGATTTTGCAGATACTATGAAAACAAATGTGTTGGGATGCTGTTCTGCTTGAATCTGTCAGTCTAACCAGTGTGTTTCCTGCAGTAAAGTTTTAAGTTTGTGTTTAAAAGTTGAAGTTTCCTTCCCTGTCATCCCTTACGCCTCCCTCTTCTCCCCGTTCTGTGACTTCCACTTTCTTATTCGCGTCTCTCAATCGTGGACTATTGGGAGCTGCGTAACTGCTGCTGAGAGAGGATGTTACTGCTGCTGAGAGTGTTGTTGCTCCTCAGGGTGAAGAAGTGGGAAGATTTGCCTGGGCCTGGAGAGACTGAGAGAACTGTGAACCTTGAAGATGGATGAGGATCAAGACTGAAGTTGGACAACCACCGTGACGGCAGAGGTAAGCGACAATGAATAACGATGTTTCAGACATTTTCTATCTCAGTCCAGTGCAGGAGCAGTGCAATGAAACTCCATCTGTCTGTGTCTGTATCTTGTGGGGTTGTTTTCCTCTGATGTGTGGAGTGAATGAAAATGTCCCGGGGCCTTTCTTCTCCAAAGGGAGCCAGTTGTTTCACTGCCTGCAGATCCACCAGTGGGTTTGTTGAACCCTCCCTTTGTGTCTGATTCTCTAGCTAAAAGCTCTTGGTTGAAATACAGTCAGGGTTTATGACCCACAACATTGATGGTGACCCAGGTGGGACACATGTGGGTCCAGATAAAGACCTACACAACATGACACTACTGTCACAGCCACTACAGATGCTTCTGGTTATGAGAAAGTGAGACTCTTCTCCAAGAAAGAGACTGAGGGGCTGGAGTGGGTCTGGAGGAGCAACGAGGCTGGGGAAGGGACTGGAGGGAAAGGCTGATGAGGAGAGGCTGAGGGAGCTGGGGGTGTTTGGCCTGGAGGAGGCTCAGGGGGAGTTGGAGACTCCCTCTCTCCAACTCTCTGAAGGGAGGTTGTAGTCAGGTGTGGGTCAGGCTCTTCTCCCAGGCAAGCAGCGCCAGGACAAGAGAGCAGGGCCTGGAGATGCCAGGGGAGGGTCAGGTTGGATGTCAGGAAGCCCTTCCTCCTGGAAAGGGTGATCAGAGCCTGGACTGGACTGCCTAGGGCAGTGGGGGAGTCCCCATCCCTGGAGGTGCTGAAGGCCAGCCTGGCTGTGGCCTGTAGTGGCCTGGTCTGGCTGCTGTGGTGGTGTCAGGTCCCGGTCTGGTCTGGATGAGCTCAGAGGGCTTCTCCAGCCTCAGTAATTCTGTGATTCTGTGACTCTTTCACTTGCAAAGACCTGACTTGAAGCAATTTATTGCTACTAGCATTTCCTACGCCTCCTATATTTAATCAGGACAGCTGCACAACCTGTGGTAAATTATTACACCTCGGAGAGTCATCTGTAGTTCAAAGACTTCTGCTACTGCGCACAAAGAAGAGCAAGGAGGTTAGGCACCACGTTCACCACGGAAATGGACTCAGCTCCCTCAGCAGACATGTGACTAGCACACTACAGCTCAGAAATGGCTTGTGAAGTATAAGGTGTGAAGCCAAAAAGGAAGTAGAATGCAAGATGTCTTTGAAGTGACAATGGAACTTGTGAGAAGGGAAACACGATGCACTCTGAGTTACTCTGTGAGTCGTCCAGCCAGCAAGAGTAATTATAGTCAGCTCTCCATTAATACTGGGTGGATTATCAAATTTGGAAATGATTTATGCTGAAGATGCACAACAGCTGCCTTGTTTCCAAAGAAGCCAATTAGAGCTGGCAGGGCTTATTAACTCAGACACGGCACCGGCCAAGTTCAGCGCTGCTGCTTCCAGCTCCAACCTTGGGTTGTCAGGAGGACGGAGCCAGGCTGTTCTCAGTGGCATCTAAGGGTAGGACAAGGGGCAGTGGGTATGAGCTGGAAGGAGGAGGTTCCATGTCAATGTAAATTCAAGTTTGAAGACAGAGTCACAGAACTACTGTGGCTGGAAAAGCCCTCTGAGCTCTTCCAGCCCAGCCCAGGACCTGACACCAGCACATCAGCTAGACCAGGGCACTAAAGGCCACATCCACTTTCTCCTTAAGCACCTCCAGGGATGGGTTAGTAGTTGGTGGCTGTAGGGCAAACGGTTGGACCTGATGATCTTGAAGGCCTTTTCCAACCTTTATGATTCTATGAAAATTATTTGGGCTGCTTGTTGCAAGTGTTTTCTAGTTCAGTCCATACTGAGCTGTGCCAGGGTTTTGCTGAACATTCAGTTAGTTCATTCTAGGTCCTGTGTCTGCTGTTTCCCTATTCTCTCTTATATATAGTGTTCCCATTGAATTTTAGTTGAAAACTACCTATCAGAGTGTTTTTCACTAGCCAGACCAACTATTTTTATAAAGTCACTCCTGTTTTACCAATGGATTGTTGAAATGTTTGCTGGTGGTGCCACTTTAATTCTTTTCTTTGGAGTTACCACGACTGCTGACTGCTTACTGAGCCCTAATGAGACTGACTGACTGGGAAATTCATTGCAATTGTCAGGAAAAGGTAATTTTGGTAATTACTAGGCAAGATTTCTTCTGGATTAAACTCAAAACCAGCTGGGCTGTATTGGGATAAATCCAGCAGAAATGTTTTGATTGCTATAGAATCACAGAATCACCAGGGCTTGAAAGGACCTCCAGGATCACCAAGTCCAACCCTCATCCCAACAGCTCCCTAACCCCCAGACCATGGCCTCAAGTGCTCCAGCTACTCTGTTTTTAAACACTTCCAGGGATGGGGACCCCACCCCCTCCCTGGGCAGCCTGGTCCAGTGCCCAGCCACTCTCTCAGCAAAGAACTTCTTCCTCAGATCCAATCTAAACCTCCCCTGATGCAACTTGAGGCCATTTCCTCTTGTCCTGTCATTAGTAATTTGGGAGAAAACACCAGCAGCAGCCTCACTACAACCTCCTGTGAGGTAGGTGTAGAAAGTCTCCGCTCAGCCTCCTCTTCTCTGAACTAAATAACCCCAGCTCCCTCAGCTGCTCTGCACAGGGCCTGCCTGCCAGCCCTGTCCCCAGCCTTGTTTCCCTTCTCTGGATCTGCTGCATCCCCTCAATGTCCTTCTGATCCTGTGGCACCCAAAACTTAACCCAGTACTCAAAGTGCAGTCTCACAAGTGCAGAGCACAGGGGCACCATCATCTCCCTGCTTCTGCTGGTTACCCTGGCCAGGATGCCATTTGCCTTCTTGGCCCCCTGGGCACCCTGCTGGCTCCTGTTCATCGGGCTGCCAGCCAACACCCCCAAGTCCTTTTCTGCCTGGCAGCTCTCCAGCCCCTCTTCCCCCAGCCTGTAGCTGCTGCGGGTTGTTGTGACTGAAATAAATAAGCAACCCGTCACATTTACAGCTGTGTAAGGACTGATGCAGATAGAATGAGAGGCAGTAAAAGTTCACCCTTCAGAGGCTACCAACCTGCTGTTTGTTCCATTTCAACAGAACTAGTAGAACCTGTTCTGCAAACAGCTACCCTCAGTTTTAGAATGACAACAGGCTTCCACGCTTGAACCTTAGACTAAACAAAGCCATCATGTGGAACAACTTAGGACCTTAAAGGTTATAGCTTTTGTGAGGGAGGAGAATGTGACATCAAAACACAATAAAAACACATCCACAGTCTTCTGGGTGAAGGAAATAGATCGATACAATGGGGAAGAACTAGGTGATCAACTGTTTCAAGACTACAGGAGTAAAGAAAAGGGCAGAGTTAGACTTATAGAATCAGAACAGTCAAGGTTGGAAGGGACCTTAAAGATCATGCAGTTCCAACCCCCCTGTACAGGCAGGGACACCTTCACTAGAGCAGCTTACTCAGGGCTCCTTCAACACTACCAGGGATGGGGCAGCCACAACTGCCTTGGGCAGCCTGTTCCAGCATCTCAGCACCTTCACAGCAAAGAATTGGTTCCTCATGTCTGACCTCAATCTCTCCCTCCTCAAGTCTGGAACCTTTTCCCCTTGTGCTCTCGCTACCACCCCTGGCAAAAGCCCTCTCCCAGCTGTCTTGTAGCCCCCTTCCTTCAGAGATTGGAAAGTGCTAGAAGGTCACCTGGGAGCCTCCTCTGGTCCAGGCTGAACAACCCCAACTTGCTCAGCCTGTCCTCAGAGGGGAGCTGCTCCAGCCCTCTGCTCATTCGAGTTGCTCTCCTCTGGACTCCTTCCAGGAGCTCTGTGTCCTTCTGATGTTGGGGACTGCATAACTGGACCCAGTCCTCCAGGAGGGGTGTCACCAGCGCAGAGCAGAGGGGGAGAATCCCCTCCCTTGACTGACTGTCACTGCTTCTCCTGATGCAGTTGTAACAGAAGTATTTGTGAACTATTCAAAAACACCCCGAAGCTACTTTAGCAGGTACAGAAGATCTGACAGAACACGGTATCATCCTCAACATGTTTTCAAAATCAAGAAAGACTTCAAAACCGGCTCAGAAGTGGTAACAGATTCTTGAGTCTGATGCCTAACTAGTGACTTACTTCATACTCCTTAGGAAAACAAAAATATCTGACCTCTTATCACCATTCTAAAACTCTCAGAGACACCACAAAGCCGCCTCTATTTTTGTGTTCTCGTTCTGTAAACATGAACTGTCATAGCTGCTATTTTTGCTATTAGTTGGTGATTTGTATTGTGGCTCCGTGTCTTTACTGAGGCAGGAAAAGCGTACGGAACGTGAGAACTCCTGTTCTTTACTCGAGGGCCAGGAACAAGGAGTACGACGCGAGGACCAGGGAGCAGAGCCATACCAAGGCAGGCTTGGCACATTGGGTTAAAGGTCCTATCACAAGCTTCAGAAGCAATAGCAATCAATGTCAGAGCCGCTGAATTCTCTTGGCCAAAATTACACGGATCGCCGGTCGTTTCTCACACATAATTAAAGCAAACAATAAGCCAGCTGATCGACTTCATTTTCCAAAGGCCACCTGCTTGCACTCAGTCTTTTAATCAGGCAAAAAAGAATTAGTCTGTATTAGCAATCACCTTATTTCCATGCAAAATGTTCACTCTAAAGAATGTTCACAATTTAAAGACTTCACGGAATCACAGAACATTGGAAGGGAACTTGAGAGATCGTCCAGTCCCATCCCCTGCCACAGCAGGCTCCCCCAGATCCAGTCACAAGGAACATGGCTGGGGGGTTTGAAATGTCTCCAGAGAAGGAGACTCCACAGCCCCCCTGGGCAGCCCCTGCCAGGGCTCTGTCACCCTCACTGGGAACAAGGTCCTTCTCACACTGATGGGGAACCTCCTCTGCTCCAGCTCACACCCACTGCCCCTTGTCCTGTCACTGGGTGCCCCTGAGCAGAGCCTGGCTCCATCCTCCTGACACCTACCCTTTCCAGCTTCCATCCGTTGCCCGCTGTTGTATTTCTTCTTTTAAAAGAGTGCAGCAACATGAGTTAACCTGAAGTCTGTGACGTTATCTCTGAAGATGGTAACATCTGACAATTTTACAGCCAATATTTTTGTTTCCTTAAGCTGTTTCATTGGGCCTATTCTTCCCAAACTCTTCAGAAGTGTTTTTGTGTTCTTAAACAGGATTCTGGCATCAATCTCCATTTTGTTTCCTCCAGCAACACTGGGAAAAGGAAAGCTACAGCTGAAATGCACAGACCGAGTGATCTGCAGATCAGTAAGTCAGGACTTTAGAGAAATTGAGACATCCAAAAACAGTGGCCATCGTTAAAAATGCAAAGCTGAGCGAGCTCTCAGTATTTTAGGGTGTTCAGAGCAAAGCCTGCTTACTTGGTAGAACATTAGTTGTGTTCAACTAAGCATCTGAATTCATGTCCAGGTGCTGAAGGTGTCACAGACTCATAGAATAGTTTTGGCTGGAAGAGACCTTCAAGATCATCAAGTCCAGCCTTTTCCCATCTCTGTCAGCACCACTGAGCCTTTTCCCCCAATGCAACAGCTACCCTTCAACACCTCCAGCGATGGGGACTCAACCCCTCCCTGGGCAGCTGTTCCAGTGCCTGGCAGCAAGGGGTCCACCCACAGCTGGGGGTCCTCAAGCACTTGGGGGTGCCAGGGTGGGGCCCAGCAAAGGGTTCACGCATAGCCGGGGGTCCTCAAGCACCTGAGGGTGCCAGGGTGGGGCACAGCAAGGGGTCCACCCACAGCTGAGGGTCCTCAAGCCCCACAGCCGCAGCCTGAACGCCCTGACGTTCCCGCCATTTCCATCATCCCCTCAGAGTCCCCTCAGAGCCGCGGAGAGCTCCCTCAGCCGAGGAGCCCCCTACCGCCCCAGCCGTGTCCCCTGCTCACCACCCCACTGTCCCGGGAGTACGAGGCCGAGGGCGGCCACTCCTAGCCCACAGCTGAGGAGGCGGTGAGCGGGACCCCCTCCCTCTGGAGCACCCCGACCCCTCGGGCCAGGTAGCCGCAGGGGGCCGCGCGGCCCCGCGGAGCTAATGGCGGCAGGGAACTACCCCCCCGCCCGCCTCTCCCGCCGGCCGTCACCCGGCCCTCCCCGTGACTCGCTTCCTCCGGCCGACGGGAACTGGGAGGAGTGAGCGGAGCCACTGGAGGCATCAGGCCGGCCGGCCCCGCTGCCCCGCGGGGAGGGACCGGCGTTGCCCCGCCGCCGGGGCGGGCCCAGCAGCGCTGCAGCTCCGCGCCCGCCGCGCCGCCATGCCGGCCGTCGATAAACTCCTGCTGGAAGAGGCTCTGCAGGACAGCCCGCAGGTAGCGGTCGGCCAGTGCGGGGTGATGCCTCGGGGGGGTCCCGGGAGCGCCCCGTCCCGCGGCGGCGGGCGGTGCGGGAGCCGGCGGGGAGAAGTGGGTCAGGGCGACTGCGGGAGCCGTCGGCGAGCGGCGGTGCTGGGAGGCAGCTAAAGGGCGCCCGTGTGGGTTTGAGAGAAGGGTTTGGGCTCTCAGGGGCCAGCTGTCAGGCCAGCCAGGCCGTGGCTACTCCTGAGGACCCCCGGGAAATTGCGCCGCGTCCCAGCGCGAAGGGACACGGTGTGGGGTGGCCGGCCGCGGCTCCAATTCATCTCGTCCCCCCGTCAGAGAACCCCCTCCTTCGGCTGTTCCCTCACGCTGCCCTGTCCTGGTAGGTTAAACTGAAGAGGTGTTGGGGAAGGAGAGGTAGGCATCCTCTGGCTTTCCCTGAGGGAGAGGGACACTGCTGTGCCGTGAGTCACGGTCCCCAGTGACAGCAGTGGGTGTAGGAATGTCACCTGCCTGCTCCTCCCTGCTCATCATGAGGGCTCCCAAGGGCTGTAGTTTAAGTACAGGGCTGCCTGTTGAGCTGAAGTGGATCCCACTGCGTATGACCTCCTTCTGCAGGGCTCCAAGACATGAGGGCAGCCTTTTCTTTCCCAGCAACAGGCAGAGAAGGTTTTGGATTCTCCTTCTCTGGAAGCATTTAAAACCCACCTGGACATGTTCCTATGTGACTGGGATCCTGCTGTGGCAGGGGGATTGGACTGGATGATCTTTCAAGTTCCCTTGCAATCCCTAATGTTCTGTGATTCTGTGAAATTTTGGTGAGAGAGACAAATAAGGGGAAAGGAAAAGAGCCAAACTTTCAGAGAGGAGTGGGGACGGGACACTTGAGGCCAAAGCATCTTGCAGAGATAGAGTAATTGGCGAAGAAGGGAGGGCAGGGCGGATCAGCTTAGATCCTGCTGCCAAGTAGCCCTGTGTTATAATCCTTCCTCATCTGCTGATTGATCAGAAGGAGGAATGAAGAGATAAACAGCAGATTGCTGCAAGGTGTTAGGGAGGCTGTCATGAGAGACATTTTGAAGGGAAGATTGGAAATACACCTGTTAAGACTTAATGAGCCTTGAGACTCCTCTTGATCACCTCTAATTACCCTATTTCTCTGTGACCCCATCCTGGTAAGGATGACTTTTGTAGTCTGTTCAGTAGGGCGTGTGCGGCATCTTCATCCTTAGAGATTTTCAGAACTCGACTGGAGTAAATGTTGAGTAAATGTGATGTAATGTCAGATTCAGCCCTGCTTTGAGTAGCGTTTGGAAAAGGTTACCAACAGATTTCCTTGCTGATCTGAGCTGTTCTGTGTTCCACAGTTTACTGAAACACAATAGGTTTGATCTTTCGTGGTCCTTTCCAATCCCTAATGATTCTATGATTCTATTAGGAGCAGTTACTAACATTTTTTTAGCATGAGCCTCCCAGCTGCGTTCTGGCACTGGAGAACTTGACACGCAGGACAAGGGAACTCCTTTTCCTCTTCAGTCAACACTTCCTTCAGTGATTAAAAATCTAACGCTGACTGAAAGCAGCTGAACAATGCACAGAGTTGTATTTGAAGGTCTTCATCTTTCTTAAAATCTGAAATGAAGGCTGTTAACATCATCTTTTATTACTGGAAATATCAGGCTGTGCGTAAAGCTAAGCATTTGCAGGATCTTATGTCTTTATTTGGTCATTGCTTTTTTGTTCCAGTCCTACAGCATTGTGAGGAAAAGGCATTGTTTATTTTTTATAATGGCCTGGTGTTGCTAAACTTTGTATCTTCATGCAAGAAAACAGGGGCAAATTTTTTCGGTCTCTTTATATTTGTATTTCTCTCCTAGGAAACACTTTTTAGATTCACAAAGCAACAGGGGTTCCTCTGTTAGCTCTGCGCTACACAAGGAGTCTGTGTCCCACAGAACTTATGGTGGGTTCATCTATGTTTGCATAAAGTGACCTGAGACGGGATGAGGTCTAACAGGGCCAAGGGCAGGGTCTATATTTTATTTAGTCTTGAGATTTGTCTTTATAAACATTGTGCCACATTTAAGCATTTTTGTTTCACAAGATGAACTTTTCAATCACCTTGGTAAAAGAAACTAAGCAGGATAAGTGCTGTGTAGATGAGTTGATGCCATTGATTTTGCTTGGTTTCATGGAATCATAGAAGAGAATCACAGAATCATCATGGGCAGAAAGGACTTCCAGGATCATCAAGTCCGGTCCTCATCCATACAGCTCCCTAACCCTTAGACCGTGGGCTCAAGTGCTAGACCTGCTTGTTTTTTAAACCCCTCCAGGGATGGGGACCCCACCACCTCCCTGGGCAGCCTGGTCCAGTGCCCAACCACTCTCTTAGCAAAGAGCTGCTTCTTAAGATCCAATCTAAACTTCCCCTGATGCAACTTGAGACCATTTCCCCTCATCCTATCCTTAGTAATCTGGGAGAAGAGCCCAGGAGCAGCCTGGCTACAACCTCCTTTGAGGTAGCTGTAGAGAGCAGTAAGGTCTCCTCTACAGCCTCCTCTTCTCTAGACTAAATAACCCCAATTCCCTCAGCTGCTCTTCACAGGGCCTGTTCTCCACCCCTCTCCCCAGCCTTGTTGCCCTTCTCTGGCCCCACTGCAGCCCCTCAATGTCCTTGTACTCTGGTGCCCAAAACTGGACCTAGTATTTAAGGTACAGTCTCACAAGTACAGAGTATAGGAGCACGATGAAAGGTTGATACATCACAGAATCACAGAACATCAGGGGTTGGAAAGGACCTCTAAAGGTCATCTAGTCCAGTACCTCAGACACAGCAGGATCTCCTAGACCAAGTCACACAGGAACATATCCAGGTGGGTTTTAAATGTCTTCAGAGAAGGAGACTCCACAACCCACTGGGCAGCCAGTTCCAGTGCTCTGTCCCCTCGCTGTGAAGAAGGTCTTTCTCATATTTATGTGGAACCTCCTGTGTTCCAGCTCACACCCACTGCCCGTTGTCCTATCAATATTTAAAACCAGAGATTTTATTGAAAACCGGTATGTTTTCAATTACTAAAATAATATCTTAGTCTGGGAAACTCTCAAAGTCGTGCCACAGTTGTACAGAAGTTTGGCACAAAGTTTCTTTATAAGCTTGTGCTCTTGGTGTCTGTTTCATTGCCTTGGCTTGCTCCCCTTTCTTTGGGGTTTATGTTCTCTTGATTTCAAAACACTGGTTTCTGTTACATGTTTCCTCACACGTTGCGCTCTTGGACTAGGCTCCCAAATGCACTAACTGCCAGTGTCTCTAAGGCAGGAAGTCTTTGCAGAATCATAGAATTATTGAGGCTGGAAAACACCTCTGAGCTCAGCCAGCCCAGCCCAGGAGCTGACACCCCCGCAGCAGCCACACCAGGGCACTAAGGGCCACAGCCAGGCTGCCCTTCAACACCTCCAGAGATGGCGACTCCACCACTGCCCTGGGCAGTGCAGTTCAGCCTCTGATCACCTTTTCTCTGAGGAAGGGCTTCCTGACATCCAACCTAACCCTCCCCTGGTGCAGCTCCAGGCCCTGCTCTCTTGTCCTGGCTCTGGTTGCCTGGGAGAAGAGCCCAACCCCCACCGGACTACAACCTCCTTTCAGGTAGTTGTAGAGAGGGATAAGATCACCCCTTATTACAGCAGGTTATCACATTAGCCAGCTGAAATGTGCTAAGTTACTCCAAGTGTGGGAGTATTCTCTTGCAGTGTCTAGCACAGAACCCAAGCACTAACTCCCTAGTCATGTCCTTAAATCTCTAGACAATGTTAATTCTGGCTTAGATACCTCCTAGCAGAGATGAAATTATAAACCTAGGGTTCTGGAAGGATGCTGATTTTGAGGTTTTCACGACAAACATCAGGTCTGGGCAGAGTTCTGTAGAGAAGAGGGATGCCTTGAGGAAGCGCATGCTTTCTGTTAAAACAGCAGAGCAACTTACAACTATTTTTAAATATTGGAAATAAATATCCCAGATTCAAACCCGGATGCTTAAGGTACATCAGAGATTGCTGTTTGAAGGGGCTAGAGGGGACGTCTGGCCAGGAGAGGCTGAGGGAGCTGGTGGTGTTGAGCCTGGACAAGAGGAGACTCTGGGGGAAACCGTCTCCCTCTCTACAACTCCCTGAAAGGAGATTGTAGTCAAGCAGAGGTCAGGCTCTTCTCCTAGGCAACCAGTAGCAGGAGGAGAAGGCTGGGCCTGAAGCTGAGCCAGGGGAGGGGTAGGTTGGATGTTAGGAAGCCCTTCTTCACCGAAAGGGTGATCAGAGGCTGGACTGGCCAGGACAGTGGTAGAGTTGCCATCCCTGGAGATGTTTAAGGACAGACTGTCTGTGGCCCTCAGTGCCCTGGTCTGGCGGCTATGGTGGTGTCAGGCCGTGGGCTGGGCTGGCTGAGCTCTGAGGGCTTCTCCAGCCTCAGTCACACTGTGATTCTGTAGTAGGAGGATAGCTGCAGCACTTGCTCTGTTCAAACCCCTGTGCTTTAGGTGCATTGGAGGTTACTGTAGTAGGAGGATAGCTGCAGCACTTGCTCTGTTGCAGGACTGATGTGATTAGGAAAGTACCCGAGGTTATATGTGCCGCTCACATAAGCAGATGAAACTAATTAATGCCATGTAAGTTAGCTGTCCAGATGGAAAGTCAGAGCCAGTTAGTGTCGAAGAGATCGGTTTTTAAAAAGTTAAGACTAAGGATTGATCACGACTGCCATTAAAGGGACATCCTTCTCTCTTTTATTATTGACATGATCTGGCACATTCTGGAACTCGGCTTTGTTTCCCCTCTCTGGAGCTGTGTCAGTGACATAATTCTTTGTTCCTGATGCTTTCTGCCAAAACAAACCAAGAGAATTCATGTCTTGAAGACAACGCGAGGCATTGTGCTCCTTTTTGCCCTTTTCGCTGATGACGATGAGCTGCAAAATGGAGACAGTACAGGGTATCGCTGGATGGGTGTGAACTTCTCTGCCTGTTGTTGCAGGTGAACACTCAGCTCTTTGGTCCCATTACATCAGCCAGCTTTGGCAGTGGCCCTTTAAGAGTTGCTCAAGACAGTCGAGGGTGAATAATAGTCTGTCAATTATCTCATGGAAAAGGGTGCTTTTCATGCTGTCTGACGTGAGAGAGGTAAACTGAGCGAGCGGTGGTGTTTGACCCACAGTCCTCGAGGTGGCTTGGATTACTGTAGTCAGCAGGCAGATGTTCAGGACTTCACATTCCTCATGGTGTTGGAAGGAATGTCTGTTAGAGCGAGAGACTGGCAGGCAGGAGCTGGCCATAGCATTTTATTACTTTGCATCTTCGTGCCTCAGCCTGGGTATGTTCCTGTGTGACTTGGTCTAGGTGATCCTGCTGTGGCAGGGGGCTTGGACTGGATGATCTTTTGAGGCCCCTTCCAATCCCTAATGATTCTGTGATTGGTACTGTAATAGAAGGGCTGGTTTCTCCATGTTTGCGGAATTTAATTTATGCAGACTACGAAGTTAAAGGCTTTGTGTTTCTGATTGGTTTGGAAATTTTTCTAGTGTCTGCTTACAGTCATTTATCTGAATTTATGTGAAAGGGGCTACAAGAAAGCTGGGGGAGGGCTTTTGACACTGGTGGTAGCGAGAGGACAAGGGGAAGGGGTTCCAGTCTTGAAGAGGGGAGATGCAGGTTGGGCATGAGGAACCAATTCTTTGCTGGGAGGGTGGGGAGATGCTGGAACAGGCTGCCCAAGGCAGTTGTGGCTGCCCCATCCCTGGCAGTGCTGAAGGGCAGGTTGGCTGGGGCCCTGAGTAACCTGGTCTAGAGAAGGTGTCCCTGCCTGTGCAGGGAGGTTTGGAACTGCATGATCTTGAAGGTCCTTTTGAACCCCAGCCATTTGATGATTCCTTGACTTATTATTTCAGCCTGTAGAAAAGAAAGCCCTGGGGAAACCTTCTTTTGACCCAAGGGGGCCTACATGAAGGCAGGGGAAGGCCTTTTCAAAAGCGTTTGTACGGGTAGGCCAAAGAGCAGTGGGTTCAAGCTGGGAAAGGATAGGTTTAGGCTGGATGTTAGAAGCTCTGCATTGTGAGGGTGGTTGATATCTTGAATGGACTGCCCGGGGTTGTGATGGGGTTCCCATCACTGGAGTCATTTAAGGTCAGTCTTAATGAGGCTCTGAGCAACCTGACCTGGGTGGAGTTGTCCCTGTTGTAGGGAGGTTGGACTGGATAACCTCTAGTGGTCCCTTCCAGCCTAGAACATTCTATGATCTATGAGTATTTTAAGGTTTTCATTTGATTCTGAAACCACTTGCCTTTTTTTTTCTTTTACTGAAGACTCGGTCTTTGCTCAGTGTATTTGAAGAAGATGCTGGAACCCTTACTGAATATACAAACCAGTTGCTTCAGGCAATGCAACGAGTCTATGGTGCTCAGGTAAGTTTTCATTTGACTTTCTTTTGTTTCATGTGGTGTAGAAGATAAGTTTGTGGTGTGATCCCATTATCTACGTCAAAGTTGCCAAGTACCTGCACCTCTTCTGGTTGGAGAGTGTTTGTGAGTGTTTTCCATCTGATATCTCAGCCCTTTTCACCTTGATGTTCACATGCATGAAAAAATCTTGCCTGCTTTGTCTCTAAACAATTATGAAAGGACAATTGTGGTGTCTCCTTACGGTACAGTATGTTGCAAGGCCATCCTTGACAAAATTGCTTGCCCACACATAGACACAATAAGCTGATAGGTGTTCCCACTGACTTCAGGCAGCTGACTTGGGTGCTGTAGTTGAGTGTTTGGAAGTAACTGTGTCTACTGATTGCAGTGAGATAGTACTTGTAGAGTCCCTCAAGTAGTTGAAGTGAAAAATAGGAGAGCAGAAGCAGAAAATAACCCACATTCTAAAATAAAACCTGTGTTCTAAAATGTTATAAATTGCCCTCTCGTCCTGGCGCTGGTTGCCTGGGAGAAGAGCCTGACCCCCGCCTGACTACACCCTCTCTTCTAAAATGTTAAGTGACCTAGATGATTAACTCTCCTTGAAAGTAAAACTTGTGCAGTAAATTCTATCCAGTGCTTTGGAAAATGTTCTTGTAAAGCTGAGTGGTTTTCAGTGACTCTAGGATTCCCATGTGCGTAAAACTAGATGGTTCAAAATACCCTATCTAGGTCTTCAAGGAACTTTTGCAAGTGTTTGTTAAGAAGTACCCTGGTTTCTTAGAAACAACAGCCTTTCTCTTCTTAAACCAGTAAGTCAGAGAACACAGATTAGGAGGACAGAGGTGTCAAGAATTTACTGGAAGACTTGAGTGCGTGATTCTTACCAGGAGTCAGTTCAGCTCTAAAACTACTGCAGATGCTTGTTGGATAATGGATCCATATCCAACAGAAGGCTCCACTTCAATGTGAGAAGGAACTTCTCACCTGTGAGGTGACATAGTGAGGGTGACAGAGCACTGGAAGGGGCTGCCCAGGGGGAGTTGTGGAGTTGGCTTTTCTGGGGACGTTTCAAACCCATCTGACCATGTTTCTGTGCCAACTGGATCTAGGGGATACTGCTGTGGCTGGGGAATCGACTGGATGATCTTTCGGGGTCCTTTCCAATCCCTAATGTTCTGTCATTCTGTGACTGACTTGGAGAGCCATCTGCCCAGAAGATATCTACCTATACCTGGAATATTCAGCTTTGGGGGCTTCAGTGTTACCATGTTGTGGATCCTCTGCAAATCCAGAGCAAACAGATGCTTATGACACAGCTTAGATACTTCATAGGGGTTGGAGAGATTGCAGGAAATCAACCATGAAACTCAATGAGGAGCATCTTGGTAGAATAACAGAGCTTTAAGAATAGTAAGAATGTGGTCATGTTTGGTGGTAAGAATTTGAGACCAAATAGCAGGTAGGATTGAGCAATGAGGCTGGGGAAGGGACTGGAGGGAAAGGCTGATAAGGGGCTGAGGGAACTGGGGATGTTTAGCCTGGAGAAGAGGAGACTTGGGGGACCTTCTTCCTCTCTCCAACTCCCAGAAGGGAGGTCATAGTCAAGTGGGGGTCAGGCTTTTCTCCCTGGCAACCGGTGCCAGGATAAGAGGGCAGGGCCTGAAGCTGCCAGAGAAGGGTTATGTTGGCTGTTAGGAAACTCTTCCTCAGGGAAAGTGTGATCAGAGCCTGGACTAGACTGCCCAGGGCAGTGGTGGAGTCCTGATCCCTGGAGGCGTTGAAGGGCAGCCTGGCTGTGGCTCTTAGTGCCCTGGTGTGGCTGATTGTGATGATGTGAGGTCATGGGCTGGGCTTGAGTGATGATCTTAGAAGTATTTTCCAGCCTTAATAATTCTATGTAATTCTATGTAAATATTGATGTATTTCACGTGAAGACACTGTCTGGCTCAATTCTCCCTCAATGTCTGAGAAGCACCTCGTTACCGAATGTTATGATTGCAGTTGCTGTAGAAACAGAAATGCCAACACTGAGTTGCCCACACAACTTAAAATTCTATGTGTAGCATTGCCGCATAATCACAGCGTGAGAGAAAATGAGCTTTTGCCGGTACGGTACGTTGTTAGGAGGTCTGTTGTCTGGAACTCGGTAGTGGGATTTTAGAAGGTTCTGCCAACCCTCTTCGTTTTGAGAGGGAGCGAGAGTTAAGAGTGTGTAAAAGTATTGAGAAGCCTTGTTCTGAATTTGCTGCCTTCAGTTTTGTCGCTGCAAAGTCATTGTCCTCCCCTGCTCCGATTTCCTTATCTGTAAAATGGGAATTACAGCCACTGACCTACTTTGAAGCAAGGACCATAAAAATGGCTGCAGTCCCAGTCACAGCAGTCAGACAGAACAGCAGTTGGTTGTGCCTGTCCACACTATTGAAAAATCACTTCATTATCCCTCAAAACATTGTGATAGTTAAAAAAACGTTATTGTTGGTTTGTTATTAACTGTGTTCTAAACTTTGAAACTTCCTAGATGCCTTAGCCATAGTTTCCAGACTTTCTGGAGCAGTTTACTTGCTGTTTTGATGCTGCTTTGTGCTGAAAACTCAGATTTTCACATAATTCAAACCATTGTAGCTTCTGATTGACGAACAATAGATGATGGTTCCGAGCAGCTTCAGTGCAGTGTCTCAGGGAAGTAGTGGTTAGTCCCAAGTGCGTGCTCTGAATTATCTGTGTGGATTTGTGCATGTATTTGCATCAAAACACTGCTTGTGCGCAGAGCAGCAGTGAAGTTGGTAAATTGACAGCTCGAGCTGCTCTGAATGCTTGGATCAGCGCTTTGAGAGGAATGTGAGAAAGATAAATATTTGCCCAGAGCTTTTGAAAACACTTGGGGAAAAGCAGGAGTCTTTTTTACTGTTCCTTTTGTTTCCTCCCCTCCTTTTCAAGTCACAGGATCACAGAACATTAGGGATTGCAAAGGACCTCGAAAGATCATCCAGTCCAATCCCCCTGCCACAGCAGGATCCCCTAGATCAAGTCAGATTTCTGCTAGGTGCCAGAGACCTCACTTTTCATATTTTTTCAGGCATGACTTTGACTCTTCTAATCATAGCAGAGGCTTTGGTAAATGATGTAGATGGACCTTTGAAATGACGCGAATCCTAGAACGGCAGGGTTGGAAGGGACCTGAAAGATCATCTAGTTCCCATGTCCCTGCCTGTGCTGGGGGGTTGGGTCATCTTCACTACAGTAGGTTACTCAGGGCCCCAGCCAACCTGGCTTTCAACACTGCCAGGCATGGGGTAGCCACAACTTCCCTGGGCAACCTGTTCCGGATGCTTTTTTCCTAGGAAAGATCTGCATCATCCTACTGCGGGATGAATGGATAAGGCTGGTCAGGCACCGCAAGCCATGTGGTGTTGAAGGGCCAGTGACACAATGCTGCAGCATTGACATTGAGAAGAACCTGGCTCCATCCTCCTGACACCCACCCTTCACACATTTATAGGCATTAATGTGGTCACCCCTCAGTCTCCTCCAAGCTGAAGAGATCCAGCTCCCTGAGCCTCTCCTCATAAGGGAGGTGATCAATGCTTTACATATCTAAAGGATCAGTGTCAAGAAGATCAGACTGGACTTCCACTGGCGGTGCCCAGGGATAAGGCAAGGGACAGTGGGAACAGATGGAACACAAGAGAATTAACTTCAACGTAAGGAAAAACTCTTGCATTGTGAGGGCAACAGAGCACTGGAAGGGGCTGCCCAGAGAGGCCGTGGTGTATGACTTGGTCTAGATGATCCTGCTCTGGCAGGGGGATTGGACTGGATGATCTTTTGAGGTCCCTTCCAATCCCTAATGATTCTGATTCTATGAATCTCCTTCTCTGGAGACGTTCAAATCCTGTCTAGACATGTTCCTGTGGGATCTGCCCTAGGTGATCCCGCTCTGGCAAGGCGGTTGGACCTGATGATCTCTGGAGGTCAGTTCCAAGCCCCACCATTTGGTGATTCTGCGATGTATTGCTAGCAGATTGTCTTTGGGTACAAGGCCCTCAAGATGTGACAGGCTCCTGGTTACTGCGCAAGATCACAGCAGCGCTCTCACTTCTTTGGGCAACCACAGCACGTGGCGATGGGGTGACAACACTTTTTGCACATGGAGTTCTTTTACTGAAGAAAAGCCTAGAAAACAGATGCAACATACGATGCCGTGATTAAGGAGAAGTCACAGGAAGCCAATGTCTGAGCTGTGCTCAAAGAGTGAGGTTTGGCTGATCTGATGTACCCTTGTGTGTAAATATAGTGAAGCATGTCCATGTTTCTTCATCAAATAAACCACAGCCGCGTGAGTACACGCTGTACTTCCTGCTGTAGTTCTGCCATCTGGCCTACTCCAAGGCAGTTAGCATGGTAGTGGCCTCAGAGAGGAAAGCTTGCTTACAGAGTTTGTTCTCATGACGATTCTGGCAATTCTGCTTTCTGGTTTCTGAGTGTGCTGCATTCGTCTCCTCAGACGTTGAATCACATCAACAATGCCCAGGGGGTTGTGGAGTCTCCTGCTCTGGAGACATTTCAAACCCACCTGGCCATGTTCCTGTGCGACTGGGTCTAAGGGATCCTGTTGTGGCAGGGGGATTGATGATCTCTTGAGGTCCCTTCCAATCTAATGTTCTGTGATTCTGTGACTATGTAACACAGAGAACAGGGACTGTTAGAAAACTTGATTTTAAGTTGCACACTGAGGCTTTTGCGACCGTGTTTGAGTAAAGTGGACTCAGTTTACATTCCTGACTTCTCGCTGCCATAGTAACTTATTTTCAGAGCTTTACTAACATCTGCAGTTCTTCCTACTATACAAATGACTCTGATGGGGATTTCACAGAATTGTTGAGGCTGGAGAAGCCCTCTGAGCTCATCTAGCCCAGACCAGGACCTGACACCAAAACACTGGCCACACCAGGGCACTGAGGGCCACAGCCAGGGTGTCCTTCAGCACTTTCAGGGATGGGGACTCCCTCACTGCCCTGGACAGTCCAGTCCAGGCTCTGATCACCCTTTCCGTGAGGAAGAGTTTCCTAACATCCAAACTAACCCTCCCCTGGCAGCTTCAGGCCCTGCCCTCTTGTCCTTGTGCTGGTTGCCTGGAAGAAGAGCCCAACCTCCACATTGCTCCAGCCTCCCTTCAGGGAGTTACAGAAAGGGAGAAGTTCCCCACTGAGTCTCTATTCTCCAGGCTAAACACCTCCCTCTCCTTCAGCCTTTCCCTCCAGTCCCTTCCCCAGCCTCGTTGCTCCTCTGGACCCACTTCAGCCCCTTAGTCTCTTTCTTGATGTAAGTGGCCCAAAATTATGTATTATATAAAATTGTATATCTAATGTTTCATATTATGTTGCATAGCTAACCCCAAGTGTTCAGAGTTCATCAATTAGTTCCTCAGAGGAGCTTCAGCGGGGTATTACATATAGTTTATTGCAGGAGTTTGTCTTAGTTGTCAGACTGAGTCCTTAGAAATACTGTAGATACTTCTATTCCACAGACTGTACATTTGCATCAGACATTGAGAGTGGTTCTGCCTCCCCTCTACTCTGTCCTGGTGAGACCACGGCTGGACTCTTGTGTCCATTTCTGGGCCCCTCATTTCAAGAGGGACATGGAACTGCTGGAGAGAGCCCAGCGCAGAGCCACAGGGATGATGGAGGGGAGCATCTCCCTGCTGTGGAAAAGCTGAGGGAGCTGGGGCTCTTAAGCTTGGGGAAAAAGGAGCCTGAGGGGTGACCCCATGAGTATTGTTCAGTATGTGAAGGGTGAGTGTGAGGAGGATGGAGCCAGGCTCTGCTCAGGGGCACCCAGTGATAGGACAAGGGGCAGTGGGTGTGAGCTGGAACAGAGGAGGTTCCACATCAACCTGAGAAGGACCTTCTTCGTGATGAGGGTGACAGAGCCCTAGAAGGGGCTGTCCAGGGTGATTGTGGAGTCTCCTCTGGAGATGTTTAAAACTTGCATGAACATGTTTCTGTGCAACTGGGTCTAGGGGATCCTGCTGTGGCAGGGGGATTGGGCTGGATGATCTTTTGAGGTCCTTTCCAATCCCTGATGTTCTGTGATCTCTGCAATTCCTGAGGCATATTCTCTCTGTTGCTAGCAGAGCTATGCAAAACGTTATCGCATGAGAACTAATGTATTTACAAAGCCATGGGAGTTGGGTTTGTTCACCGTGCCTGGAAGTAAGTTAACCCTGAGCTTAGCAGGATCTGGAGATTTGAGGGTTGTGTAAATTTATGGCTTCCCTGCTGGTACTAGTTGTTTAGCAGTATGTTGCACAGATTCTTTCCCCACCCAACTAGCTGTCCTACTGAATATGTCCACCTGGCCATGTTCCTGTGTGACCTAGTCTAGGTGATCTTGCGGGGGGATTGGACTAGATCTTTCAAAGTCGCTTCGAATCCCTAATGTTCTGTGATTCTGTGATTACTGTAGCTGCTCTACAGCAGAGTTTTGACTAATATCTTCTATTTCTTGAAGCTGTCAGCTGATCCTTTGCTGAACCATTCACATTTGTGAGGGCTGTACACCATGCTGGGAACTGGCAGCGGGGCAAGCCATCTGTTAGCCTGATCTTGGGAAGTGCTGGGCAGCCGGGTGAGGCTTAGCTTCTCTCACCCTGGGCTTCATGTTTCCAAGTTAGTTAATATGCAAACTTAAGCCTGTAGCACTGTAACACTTACTAGATTTCTGGAGAACTCTTCATTTGGAGGAAGATGACCAGCACATGTAGTCAGAACTGCTGTTTCAAGACCCAGTTCTTTTGGTGCTGTGCCGGAGTTTGAAGGTAAATGTGTTCCCTGGCTCTGAAAAGATGAGAAGGCTGCAACTGCCTCATGCACCTCCTCCTTCAGCAGGATGACCATGAGCCAGCAATGTGCCCTTGTGGCCAAGAACGCCAACGGCATCCTGGGGTGAAACAGAAATGAGGTGGTTAGCAGATCCAGACAGGTTCTACTCCCCTCTACTCTGGCCTGGGGAGACCACAGCTGGAATCTTGTGTCCAGTGCTGGGCCACTCAATTCCAGAAGGACACGGAGCTGCTGGAGAGAGTTCAGTGCAGAGCCATAAAGATGATGAAGGAAGTGGAGCATCTCCCTGCTGAGGAAAGGCTGAGGGAGCTGGGTCTCTTGAGCTTGGAAAAAAGGAGACTGAGGGGTGACTTCATTAATGTTGATAAGTATGGAAAGGATGGGTGTCAGGAGGACGGAGCCAGACTCTGCTTAGTGAGGTCTAACACTAGGACAAGGAGCATCAGGTGTCAGCTGGAACAGTGAGGGTGATGGAGCACTGGAAAGAGCTGCCCAGGGGTGTTGTGGAGTCTCCTTCTCTGGAGACATGTAAAACCCACCTGGCCATGTCCCTGTGCGACTGGATCTAAGGGATCCTGCTATGGCAGGGGGATTGGACTGGATGGTCTTTCGAGATCCCTTCCAATCCCTAATCTTCTGTGATTCTGTGGTCTACTTGGGTTTTTCCTCACTTACAGAGGCATTAATCTTTGAGATGCAAGTCAAAATGTATTGGGTGTCATTCTTCCTGTACAAGGTGCATGGATAAACACCTGTACCAGTGTCTTGCTTGTTCACATGAAGAAGCCTTTAGCAGTTACATACACAGATCCTTAGGGGTTGGAAGAGACCATCAGAGGTCGTAGAGTCCAACTCCCCCTGCTTGAGCAGTTCTCTCTGTGGTCATTACTTGTAGCTTGTAAAAATGGAGTAGGAAAGTAGCTTTGCAGGAGGCTTCATTATATTGGGATTGGTTGGACGTGCTAGAATAGCTCTCTGTCTTTAGAAGTTAATTTATAGCTCAGCCTAATCCTCTACATGCCCTCCAGTCTGGAGTCCGTTAGACAGCTGTCTGTAGAAATACCTTCTGGCTTCAGTTTCTTTTGGAAAAATAGAGAGAAACCCTAAAAAAGAGCTGNTCTTTTGGAAAAATAGAGAGAAACCCTAAAAAAGGGCTGGGCTGGATCACTGACGTGCTTAATGACGTGGAGATTTTATTACAAGCAAGTTACGGTGCAATCATTCTCTCTTCTGATGATACAAGCAGCCTGGTGAGTGAAGTTAATAACGATAAGGGTGAAATCCACCCAGAAAAAACCTTGCTCTGGGAGATAAATGCTAAATTGAAGGCACTGCCTCCATCCTCCCATCTATGTGGGGTTAGTGAGCTTTGTACAGATGTTTTCCTAGGGCTAGCAAGTCAGCCAGGCTTAAAAAAGAAGGAAAAATCAGTCCATCTGCATCATACCAGTTGCTTGGTAGCTCTATGTGTACAGTCCTTTCTTCTTTTCTTCTAGTCTACTGTTCTAGATTAATGCTTCAGTGATCTACTTGGATTTGTGCTCAGAATTTTCTTTGGTTCCTGCCAGATACTTCATGTCATCCATAGCTTTCCTACTCCAGAAACAGAATCATAGAATGGCCAGGGTTGTAGAGAACCTTAAAGATCCTTCAATTCCAACCCCCCTGCACAGGCAAGGACACCTTCACTAGAACAGGTTAATCAGGGCCCCAGCCTTCAACACTGCCGTGGATGGGGCAGCAATAACTTCCCTGGGCAACCTGTTCCGGCATCTCAGCACCTTCACAGCAAAGAATTTGTTCCCCATGTCCAACCTCAATCTCTTCTCTTCGTGTCTGGAGCTCTTTCCCGTTGTTCTCTTACTTCCAGGGGTGGGGCATGCCGGATGAATTCTGTCACAGTAGTGTGGAAGAGCTGTGATTGTACAGGAGCTTGTCTCTTGCTGTGCAGCCCTACATTCCAGTCACTTCAGGTTACAAGACGTGAATGTTGTTGGATTCCATGGGAAAATGTCTTGGAATTTGATTAAACCCTGTGAAAATAATTTGCCAGGATTTAGTGGATCTGTCAGCTGAAGCCATGTAAATAACTTGAGACTGATTAGTACCAGGAGAGGGGGTGGAGAAGGCTGATTAGGAAGAAATGGGAGGATTAGACCAAACTTTCCCAGATTAGTGTGCTTAGCGAGGCAGCGTTGCCACTAGGTCAGCAGAGCACTGTGCCTGCTTCCTGTGCCTTATGCAATGTGGCTTTCTGTTCACTAGCCTGGTTTGCTTTGTTGGCAAGTGTTTCTGTGTCAGGCCTTTCTATCAAATTGTTCTGTTCCTAGAGCAGCACGCCAGGAATGTCTGCTGGGGGTCTCACCAAGTACCTGGTATGATGTAGTGGCCATAGCAGTAGTGTCGTGTGGGTCCTTATCTGGATCCCCCACATCCCACCTGGGTCGCCATTAACATTGTGGGGCAGAGCCCCCACTGTCTTTCAACCAAGAGCTTCTAGCTAAAGCATCAGACACAAAGGGAAGGTTTAACAAACCCACTGAGGAATCTGCAGGCAGTCAAACAACTGACTCCACTTGGAGAAGAAAGGCCTCAAGACGTTCACTGCCCCCACCACACATCAGAGAAAAACAACCCCACAAATCAGAGACAGAGGGAATTTGGTCACACAGCCTCTACACTGAACTGAGATAGAAAATGTCTGAAACATCTTCATTATCCTGCTTCTTTCTTCATTACTATCATCATTGTAGCTTCTCTCTGCAGTCACAGCGATCGTCCAACTTCAATCTCGATCCTTGTAAGTCTTCAAGGTTCAGAATTCTCTCAGTCTGTCCAGGTCCAGGCGAATCTTCCCACTCTCCATCGATTCTCTTCACCTGGTGGAGCAGTAAAACTCTCAGCAGTGATAACTTTCTCGGTGGCAATAATGCAGCTCCCAACAGTCCAAGATGGAGAGAAGTGAAGAAGGAGGCAGAATGCACCAATGGGAGAGAAGAGAGAAAGGGTGGGGAAACCAAGGGGAGAGAAGAGAGGAGCAGCAGACATTTTTCTTTTCAACTCTTTAAACCCAAACTTTAAACTTTTCTGCAAGAAAACACACGGATTAGACTCTCAGATTCAAGCAGAACACTTGGTGATGTTAATTTATAGCCCCTTGGGGTTTATGCATTTCCCCATTATCCTGGGGAGCAAGCATTGCTGGAAGATGCCACTTCTCCACACCTCTGCATTCCCCATCCTGTCCCACAGACATGAGGAATGATGCTCTTTGTGACTCTTTGGGTGTTGGGTGAGGAAACTGAGGATCTAGTTGGCTTTAAAAACCAAACCAATCAAATCACTAACTGGTGCCTTTGGTGTCAGTGAATTCCAAAGGTGCTGGTGCTAGCAGGCACAAGCCAGAGGTGTTTATTTTCCAAATTCAAAACAGAACATACAATTGCAGACTCTGCGTGAAGAAGTGAACTGAAATAAAAAGGGGAAAGGAAGAGGCATGTTCTTAACACTCAATTTATTTCAAAAGGTTTCTCTCATCCTGGCCCAGCTGTACAACAGATGGCATCACAGTTGCTGAGTGAGGGCTTAGCCTTCTTGCAGCTCACTCAGCTCTATCTTTTGAGGTTGTGGTTACAAAAAAACCTGGGTCTGACAACCTTCTTCTCGTAATCTTTAATCTCTCTTTGACTCCACCCTGTCAGGCTTTGATTAACAACAAACTTTGCTTAAGCACAACACACCCTCAAATGTCATCAGTCCACACAGGAGGAGTCTCAACCTTCCTGTCATCAAGTCACTGCTTGCTGGTTCCCACTCTGAAGGTGGCAAAATCCCTCGGGTTCCTACAGCCTGGGGGCAGATGCTTAAGGCTCATCTCTGTCCTTGCCTGAGTGCTTTAACAAGGTTTGTGTTTGTTATTATCACAGAATTAGTCTGTGACTAATTAGAATGATTATTTATTACTTATTTATTATATAAGCACAGCATCCTTTACCATCCACTGGCTTGGGAATACTGAAATGCCAAGTGTTTGAGTAAAACCCCTTCCTATTAAAAGCAACAGTCTGTATATCCAACCTGTAAATCCTACAGGAATCTCTGGCATTATTACTGTATGAAAGGATAATGCTTGTTACTAATTGGTCCTAAGACAAGAAACAAGACTAATCCATCACTGTGAGGTAAGAATAGTCATGGGGTATGTGTGATTTGAGTTTGGACCCAGATTAACTCAGTTCTGAGCCCTCGTTTGTGCCTTGGAAGGCCTCTGCTTGCCCATCTCCTGTGAAGATCATCACCACAGTGGTTTGGGTTGGTCAGAGTTATCTCACCCGTCGTTTTCTGCCGCATGTTCACGTACAGCAGCTGTTCCCTAGGCTGCAACTGTGTCCTGATGTTCTTCCTGAGTGCTTGGGCATACACAGGACTCCAGCTAAGGGCTTGGGTCTGGCTGTGCTTGTCAGCCCTTCTCTCTCGCGTGCCGAGATGGTGCAACAGCAGCAGGAGGTGCTGCAGGATGTCAGAGGCAGCATCAGGCCAAAGTAAAGGTTGTTTCAGAGTCTGTGGCCCAGATTGTTAACTGTGCCATGCTCTGCCTGCTCTGGATGACAAGAGGGAACAAAAGGCTGCACAAAAACTCTGTCCCAGTTCTGATGGTTTTCTGTACCAGCTCCAGGACAAAGGATGCTGTTAAAGCCAGCCAGAGTTGCTCGGAGCTTTACAAACTCTTTCTGTATTTGAGAGAGGAATGGATTATGTTAAGGTTTAAAATAAAAACAAACAGAAAGTGATTAATTTTCTGCATTAGTAAGGAAGAGAAGGATCTGACAGGAGTTAAGACAGATCCCACTCTCCTGCTTCTCATCTTTCTTTTATCCCAGTTTAAGTAATTGTTAATAAATCAGGAGTTAGAATCATTGAAGCTGGAAAAGCCCTCTGCGCTCAGCCAGACCAGGACCTGACACCAGTACATCAGCCAGACCAGGGCATTAAGGGCCACAGTCAGGCTGACCTTCAACACCTCCAGGGATGGGGAGGGACTCCACCACTGCCCTGGGCAGTCCAGTCCAGGCTCTGATCACCTCTTCCAAAAGGAAGAGCTTCCTAACATCCAACCTGACCCTTCTCTGGCAGTTTCGGGCCCTGCCCTCTCATCCTGGTGCTGGCTGCTTGGGAGAAGAGCCCGACCCCCAGCTGACTACAGCCTCCCTTCAGGGAGTTGGAGAGAGGCAGAAGATCCCCCCAATCAGTCTCCTCCAGGCTAAACACCCCCAGCTCCCTCAGCCTCTCCAGTCTCTTTCCCAGCTTTGTTGCTCCTCTGGACATGCTTCAGCCCCTCAATCCCTTTCTTGAAGTTAGAGGCCCAGAGCGGCCCCCAGTACTTGAAGGGAGGCCTCCTCAGTGCCCAGTACAGGGGAAGAATGACATCCCTAGCCCTGCTGGGCACCCTGCTGGCTCCTGTTCATCCTGTTGTCACCCAAAACTTCCTGGTCCCTTTCTGGTGAGGGTCAATGGAATGTTATTGGGAATACATTTCGTAGCCACTGACATATCCAAATGCTTGACTGCCCTTTATTCCCTTTATTGCAGTAGACTTCATAGATCAGTTAATTCACATGAAGCATTCTTAGGTTGGTTTGACAACTTAAATGTTGGAGATTGTTCTAGTTTTGGGGTTCTCCCCACACCCTAAAATAACAAACCAATCCTACTTCCTGCTCTGGCAGAGGGGTTGGACTGGATGATCTTTCAAGGTCCCTTCCAGTCTCTAATGTTCTGTGATTCTACTCAAAGCAGTTAAGCAGTGTATTAGTTTGGTCTGTGGTTATTGCTTCTCTGTGCAGGTATTTGGGGACTATCTGTAGTCATGCTACACATTTGTCTAGATTCAAGTGGTTTGAGGTTGTGTTTTGTCTGTTTTAAAGCAAGCAGGGCTGCTTGGTAACTTCCACCCTGCACTTCTGACCTGTCTGCTCCCCCCAGACTGGCTGTGGTAGATAAAGGAGTTAGGACAGAGGTTAGAACCTCGTGTAAGCAGCTGGAGAGTAGAGAAGCTGATAACAAAGCAGTGGCAACAACAGAATTAAGTATGTTTGATGATTTCCTAATTAACGTGCCGCTTTTGTTTGTAGAATGAAATGTGTCTTGCCACGCAGCAGCTGTCGAAGCAGCTCCTTGCCTACGAGAAGCAGGTATGCTCAACACATGATTTTGGTTTGCTTTCAGTCCTAGCACTTGCAAAGAACTCAGTAAACCGTGTGGTTGCCAGAAGTGCTTAGGGAGTCAGGAAGTGGTCTAGGGGTTGGGGAGGTGTTGGGATGAGGGCTGGACTTGATCACACAGAATTATTGAGGCTGGGGAACGCCTCCAAGATCGTCAAGCCCAGCCATGACCCGACACCAGCACAACCTAGACCGTGGCACTAAGTGCCTGGAGGTCCTTTCCAGCCGTGATGCTTCTATGATTGGCTTTCCTTGCTTTCACACGAAGGCTGTTGCAAAATGCCCCAGGATGCCCAAGGGAGTTAGATCACACTTTCTGTAGTAAAACACGTGTTGCTGCTTTTTGTTTTTCAGACTAAAAATGTATTTTCTATTTTCAGCACTTCGCCTTAGGTAAAGGAGATGAAGAAGTGATATCCACCCTTCACTACTTCTCCAAAGTTGTGGACGAGGTACTTTGAATGGCCAGTGTTCTATTTTTACAGTGTTGGTGGTGTTTCTCTTTCGGTCTTTGTCCTTTCTGCTGAAGGCTACATTGTGCCTGGGTTTTACAGAATCATTTAATTGTGGGGAAAAGGACTATAATATAACCCTTTTGTAATGGTTAGAGCTCTTTCCGTGGCTTCATCCCTCATGCTGTCCTCAGAGCAAAGCTGAACTTCGTAAAGAGGGGACTTAGAGGTTGAAACGCATTCGATGATTCCTTTCTTTTCTGTTTCAGCTCAATATCCTTCATTCTGAACTGGCAAAGCAGCTTGCAGATACGATGATTCTGCCAATGATACAGTTCCGGGAGAAGGATCTGACAGGTGAATGTTCTTTTGAGCTTTCCTTCTTGCTTACACAGCTTTGATTTTGCTTGGGTCACTGCTTTTACGATAGTGGAATTTTGCTGAAGTCATTGATCACAGAGTCACAGAGCATCAGAGATTGGAGGGGACCTTGAAAGACCATCCAGTCCAATCCCCCTGCCACAGCAGGATCACCTTGATCCAGTTGCACAGGAATATATCCTGGGGGGTTTTAAATGTCTCCAGAGAGAGAGGCTCCACAATCTCCCTGGGCACCCCCTTCCAGAGCTCCATCACCCTCACTGAGAAAAACTTCCTTCTCATACAACTCATGGGGCTTAGTGTGTCCCTGTACTTTTTAAAGACTTCATTTGGATGGAGAACATACTAGAGCAAAAAAGTGACCAGTTAAGGTTCCTTATACTGTAGCATCCCATTTGAAATTGTGAAGACATCAGCTGATGCCTTGTTTAGAATGTCAAATGCAAAGCAGTAGCTGGATGGTAAGATCTTGGTTCCATAAACACTATGTCACCTCTTCAGTGTGGCTTCACACAGTGTCAGAAGGACATTGAGGGGCTGGAGCGGGGCCAGAGAAGGGCAACAAGGCTGGGGAAGGGGCTGGCAAATAGATCCTATAAAAGAGCAGCTGAGGGAATAAATATAGTCTAAAGAAGAGGAGGCTGTAGAGGTCTCCTCAAAGGTCTCCTCTACAGCCTCAAAGGAGGTTGTAGCCAGGCTGCTGCTGGTCTCTTCTCCCAAATTCCTAATGATAGGACGAGGGGAGATGGCCTCAAGTTGCATCAGGGGAGGTTTAGATTGGAAGAAGTTCTTTGCTGAGAGAGTGGCTGGGCACTGGACCAGGCTGCCCAGGGAGGTGGTGGAGTCCCCATCCCTGGAGGGGTTTGAAAACAGAGTAGCTCAAGCACTTGAGACCATTGTCTAGGGGTTAGGGAGCTGCTGGGCTGAGGGCTGGGCTTGCTGATCCTGGAGGTTCTTTCCAGCCAGGATGGTTCTGTGATTCACTGAGACATTGATACTGCTCCCAGCCTTATGGTTTCTGTGGATTATGTTCATGAAAGAAGACAGAAGACACTAGTGAAGCCTGTGACCAAAGCCTTAGCTGCCTCATGTCAGAAACAAAAGTTTCTTCACCCTCTGTGGATGTCAACATCTCTCTTGTTCTGCCCTGCCATCCATCACCACCTCCAGTTTTCTCTGACAGTCTGTAGAGCAGGTTTCTAGGAGAGCCCCAGCCATGGTGAAATTTCATCCTAGGATTAAACAAGAAAGACTTGGGTTTCCTTTTGCTCTTACGCATCTGCACTGAACGCTGTTGAAACCTCTGGGTGCAGGTTAGTCGTGCACCTGGGAAGGAGTTCTGCCTTTAGTCACCAGAGTCATGAGGGAGCACTGTGGGGAGAACACGGTGGCCTGAATCTGAGTGATGGGTAGGTTATTACAAGTAATCAGAGACCACGATGACGCTGCACACTTTCCCTTCGTTCTGTTGCGGTTGCATAATGCCCCTTCTTGTGAACGTGCTTTCCCTGGAGCTCTGTGACAAGGGTTTGGCCAGTTGACACCGAGTGTGGCGTGTGACTAACACTTAGGAAAGCTGAGTCGCCTGTTTACGGTCTCCTCCTTTTATCTGCGTCAGGAGCTCGTGGCCGGTGTTACGTAAGCAGCGTGGCCCACAGTGAGATGTGAGCGACGTGTATTTCTTTCACAGAGCAACTTGGCAAAAGTATTCTGTGTCAGTGAAGACTCTGTGCGCAGGAAAGGGGCTGGACACGTGGTTGATGTGGTGGTGTCAGATCCTAGGCTGGACTGGACGATCTCGGAGGTCTTTTGCAGCCTCAATCCTTTGTGATTCTATGACACCAATGTGGCTCTGGGACTTGGATTTCTGACTCTGGCAAAAGCATTGCTAGGGAGTTGTGCTGAACTGCTGATCCCTTCTCTGGCCCTGCTCCAGTCCCTTAATGTCCTTCTTATGCTGTGGTGCCCAAAACTGGACCCAGTGCTCAAGGAGTGGTCTTGTGAGTGCAGAGTATAGGGGCACTGTCGCCTCCCTACTCCTGCTGGTTATGCCATTCCTGATGCCATTGGCCTTCTTGGCCCACTGGGCACTCTGCTGGCTCCTGTTCAGTTGGCAGTCAACCAACATCATCAGGTCCTTTCCACCAGGCAGATTTCCAGCCACTCCTCCCCTGGCCTGTAGCTGCTGGGAGGAGTTGTGACCAAAGCCAGGGTGTTTCAGGAGATGGGTTAGTGGTTGGCGCTTGTCGTGCAGACAGTTGGACGATGATCTTGAAGGTCTCTTCCAACCTCAGCATTCAATGGTTCTGTGGTTCTGTGACTTGGGCATTAAATGTGCCATAAATGATCTCTTGAATAAAGTCCTTACAGCCTTTACAGCTGCACATTTGGTTTCTCTTTTCCAGAAGTGAGCACGCTGAAGGACCTTTTTGGCCTCGCTAGCAATGGTATGTCTCCTCGCTTGATCTGGTTCTTGTGGGGGTGCACATTTTATGGCACAGGAGATGCTTTTGGTCAGCACTCACACCATGTTTCTGAAACAATTCCTGTTCCTTCTCTGCAGAGCACGACGTGTCCATGGCAAAGTACAGCCGGTTACCGAAAAGGAAAGAGAACGAAAAGGTAACGAGCGTGAGAGGGAAGAGGAGACGCGCTCGTCAGCTGTTCTGTCTGCAGCACATTCATTGACAGACGTGCGGTCACCCCTCAGTCTCCTTTTTCCCAGCTCAGAAGACCCAGCACCCTCAACCTTTCCTCAGCAGGAAGATGCGCCAGTGCATTCATTGCACTGGACTCACTCAAGCAGCTCTGTGTCCTTAGAATCACAGAATCATTCAAGTTGTCAGAGACCCTTGGGATCATTGGGTCCAACCATCAACCCTACTCTACAAATTCACCCCTAAACCAGATCCCCCAACACTACAGCTGAGCAACAGGATGGTCCTTTAGATCAAACATGCTGCAGAACAGAGTGTGGTATCCCACACTGTGAGTTACTCATCTCTGACTTCTGCACTGGCAGTCTGGAGGATGATCTCAGCTGCAAGTAAATGTCTTGTGCTGACATCAGATTCAACCTTTTAGTTGCTCTGTTGTTTGTAGTCACAGGGGCTCCCCAAATGCTTAAGCATCTTGTCAGAGAAGGGCCTTGAAGTACCTGCTTTGTGTTTTAGATTTGCTTTTGTAGTTACTCATCCTTGGTTTTGATGTAGGGGGAAGCTCTGTAACGAGGGCTGTGTCATTTGAAAAGAACCAGTAGATAGATCCGAATGTACAGTAACTTGTCAACCTCTTCATCACTGCAGCTGAAGGCAGAAGTGGCAAAAGAAGTGGCAAACGCAAGGAGAAAGCAGCATCTCTCATCTCTGCAGTATTACTGCGCCCTGAATGCTCTGCAGTACAGGAAGAGGGTGGCAATGATGGAACCTATGCTGGGATATACACGAGGACAGGTATGGACAGTCAGGTGTCTTCATCACTTCGATGTGTCCCTGGGAAAAGTAAAATATTAGGGCTCTGGAAATGTGCTTTTGGGCTTTCTTGAGACCTGACATGATGGTGCCATGGGGCAAGGTTTTATTCAGCTTGTCTAGAGTGTCATCTAATGACAGGACAAGGGGCAGTGGGTGTCAGCTGGCAGAGAGGAGGTTCCACATCAGTGTGAGAAGGACCTTCTTCCCAGTGAGGTTGAGAAGGCACTTGAAGGGGCTGTCCAGGGGGTTGTGGAGTCTCCTTCTCTGGAGACATTTAAAACGCACCTGGACATGTTCCTGTGCATCTGGATCTAGGTGATCCTGCTGTGGCAGGGGGATTGGACTGGATGATCTTTTGAGGACCCTTCCAATCCCTAATGTTTTGTGATTCTTTGACACTTGAAAGTACAGCACTGAGAGCCTTCAGTCTGACAGAACACACAGTGCCCAGCTGCCAGCCCATGCTGTGGATCCTTCTGTCACACATGCAGAGGAGGTGCGGTGGGGCCCATACTTGACTGGTTGCCAAAGGACATCTAGGGGATCCTGCTGTGTCAGGGGGACTGGACTGGATGATCTTTCAAGGTCCCTTCCAGTCCCTAATGTCCTGTGATTCCGTGACTGTGCTCGTGGCAGGTAGTTGAATGTTCAGATAATCAGGAAGGCCGCCAGTGGCAACAAATCAGAAGCGACAGAGAATCAGCCTGGGGTTAATCTTTTCTCACGGCTGAGCTCTGGGTGCAGCAGCGTTTCCTTCCACTGTTTACTCTGCGAGCAGTTCCCTTCCTGGCACATCATGCTCAGCATACCGATGAGGAGTGTGCGCGATAGGGAGCGCAGCACGCTCTGGAGAGAGCAGGGACGCAGCAGTGCAGTGGATTGAGCACAAGGCTGGCAAGTCCACTTTGATGGAACGTTTCTCAAGTCTGTGAAATGCAGTAGCAAAACTGCCAATGTGACTGTCAGAGAGTCAGGAGGATCATAGACTCATGAGGGATTGGAAGGGACCTCGAAAGATCATCTAGCCCAGTCCCCCAGCAAAGAGGTATTTTCACAGCACTTGACTCTCATTGCTACTCGTTTTAAGGGACTGTTCATACGCAGAATCACAGAGCATTAGAGATTGGAAGGAACCCTGAAAGATCATGGAGTCCACCTTGTGCCTTTTGACCTCCCAGTACCCGAGGGGGGTCGACATGAAGGCAGGGGAAGGCCTTTTCAAAAGGGTCTTTGTGGCCACACCAGGGCACTCAGGGCCACAGCCAGGCTGTCCCTCAACACCTCCAGGGATGGGGACTCCCCCACTGCCCTGGGCAGTCCAGTCCAGGCTCTGATCACCCTTTCCCCGAGGAAGGACTTCCTAACATCCAACCTGACCCTCCTCTGGCAGTTTCAGGCCCTGCCCTCTCATCCTGGTGCTGGCTGCTTGGGAGAAGAGCTTGACCCCCACTTGACTATGACCTCCCTTCAGGGAGCTGGAGAGAGGGAGAAGGTCCCCCTGAGTCTCCTTCAGGCTAAACACCCCCAGCTCCCTCAGTTTCTCCCCATCAGTCCCTTCCCCAGCCTCATTGCTCCTCTGGACCCACTACTCATACTCTGATACTTTGAGCTGCCCTCCAGCCCAGGTAGGTATTTTGTTAATTAATTCCTCAAAAGACACCCCATATCTCACATTTCTAATGAACATAAGGAACTTTTGGTAGAAGCGGTGGCCAATCACAGGGTTTATTTGCTTGAAACCTGACATCAACATCTAAGCCAGGTGTGTTAGTCTATCATCTGTGGAACGTAGACCTCTTCTGTAATGACAGGACAAGGGGCACTGGGTGTGAGCTGGGACACAGGAGGCTCCACATCAATGTGAGAAGGAACACACAGTTGCCAGTAGGTCCTAGTGATGACTGGGTGCCCCGCAGCACATGATCCAAGGTCAAGCCCACGCGGAGCGCTTTGCTGCGGCGCGTGCCTGCTGAGCCACGGCAGCTAAGTGAAACCATCCTCTCACAAAATGTGCTCCTCAAGCCTAAGTAGCTTCTTTTAGCTCCTTTAGTAGAACAAAAATCTGTGGGAAATCTGTGGTTGATAGAACTGATTGCTACTCTACACTGCTTTCCTGACTTTGCTAGAGCAGAATCTTTCGGGTTGGAAAAGGCCCTTGAGCTCATCAAATCCAGCCATCAGCCCTACTCTACAAATTCATCCTGGGCACCCAGCTGGCTGGGATTCAGCCACTTGTCAGCTGGAACCCCCCGGCCCCTCTCTGCCAGCTGGCTCTCCAGCCCCCCTGCCCCAAGCCTTTCCCAGTTGGAGCTGGCAGTGCAGCTGGAACCGATAAATCTGGTGGACTGACAAATCTCATGGACAGCTTACACCCCCTTCTTTTTGATATGGAAACATAACCTGGCAGCAGGCAGTGGCTCCTGCACGTGTGCAAGGGTGGCCAGCTGCAAAAACAACAAGCACAAAGAAAGGCACCAGAGCTGTTGTCACTGTGGGTTTGATCACCAACCCAGAGCGTCGGTGATAACGGGCGTGCTGTTAACATGGTCTCCCCAATCTGTTCTTTGGCTGCCAAGCTAAGATAATTCCCAGTGCCTGAGTGTGTGGGGTTTTCTTCTTTTTCAGATCAACTTTTTTAAGAAAGGAGCAGAGATGTTTTCCAAAAGAATGGATGGCTTTCTGTCGTCTGTCTCAGACATGGTCCAGAGGTAATGTGATCCTTGCGGTTCCTTCTGTGTGCAGGGTCTGGCATCTGGGCAGGAACAACCCCAGGGACCAGTGCAGGTTGGCGACTGACCTGTTGGAGAGCATCCTGCTGGACAACAGGATGGCCAGGAGCCAGTAATGTGCTCTNGGCTCTGCTCAGGGGCACCCAGTGACAGGACAAGGGGCAGCGGGTGTGAGCTGGAGCAGAGGAGGTTCCACATCAGTGTGAGAAGGACCTTGTTCCCAGTGAGGGTGCCAGAGCCCTGGCAGGGGCTGCCCAGGGGGTTGTGGAGTCTCCTTCTCTGGATGAGTTTCAAACCCTCCTGGATGTGTTCTGTGATTGGATCTAGGGGATCCTGCTGTGTCAGGGGAGTTGGACTGGATGATCTTTTGAGGTCTCTTGCAATCCCTAAAGTTCTGTGGTTCTGTGAACTCCTCACCCTAGAGACCGTTCACACTCCCCCACCCCGGCCTTTCCTCTTCTGGTGGTGAAGACTCACATTTTCTTCACAGTAAAGCCCCTGTAAACATAAACTTCACATTTAAATCGTAATCATGTTAGATTATCATGAATAATCTCTTTCAAATCAGCTGGAACACTAGCCCGAGCCCTTCATTACTTCATACCCTTCACGTTGGACGACAGCCACATCATTGCTTATTCTGACTCTCTGGTGGCATTTTAAATAATGCAGGCTTGTTAATTTGAGAACAGGGTCATCAATAATTGCCCAGTGAGGCAGAGGCTTTCACTGGATGATTTGTTACTTCCTGTACTTCTATACTTAGATAGCTTTTCACACTCACTTCTGCAGTAAATCCCTCTGCAGTCTCCACAGTGTTTGTTAGAGACTGGAGGACAGAGTTTCAAGCTCCCTCAAAATACTGGTCTTTATTTCACAGAATTATTGTGGCTGGAGAAGCCCTCTGAGCTCATCCAGACCATGACCTGACACCACCACATTGGCCAGATCAGGGCACTGAGGGCCACAGCCAGGCTGCCCTTCAACATCTCCAGGGATGGAGACTCCCCCACTGCCCTGGGCAGTGCAGTCCAGGCTCTGATCACCCTTTCCATGAGGAAGGGCTTCCTGACATCCAACCTGACCCTCCCCTGGTGCAGCTCCAGGCCCTGCCCTCTCCTCCTGGCAGTGGTTGCCTGGGAGAAGGGCAACTGACTTTCACAAGGCTGGAGCATCTTGCTTGTACAGGTACAATGAGGATCCTGCCAGTGTAGAACAAGCCCTTGTTTTCCAAAGGCTGATGGATTTGAATTCTGGATGTTACACAGTAGTAAAAGGAAGCAAAAATAGGCTGCTCAGTCGTTTTGCTGCGACTGGTTTTTGAGGTTTACGTCTGTCACAGAGGGGAATTTGCAAGTACAACATGAATCACAGGACATTAGGGATTGGAAGGGACCTCGAAAGACCATCCAGTCCAATCCCCCTGCCACAGCAGGATCCCCTAGATCAGGACACACAGGAACTTATCCAGGTGGGTTTGAAAAGTCTCCAGAGAAGGAGACTCCACCACCCTCCTGGGCAGCCCCTTCTAGTGCTCTGTCACCCTCACTGAGAAGAAGTTCCTTCTCGGATTGATGTGGAACCTCCTCTGTTCCCAGCAGAGGCCCTCTTTGGGGGAAAAATGAGGAGCTAGCAGGATTCTGGATGACACAGTGCAGCCTCACATCACTGACACGTGGCTCGGCTTCGGGACCGAAGGCTGCACAGCCGCTGAAAGCCGTAGTGCCCACCCCTTCCCTTCTCCAGCGCTGAGGGTCACAGGGCCTCAGTGAGTCAGATCTCCTTGATGATCAGGCTGAAAGCTTTGTGTTTGTCACATGGGTTTTCTGGGACTGAAAAGCTGATGAGACCCATTGTGCAGCTACGGAGTGTCAGCAGCGACGAGGCCTTATGTAGAATCATTAGGGATTGGAAGGGACCTCCAAAGATCATCCAGTCCATCCCCCAGCCACAGCAGGATCCCTTAGACCCAGTAGCACAGGAACACATCCAGGCGGGTCTTAAACATCTCCAGAGAAGGAGACTCCACAACCCCCCTGGGCAGCCCCTTCCAGGGCTCTGTCACCCTCACTGGGTGGGGGGATTGAACTGGATGATCTCTTGAGGTGCCTTCCAATCCCTAATGTCCTGTGGTTCTATGATTCTATGACCTGTGGCCTTATCTTGGATTTCCCAAACCTTTGTGCTGCTTTGCAGTATCATCTCAGCTGGTGTTTTTGTTCTTAGAGCTGACAAGTGTCACCTGTGTCCTGACAGAAACCAAGAGCCCTTCTGAGTGTCTTGTGTTTGTGTTTTCCAGCATACAGGGAGACCTGGAAGCAGAAGCTGAAAAGATGAGGGTGTCCCAGCAGGACTTAATTGCAGTCAATGAATCCGTTTACACCCCTGATTCTGATGTCACTTCACCTTCTGTCAACAGAAACCTCATCCAGAAGGCTGGCTACCTTAATCTCAGAAAGTAAGGAGACACTGCCTGCTGCTCTGTGGACTCGTTGCTGCATCTTTAGGTTTTCTGAGGCCCTAAAGAGGAGCCATGCTCCTCACCCTCCAAGTGTCTGTCATCTTTAGAGCTGTGTTTTAGAAGCAGAAATCAAATGGGAGGCGTTTTGAGACCTGAACACAGTTTACTTCTGTTTGAGTCCACCTACAGAGATGATTTCCTCTCTGCAAGTGGCTAAAGATTAGTAACTGGTGGGGCTGGGTTCAGTTTCCTCCCAGTTCCTAGTGCTGGTGGAGCATGGTGTTTCCAAAGAGCATAGAATCACAGCATGTTAGGGATTGGAAGGGACCTTCAAAGATCATCCAGTCCAGTCCCCCTGCCAGAGCAGGATCCCCTAGATCCAGCCACACAGGACCGTGGCCAGTTGGGTTGTAGATATCTCCAGAGAAGGAGATACAGGTATTTATGGTGCTGATTAAATACTAGTTTGTTTATATCTCAGGATAACACTTCATCTCTCTGAGGAACACTTGTAGAGGAGAATTGTCATAAGGATCATGCTTTGTGCTGAAACCGCTCCTTCTGCTCCTCTTCAGCTTGAAAAGACTCTTCCTTAATCCGGATTAATAGTGTTTCACATCATTTAGCTCAACACTAAGAGCTCTTTTACTCCTCAACTGGGAGATACTGTTTTTGACTTCAGATGCTTGGAATTAGCTTGATTCTTCAGCCATCATTAAGGATCTTTGGAGGTCTGAGCCACAAAGATGGTGGAGGGGAGCATCTTCCTGATGAGGAAGGCTGAGGGAGCTGGGGCTCTTGAGCTTGGAAAAAAGGAGACTGAGGGATGGCCTCATTTATGTTGATCAGTATAGAAAGGGCAGATGTCAGGAGGATGGAGCCAGGCTCTGCTCAGGGGCACCCTGTGATAGGACAAGGGGCAGTGGGTGTGAGCTGGAGCAGAGGAGGTTCCCCATCAATGGGAGAAGGACCTTGTTCCCAGTGAGGGTGCCAGAGCCCTGGAAGGGGCTGCCCAGGGGGTTGTGGAGTCTCCTTCTCTGGAGACGTTTCAAACCCACCTGGACTGTCCCTCTGTGACTCCTGCTGTGGCAGGGGGATGGGACTGGCTGATCTTTCGAGGTCCCTTCCAATCCCCAATGGTCTCTGATCTGTTTGCAGTTTCAGAGGTGCTTGGAGCTGTTTCTAAACAGCAGTGAGTCTGTATTCACTGTGTCTTCTCTTTAGTAAAACAGGTCTGGTGACTACAACTTGGGAAAGACTCTATTTCTTCACTCAAGGTGGCAACTTGATGTGTCAGCCGCGGGGAGCTGTAGCTGGAGGACTCATTCAGGACCTGGACAACTGCTCTGTGATGGCTGTAGACTGCGAGGACAGAAGATACTGCTTTCAGATCACTACTCCTACAGGCAAAGCGTACGAGACTGGTTTTATCTGAGGGCAGCCCCTCACACCGACACTTCCAGAAGCTGCTTGGTGTGAAGCACGCTTGCCAGAGCAGTGAAGCCTCACTCTGTGTCCAGACTGAAAGCCCGTTCCTTGCCACCCTCTCCCACAGCTGCCCCAACAGCACACGAGCTGCCTTTTAGCTGCAGCTTGTGACTGATTCCTCGGTGATGGGGGGATGCAGAGCTGACCTGGAGTCAGACAGCCCTGCTGTTCGCACTCATCCACTGTGTTTTTATTTCAGGGGAATAACCCTTCAAGCAGAAAGCAAGAAGGAGTATGAGGAGGTAAGACTAATTCCTTGCTGCTGTTGTTCTTGTGTGCCAGTGACCCTGAGGAGTTCAGTTTCCTTTTTCCCTTCCAGTGGATATGTGCCATCAACAACATCTCCAGACAGATCTATCTCACTGACAATCCAGAGGTAGGAGCCCGTTTCCATTCCTCACTCTGCTCCTTCTGGCCCAATGTGTCTTGGCCACAGTAACTCCCTGCAGGGCTACAGACTAGGAGGTGAGAGGCTAGAGAGCACCCTGGCAGAGAGGGACCTGGCAGCTCTGGGTGACAACTGGCTGAACAGGAGCCAGCGGGGTGCCCATGAGGCTTGGATCAGGAATGTTGTGGCCAGCAGGGCTAGGGACGTCATTCTCCCCCTGTACTGCGCACCGGGGTGGCTTCCCTTCAAGTACTGGGGGCAGCTCTGGGCCCCTCACTCCAAAAGAGAGACTGAGGGGCTGGAGTGGGTCCAGAGGAGCAATAAGGCTGGGGAAGGGGCTGATGGGGAGAGGCTGAGGGAGCTGGGGGTGTTCAGCCTGGAGGAGTTTCAGGGGCAACCTTCTCCCCCTCTCCAATTTCCTGAAGGGAGTTTAGTCAAGTGGGGGTCGGAGCCTTCTCCCAGGTAACTAGTGCCAGGATGAGAGGGCAGGGCCTGAAGCTGCATCAGGGGAGGGTTGGGTTGGATGTCGGGAAGCCCTTCCTGATGGAAAGGGTGACCAGAGCCTGGACTGGACTGCCCAGGGCAGTGGGGGAGTCCCCATCCCTGGAGGTGTTGAAGGGCAGCCTGGCTGTGGCCCTTAGTGCCCTGGTGTGGCTGCTGTGGTGCTGTCAGGTCCTGGGCTGGGCTGGCTGAGCTCAGAGGGCTCCTCCAGCCTCAATCATTCTGTTGACTTGTCTTGTTTCTCAGGCAGCTGCAATCAAGTTAAATCAGACAGCCCTACAAGCTGTAACTCCCATCACCAGCTTTGGGAAGAAGCATGAAGTTCACCACCACCCCAGGTAATGTTCTCACCTGCACATACTAGGGTTTGTGTCTTCATTCCTGCTCTTCCTACAAGGCAGCAGTCACCCAGGAGAAGTCCCTGCCCAGGTCCTGACTGTACAAGCCTGTGTGTTCCAGCAAATTGCTCTGCTTCTGATCTTCCCTACTAAAAGCCCTAAGTCTTGAGGGTGATGCTTACTGCTCCCCATGACAGCTGGGGGGCTCCTTGCAGTGATCTGAGAGTAGCTTAGAGTTTCCTCTACTCCATTGCTGTGTAGTCATTGTGGCCTGGGTTGGAAGAGACCTTAAAGACCATCTAGTTCCAATAAAGATCATCTATTTCCAACCCTGCCCAGGCAGGGAGATCTTCACCAGAGCAGGTTACTCAGGGCCCCAGCCAACCTGCCCTTCAGCACTGCCAGGGATGGGGTAGCCCTGGGCAACCTGTTCCAGCCTCTCCCCACCTTCACAGCAAAGAATTGGTTCCTCATGGCCAACCTGCATCTCTCCTCTTCAAGTCTGGACCCCTTTCCCCTTGTCCTCTTGCTACCACCCCTGTCAAAAGCCCTCCCCAGCTTTCTTGTAGCCCCCTTCCTTCAGAGACTGGGAAGCTGCTCTGAGGTCACCTGGGAGCCTCCTCTTGTCCAGGCTGAACAACCCCACCTTGCTCAGCCTGTCCTCAGAGGGGAGCTGCTCCAGCCCCCTGAGCACTGGAGTTGCTCTGGGCACCTTTCCAAGAGCTCTGTGTCCTTCTGGTGTTGGGGACTGCAGAACTGGACCCAGTCCTGCAGGAGGGGTGTCACCAGCGCAGAGCAGAGGGGGAGAATCCCCTCCCTTGACTGACTGTCCCTGCTGCTTTGAAGTGGGGGGTCAGGGAGTGATGGAAGCTGTTTGTTTTTCTCACTTCAGCCAGAACGTGAAGAATGTGGAGAATGACAAAACCATTCCTGGGGACTCGGCTGCTGGTGAAGAGTCCACAGCGCTCATCGCTCCTGGAACACCCATCCAGTTTGACATCGTGCTGCCTGCCACAGAATTCCTGGACCAGAACAGAGGCGGCAGGTACGGCCAGGACAGCGGTCGCCAGCCCGCGGGAGTCCTGTCAGGGGAGGGGGTGAGCCCTGCAGCCCGTACGCGTGGCACGGACACCCCGGCATTCACCGGAGCTCTTCTCGTTCCGCAGGCGTGCGAACCCCTTCGGGGAGTCTGAAGACGACAGCAAAGATGAGGAGGAAGGTCAGTGCTTGATTTTTCCCTGTAAAATCGGTCTGATCCCGCTGTCAGCTCCCCACGTCCCTGGAGCAGCAGAAAAAGATCCGCAGGAGGGTTGAACGTAGCGACCTGCAGAAGCCGGGTCTTTAGACACTCTGCTGTGTCTAGTGGAGACCCCCAAGGGTCGGTCCTGGGAGCAGGACTGCTCAATCCGTTCATTGATGTCTTGGATGATCTTTGGAGGTCCCCTCCAATGCTGATGTTCTGTCTCCAACCTGTACTGGTACCTGGAGCCCCGGGTTCCTGTCGAGGTTCCAAAGCACAGGCAGTCATTACGCTGATAACTTTGGCTGCCCGAAGGTTTTGTTGGCACCGTGGAGGAAGTCTGCCACGAGTCTCCCACCCCTCTCACCCTCCAGATTCCCTGCTGCAGCAGATGTTCGTAGTTCGGTTTCTCGGCTCCATGGCTGTTCAGTCCGATGCGACAAGCGAGGTGATTTACGAAGCAATGAGGCAGGTGCTGGCTGCTCGAGCCATTCACAACATCTTCCGGATGACCGAGTCCCATCTCATGGTCACCAGCAAGAACCTCAGGTACTGCAAAACCCTTGACCTGTCAGCACCCTCTTCTCTAGGCACGGCTTTAAACCGAGGAAGAATGGGTGTAGGTTAGAGCCAAGGACTGGAAGAGGTTACCCAGAGAGGTGGGGCTGCCCCCTCCCTGGAGGTGTTCAAGGCTGGGTTGGATGAGGCCTTGAGCCACCTGGTCTAGTCAAGCGGCATCACAGCTCCTGGCAGGGAGGTTGGATCAGATGATCTCTGAGGTCCCTTCCAAGGATTCTGTGACTTGTGCTTAGCCGGGTAGTTCTGGATCAGCAAAGTACTCCAGTACAGGAAAGCTGGTGAGGCTTTCTGCTGGGGCATCAGGCTCTGGGGTAAGGACAGGCTGGTTTCAGGCTGGAGGAGAGTAGATTTGGCTTGGACTGTCGGCAGAAGTCCCTCACTATGAGGGAACAGGGAGGCTGTGGCTGCCTCATCCCTGGAAGTGTTGACGGCCAGGTTGGGTGGGGCTCTGGGCAACCTGCTTTAGGAAGAGGTGTCACTGCCTGTGCAGGGGGCTTGGGACTGGATGATCGTCAAGGACCCTTCCAGCCTGAACCCCCTCTGTGATTCTCTACTGTGACCCATGTGGCAAACAGCTGAGAGTGAGGGGCTGGAGTTGGACCTTGCCATCACTGGGTGCCAGAGCCCTGGCAGGGGCTGCCCAGGGGAGTCTCCTTCTCTGAAGTGATTCTGGAAATGCTTGAGAACCACCAGACAGTGACTGGCCTTTTTGTTCTTCCTCCACACGCCCGCAGGTTGATCGATCCTCAAACCCAAGTGACAAGAGCCAGCGTAAGTACCTGTTGGGTGGGACTTGCTTCCCTAGCGCAGCGCTGACTGCTCAGCGGTGTCAGCTCTTGGCTGAGTTAACCCAGCGCTGGCGCCGTGAGACCAACCCCGTGTTGTCCTTTCCCAGTTTGAGCTGGCCGCCGTGACACAGTTCGCTGCTCACCAGGAGAACAGGCGGCTCGTCGGCTTCGTGGTCCGTGTCAGCGATGCTCTGGGAGAAGAATCCATGAGCGCCTACGTTTTCGAGAGCAACACGGAAGGGGAGAAGGTTTGTGTGACATTTAGTGAAGTGGTGGGACCAGGGGTGCCAGGTCATTCACTTCCATCACAACCACCCCCAGCAGCTCTGGGCTACGGGGAGAGGGGCTGGAGATAGACCTGGTGGTGTTGGGTGACAGCCGGCTGAACAGGAGCCAGCGGGGTGCCCAGGGGGCCAAGAAGGCCAACAGCATCCTGGCCTGGATCAGGAACGGGGTAACCAGCAGGTGCTCGGTGCTCTGCACTTGTGAGACCACACCTTGAGTACTGGGACCAGTTTTGGGCACCACAGGATCAGAAGGATGTTGAGGGGCTGGAGCGGGCCAGAGAAGGGCAATGAGGCTGGGGAGAGGGCTGGCAAACAGGCCCTGGAAAGTGCAGCTGAGGGAACTGGGGTTATTGAGTCTGGAGGAGGCTGAGAGGAGATCTTCTTGCTCTCTACAGCTGCCTCAAGGGAGGTTGTAGCCAGGCTGCTGCTGGTCTCTTCTCCCAGACTACTAATGATAGGATGAGAGGAAATGGCCTCAAGTTGCATCAGGGGAGGTTTAGACTGGATCTGAGGAAGAAGTTTCTGTGCTGGGAGAGCAGTTGGGCCCTGGACCAGGCTGCCCAGGGAGGTGGTGGAGTCCCCATCCCTGGAGGGGATTAACAACTGAGTAGCTGGAGCACCTGAAGCTGTGGTCTGGTGGTTAGGGAGCTGCTGGGATGAGGGCTGGGCTTGATGACCCTGGAGGTCCTTTCTAGCCAGGATGGTTCTGTGAGTTGATGGTTCTGTGTGGTTGCTAACACTAACTTTAAGAGGCAGGGGAAAGTGTGTGTGTGAAGCACCAGCAGCAGTGTCAGCTGCACCAAGATGCTCACATCTGTTTAGGAAGCTCTTCCTCAGGGAAAGGGTGATCAGAGCCTGGTCTGGACTGCCCAGGGCAGTGGTGGAGTCCCCATCCCTGGAGGTGCTGAGGGACAGCCTGGCTGTGGCCCTGAGTGCCCTGGTGTGGCTGCTGTGGTGGTGTCAGGTCCTGGCTGAGCTCGGAGGGCTTTGCCAGCACTGAGAAGGGCTGACAGCAGCGGGTGCTCCCTGCGTGTGCTAACACAGCTGCTAGAAATAAGGGCTGTGCTGGACACTCTGCATCAGTAACACTCTCGGGTCCCCTGGCAAAGCTCCCCCAGGCTCTGAAATGAGTTTGGTGGACAGAGTTGGATCCAAAACCAGGTCTGAGAGAGCTTCAAGCAGAACCTAGTTTTATTTGTACAAATCTGCACAGTGAGTTGTTCTCCCACCTCTGCTTTTAGAGCTGAGTTTGCATCAACACCCCTGTGTTTTATTTCCAGTTAAGGAACAGAAACCCCAAAGCAGACCTGAACTGGAACTAATGTCCTCCTTGTTTTTTCCCCTAAAGATTTGCTATGCCATGAGCTTGGGGAAGGAAATCATCGCGGCGCAGAGGGTAAGTGTTTCACCCCTCCGATCCTTCAGAGCCTGCCTTTGGTGGCAGTGAGAGCAGAGAACTGCTGGTCCTCCTCCGGATGGAGTGGTGCACAGATCCTTGGGTTGGAAGGGACCTCCAGTGCTCATCAAGGCCAACCCCTTCTGCTCGAGCAGGATCGTAAGTGCTGCAGGTGTTTGCAGCCCCTGGGTTCTTCACACGGAAACAAACTCAGTTTGGCTTTGAGAGCAAATTTGCCACTGGAAATCAAACGCAGACCCGTCCGAATCCAGTTGGGTTTGACAGGGGAGCAAAGGGTTCTGACAACCCCCAGAGAAACTCTCTGGGATTAAGTCACACATAGTGACAGAGCCCTGGCAGGGGCTGCCCAGGAGGTTGTGGAGTCTCCTTCTCTGGAGACATTTCAAACCCTCCTGGATGTGTCCCTGTACAGCTGGATCTAGGGGATCCTGCTGTGGCAGGTGGATTGCAGTAGATGATCTTTCAAGATCCCTTCCAATCCTTGATGTTCTGTGATTCACTGGTAGAAACTCACGTCCCTTAAACACTCCCTGCAGAGTTCTTCCACTTCAGAATGAACTCTGTGTCACCTTGTCCTTCGCAGGCTCATTTTCTTGATATAAAGATGCAAGAGGGGAACTTCCACACCTGCTCAGTGTTTGTGCTGCTCAGATTTCAGAGCAGGTTGGAGGAAGGTGCTTGTAGTCGCGCAGGGATCACGAATGATTTCTCCAGAGTTACTTCTCCCCTTGCTGTTCAGCACTGGCATCGATGCTGGATGAGACTGGCGGATCGGCACCTCGCTCGGTGCCCTGGTCGGGCTGATGCGGTGCTGGCAGGCCCTGGGCTGGGCTGGATGAGCTCAGAGGGCTTGTCCAGCCTCAATAATTCAGCGATTGTGTGAAAACGAATGACCTCACGTTCCTTTCTTCCAAGCTCAAGGGCTGCTTTTACTCCTGTTTTGCTTCAGGACCCCGAGGCGCTGGCTCAGCTGATGAAGTCGGTGCCGCTCACAAACGATGGGAAGTTCGTGCTGCTGAACGACCAGGCAGACGAGTTCGGGACCGGCCATGCGGAGGGGGAGGAGTCGGAAGCGTGAACCTCTCTGTGGCTGCAGCAGCAGGGAGTCACTGGTCACTGCTCGCCCAGAGCCCAGCCGCCGCTGCCTTCCTGCTGAAGCACGCAGGGAGCCTTCCTCTGCGCCTCCAACAGCACGACGTCGGCGGAACTCGACCTCCGAGGCTTTTGGCAGTGGTGGCTGTGTAGTGTCTAGGTGTTGTCTGCCAGGCTGACAATCTGGGAACACCCCTTGCTAACAGGTAGGTAGGGCAGCACAAAGGGTTAACACCCCTCTCTGGGGCCGGCGATTCCACTGGACTTAGTGCAGGCTGGAGCCGTTCAGGCCTCTGAGTACCTGCATCTCCATGAAGGCTCCACTATGGACTTAATGCCCAGAGGAGGTTGGTTGTAGCCTAGGTGAAGCGTAACGAGGCTTCTCTGCTGCGGTAGCCCAGTGACACCACTTGTCAAACACTACGCTGTTCCTCTTCATGTCGTCTGTTCTGATACCGCAGCTTACAAACCCGATCTCAAGTGCCTACTCCTACCTTCCCGGGGACCACGCTCACACCTTCTCGTCTCCTAACGACGGTCCTCCTTGATTTACTGTTCTAACCACCACTGACCCGCAGCCGTCAGCGTCACCCGCTGCGAGCTGTTTCTCTAGGGTTCGGTCTGTGAAGTTGCCAGAGGTGGTTGGTAGCTGTAGAACAAGTTCTTCTCTGATCAGACTTTCCTTCTCTTCTCAACCTGTTGGTGATGTTGTGCAGCAGCCCCAGGTTCTACCAGCAGTCTTTGGTTTTAAGAAACTGAGCAATAAAAGGCTAATTGTGAGTCTGCGCTGCAGCGACGGTGCGACTGGATCCAGGGGATCCTGCTGTGGCTTTCGAGGTCCCTTCCAGTCCCTAATGGCCTGTGGTTCTGTGAGTGGTTGTGCTCCTCAGGCAGAGGTAACTAGTGAGCTGAGGTTTCTTGCCTCCCGCCAGATTAACCTGAAACCATCAGTTCCAGGGACTGCTGGAGAGAAGTGTTGGAGAAGGGGACCCGGGTGGCCTGGCCCTGTTCCCGTGCGACTGGATCGAGGGGATCCTGCTGTGGCAGGGGCTCTGGACTGGATGGTCTTTGGAGGCCCCTTCCAGCCTGTGACCTGTTGTAGCAGGGGAAGACAACTGGTAGTAACTGACACCAAAACTGCTTCGTAAATAGGAGCTGAAGTTGCCTTAACCAAGTTAACTCCTGCCAAACCGCTGGGACTGATGACACCACCCATGAGCTTCTCAAAACGGCCTTTATTCACAGAGTTCTCTGCACACAAGGGTCTCTCCTCACAAACCAGAGCCTGAGGTAACAGAACACCCTCTCGTACAGCGAGTTAGGAGACACCAAGGGTTGCATTTGGTCCTTTGTACCTGAGAACAGCTGTTGGCGATGGGGAGCAGGTGGGAACTCAGATGCACTTCTGCTTACGGACCGCAGTGGGACCCCTGCGGTCGCCCCTTCAGCAGCGGCCGGTCACGCTGCGGGGAAGCACAGGCCACTGGGGTGCTGCTGGGGCCACACCTGGCACCAGGTGAGGCAGAGGGCTCTGCGGTGGATGCCAGCTGCGTCCTGCTCCACCAAGCCAGCGGGGTACAGCGCAGGATCCCAGTGCCTTGGGAAGCACAGCTCCCCACCTTCGACAGACAGAGGCTGGGGAGGAACCCAACCTCGAGGTGGGGGAGTGCCTCCCTGCAGTGACCTCACCGCCCCTCACCTTTATCACCTCTGGAGTTCTGAGCGACCCTGCTCATCTCTGTTTGGGGGATGTTTTGTTTTAGCTCCACCACCTCCTTCCAGACAACCAGTTAGGAGTCCAGTTTGTTCCTAGAGGCAGAGTAAGAGGGCAAAAGCGATGAAAGCACCAGCAGCACCACTGGAGGAGGTGGGGGCAGAATTTAACACGACTCCCTGACTCTTAGAGGGCTGTGACACCCAAATCCTTGTAGTTGAGATGAGCAAAGCTTTCTGCTACCTGGCAAAGAAAGGAGGTGGGAATGCAGACTGCCCCTGCAGCAGCAGCAGGAAGAGCTCTGTGCCCGGCGCACGCGTGCCTGTGCCCACGCACTTTCACCCAGGTGAATACACTCGGGTCTCTCAAGTGAAACCGGAGCCAGTGACCCAACAGCAGCCGGAACAGTTGGAACCCTGGAATCGTGACCTTTGTTGTAACAAGCTGGCAGGGATAGTCTAAGAACCCAACCCCTCCCTCCTTCCCAAGAAGCTAACTCTCAGCTGGACTGCCTCGAGGAGTTTATTCTAGTCAGCAAGACCTAGGAAGTGGAGATGAAAACACAACTGCTACTCAAAGTCGTGTTTAGGTCGAAGCTAAGTCCAGCTCCTTGAGACAGGAATCCGAGTTGCTCTGGCACATCTAGACCCTCTGGCTGCAGGGGGCAACAGCTGTTGTCTTTGCACAGAGTCCTCACAGTGTTCAGCAGCCCCTGAAGCCCGCAGGGCAGTTCTCGTTAAGGACCAGGCGTGTCCGACTGTACGAGCAACACAGCGAGAACAACAGGCTCACGAAGGCGAGGGGACGCAGGCTCGAGGCTAAAGTGGCAGTTAGGCACAACAGAGTCATCGACTGTAAGATCACTTGGTAGTCACAGACACCCCTCACACAGTGTCTGGTCTTAAAAGGAAGAGCTGAGTGTGGTTCTGGCTTGGCTCGGGGCTTCTGCGCTTCTGTGGCCGCAAGTCAGACCTTCAGTATGAAATGAGAAGGAGTTTATGACGTGAGCTCCAGCGGTTTCCAGAGTCTCTGACACAGAATCATTCAGGTTGGAAAAGACCCCCGAGATCATCAAGTTCAACCTTCAAACCTACTCTACAAGGTCACCCCTAAACCAGACCCCCCAACACCCCATCTAAGCGACTGTTAAACTCACGCAGGGATGGGGACTCAGCCCAGGGCCTGACCACTCTCTCCAGGAAGAATCTCTTCCTGATGGCCAGTCCTGTTGAATCTTGAAGCCCTTCCCTCTGCTTCTGTCTCTAATGACCTGTGAGCAGAGCCCAGCACCAGCATCTCTACCGTGTCCTTGCAGATGGTTGTGGAGAGCGATGAGGCCTCCCCTCAGCCTCCTCTTCCTCAACCTAACCAGCCCCAGCTCTCTCCATCAGATCAATTCTCCAGGCCCTTCCCCAACATACAGGAGGGGGGAACAAACACCCGTGTGGATCCCTGCAAATAAAAGGGACTGGATGATCTTTCAAGGTCCCTTCCAGTCCCTAATGTTCTGTGATTCCACGACAACCCAGAGCAGTAACAAGGGGCTGCAGAATAAAACCCTGAGGTTTTCCAGGGTCCACTGTTTTCCCCTCAAAGCTCTGACCAGCAGCTGATCAACCCTGTGGTGGAGCGATGCAAGAAGGCAGCTAGACACGGGCAGGGTTTTTTGTCTCTGCATTAACCGCCTTCAACACTTTGTAGGGTTACTTTCCTTCTAAGCAAAGTGCTGGCAGTTAACTCTGCAAATAAGAGGAGTTTCTAAAGGAAGATGGAGACAAACACAGCCCCAGCCCCAGCAGATGCTGGTTCAGTACTACTACAGCTTCTCTCCGAGTGTCACTGGTAACAACACCACCACCACAAGTCGGCTGAGTAAGGAAGCGTCACCCCTACCGGCTGCTTCACTTCACGACGGGGTCGGCAGGGGCAGGGTTGGAGAGGTCTCCGTTGGTTGTTTTCACAGACTCGTCTACAGAGGGAACAAAGACACAGATCATGTTCAGCGGTTCAACCAGGACAACTAGAGCTGTAGCCTGGGCCTTAGCACAGGGGGACCTGAGCGGGAGCCAGCAGCTTGCCCAGGGGGCCTGGAAGGGCAATGGCATCCTGGCTTGGATCAGCAGTCGTGTGGCCAGGAGGACTGGGCACTGAGGAGGCCTCCCCTTGAGTACTGGGGACAGTGCTGGGTCCCTCACCTCAAGACAGGCATTGAGGGGCTGGAGCAGGTCCAGAGGAGCAATGAGGCTGGCAAAGGGACCATCACAGCAGCCAGGCCAGGGCACTGAGGGCCACAGCCAGGCTGGCCTTCAACACCTCCAGGGATGGGGACTCCCCCACTGCCCTGGGCAGTCCACTCCAGGCTCTGGTCATCCTTTCCTTGAGGAAGGGCTTCCTGACATCCAACCTAGCCCTCCCCTGGTGCAGCTTCAGGCCCTGCCCTCTCATCCTGGTGCTGGTTGTCTGGGAGAGGAGCCTGACCCCCACCTCACTACAACCTCCCTTCAGGGAATTAGGGAGAAGGTCCCCCCTCTCTCCCCCAGGCTCCACACCCCCAGCTCCTTCAGCCTTTCCCTCCAGCCACTCAGCCTCTCTTGAAGCGAGGCAGTGCACAAAAAGGGCTCTGCTGGGGGTGGCTGGCTGGGTTTTTCCCACCCCAGAAGCCCAGCTTGAAATTCACCCCCTCCCAAAAACCACCTCTGAGCCCATCGAGCCCTGGGACAGCGAAATCAACCTCGCACCAAGCGAGCAGGAACAGGTTAAATGAGAAGGCACAAGCACAGCAGAAGGGTTCTAGGGACAGCAATCACCCACCTTCTTTTTCTTTCTTCTCCTGGTTTTCCTCTGCTGCTGTTTTATCTGCTCTGAAAAAAATCCTGGCGCTGCTTAATGAGAAGTAGAGGAGCTCGAACTCCTGAGGGGGAAGAGGAGAGGAGTATCAGCATCACGGGGTTTACCCGCAGACGGGTGCGAAGGCAGCTCTTCAGAAGAGTTTAAGGCAACAGGACTTCAGAGTCGCAGCCGCTCGGATGTGCCCGAGGATCTCCCACCACCCCCACTCTGCACGGCTGCGTTTTACAGAGCAGGCGGCAGCCCAGAGCTTCACAGGGCAACGGAAGCCGCGATAAAGCTGGCCCCTGGTCCACTGAGGCTGCACCTGAGCTGTGCAGCAGCAGTGAGGACTTGGAGTACCTCGCCCGTGGAAACCCTGGGCCCTCGGTCAGTCTCTGTCCCTGGCCCTCAGGGCAGGGAGGCTCTGCAGCGGGGTCTGGGCCGAGGCCAATCCGTGAGCTTCTGCAGGGCCAGCTGTTCTGCACTGGGCACAACCACCCCAGCAGCTACAGGCTGCCAGGCAGAGAGGGATCTGGGGGTGCTGACAGAGGGCCGGCTGAACAGGAGCCAGCAGGGTGCCCAGGTGGCCAAGATGGGCAATGGTATCCTGGCCTGGATCAGGAATAGTGAGGCCAGAAGCGGCAAGGAGGTGGTCATTCTCTCCTCAGCTTTGGTGAGGCCACACCTCAAGTCTTGTGTCCAGTGCTGGGCCCCTCACTACAGGAGGGACACTGAAGGGCTAGAGAAGGGACAGAGGCGGCTACCAAGCTAGGAAGGGGTTTGGAACCTGTGTGGTGTGAGGAAGGGCTGAGGGGGCTGGGGCTGTTCAGCCTGGGGAAGAAGAGATGGACCTTCTTGCTCTCTGCAGCTACCTGTGGCCAGGCTGCTGCTGGTCTGTTCTCCCAAACTACTAATGAGGAGCAACTGCCTCAAGCTGCATCAGAGGAGGTTTAGGCTGGATCCCAGGAAGAAGTTCTTTGCTGAGAGGGTGGCTGGGCACTGGACCAGGCTGCTCAGGGACGGGGCAGAGTCTCCATCTCTGGAGGGGTTTAAAAACCAGAGCACTTGAGGCCATGGTCTAAGGGTCAGGGAGCTGTTGGGATGAGGGCTGGGCTTGATGGTGCTGGGGGTCCTGTCCAGCCATGACTCCACGACTGACGGCTGAGTGCAGACCTCAGCACAGAGCAGGCAACCAGCCCCACGCCCTCCTACCTGTAAACAAACTTCCAGTCTCTTGTGGGTGAGGTTCATCGTCTGCAGCAGCTTTTCATCCTGATTCGTGGACTGCACGTTCTGCTGCTTAGCCACTGCCCTGATTTCCTTCACGTACTTCTCTCTGACAGACTGGAACCAGTGCAGAGAGTCAAACTCCTGGTACTGGTCCAGCAGCTTCAGAATGTAAGCCACACCTGCGGCCACGAACAAACCACAGAGCACAGAGTGAGCTGGGAAACCTTTTGGGAACAGCCGCAATCAGGGTGCTCAGCCCAACTCGGAAAGGCCCATCATCAACAACCAACTTCTGCTTTTGGAAACTGCACCGCGCACCCAGAGACTGGGGTGTCTTCTCATCTGCTGGGAGCACGAGCTTTGACAGAAGATGGGGAGCTCCAACACGCACAGAGCTCTGCTCTCACCCTCAGCTACCCCATGCTTAGTCCAGTTTGTTCTGGAGCCCCTCTGCTCTGCACTGCTGAGACCCCTCCTCCTGGAGGACTGGGTCCTATTCCCCAGTCCCCAACACCAGAAGGACAGGGAGCTCAGGGAAGGGGTCCAGAGGAGAGCAGCTCCATGGAGCAGAGGGCTGGAGCAGCTCCCCTCTGAGCACAGGCTGAGCAGGTTGGGGTTGTTCAGCCTGGAGAAAAGGGGGCTCCCAGGTGGCCTCAGAGCAGCTTCCCCATCTCTGAAGGAAGGGGGCTACAAGAAAGCTGGGGGAGGGCTTTTAACAGGGTTGGTAGCCAGATGACAAGGGGAAAGGGTTCCAGACTTGAAGAGGGGAGATTGAGGTTGGACATGAGGAACAAATTCTTTGCTGGGAGGGTGGGGAGATGCTGGAACAGGTTGTGGCTGCCCCATCCCTGGCAGTGCTGAGGGGCAGGTTGGCTGGGGCCCTGAGCAACCTGCTCTAGTGAGGGTGTCGCTGCCTGTGCAGGGGGGTTGGAACTGGATGATCTTTAAGGTCCCTTCCAACCCCGCCCATTGTATGATGCCAATTGATTCTGCTCTCTAAGCTGAAGGCAGCAGCACCCCAATTCCAGCCCTCAGCTAGGAGAACACGCACAACACAAGGGGTCCTTCGCTGAAGGCGCCCTGCGTCCCGCTCACCCAGAGGCCGGGCGCTCACACTCACCCATGGCAAAGCCGTCGTCAGTGAAAGCTGCTCCACTTTTGTTCTTCTTGTTCAGTTTTTCCTTGCAGCTGATTGAATGCTCTACAAAATTGAGGGTCTGAAAATGTGAAAAGCTGTCTCTGAATCATCCAGAGAGACTCAGAGGTGTTAACAAGCACTCACTGCACTACCTGGGGGGACAATTCCACACCCCAAACTGATCGTGTTTCCCATCACCAGGCAGTTTTGTATGGAATCCTGTCCTTTTCCTCCTTCTGTGGAGACTTCTAAAACCTCCCTGGGGGTTTCTGTGTGAGCTGCCCCACGTAATCCTGCTCTTGGCAGGGGGGGCTGGACTAGATCACCTCCAGAGGTGATGATCATGGAATCATTACGGCTGGGAAGGACCTCCAGGATCATCAAGCCCAGCCCTCAACCCAACAGCTCCCTAACCCCTAGACCAGGGCCTCAAGTTTCTAAACCCCTCCAGGGATGAAGGCTCCTCCTCCCTGGGCAGCCTGGTCCAACCGCTAACACTTTGTGTTGGCAATTCTGTGATTCCAAGTCTTGAAGTGGGGAGACCGAGGTTGGCCATGAGGAGCAAATTCTTTGCTGTGAGGGTGGGGAGATGCTGCAACAGGCTGCCCCAGGAAGTGGTGTCGGCACCATCTCTGGAAATGCTGAAGGGCAGGTTGGCTGGGGCCCTGAGTGACCTGCTCTGGTGAAGGTGACCCTGCCTGTGCAGGGGGTTAGGACTACATGACCTTTAAGGTCCCTTCCAACCCTGGACATGTCCCTGCTGAGGAGAGGCTGAGGGAGGTGGGGCTCTGAAGCTGGAAAAGAGGAGCCTGAGGGGTGGCCCCATGGATGTTGATCAATATGCGAGGGGTGGGTGTCAGGAGGATGGAGCCAGGCTCTGCTCAGGGGCACCCAGTGACAGGACAAGGGGCAGTGGGTGTGAGCTGGAGCAGAGGAGGTTCCACATCAGTGTGAGAAGGACCTTGTTCCCAGTGAGGGTGGCAGAGCCCTGCCAGGGGGTTGTGGAGTCTCCTCCTTCGGAGACATTTCAAGCCCACCTGGATGTGTTCCCGTGTGACTGGATCTGGGGGATCCTGCTGTGGCAGGGGGATTGAACTGGGTGATCTTTGAGGTCCCTTCTGATCCCTGATGCCCTGCGATCCCACAATGAACACAAAGCCCTCAAACTCGAGTCTGACCCCGCAGCGCTCTCCAAAGCGCCGGCACAAGGCGGTGCAGGTACTAACCAGCGGGGGAACGATGATGTAGAAGTTCCTCAGGTGCATGTTCTTTGGGCTGCGGAACTCGGGAGCAAACACATCCACCAGCATTTTGAAGTACTCCGTTCCCTCTGCGAAGTTGCGCGTCAGGTCGCTGAGGACTGAGTCCAGCTGCCTGCAAAGGACAAGCGATGCATCGCCTAGTCTACAGTAGATTCTTTGCTCAGCCTTGAGCAACTGTCTCTCCACACTTCAGCTACATCCACAGCCCAGTGTTTGAAGCACAGTGTCTGTCAGGCTGTGACTGACAACAAGCCAGGTGGCTCAAACCACTGTAAGCACAGAGGAGATGATTTGTGAGCAGGGTCACGGGGGAGGCTGCTCCTGGTGGGAGAGACCAGCCCTGTGCAGCCCCGCAGCTCTGCCCATCCATCTGCACAGCTCTGCTGCAGCCCTGAGAACACGGGGAGCTGCCATCTCTCTCAAGGGGTGACTGGCCAGGGCTCTGTGTGACACCCTGAGAACAAAGTCCCCCAGACTGTCTGGGGGGAAGGGGAAGAAAAACACTCCTGGCAGCAGGGATCAAAGGAGAGATTGGAACTGTGCAGGGGGACCATCAGCCCTCCCCAGCCTGCTGCCAGGACCAGAGACCGACACAAGGGCTGTTGGAGACACGGAAAACCTGCAAAGCTGAGGGAGCAAAGAGGGACCGATCACCTGTCACCATAACCACACTCCTCACTGCCCACGAAGCTGAAACTGCCTGAGAAGAGGGCCAGAGAAACTGGGGAGTTTCTCCAGAGATCTGCAGAGCTGAGAAGTGAGGCTGGAGGGGAGCCAGAGCCTGCAGTCCTCAGTGGTGATCTGACCCCTTAAGCATCAATCTCCCTTTCCTCTTTCCTTCTCCTCTACCCTCTGAGCTGCACATCCAGTAACATCCAGTAATTCAGTGGCTTCTGTGCCTTCTGAGTTCAGAATCTGATCATTTCCGTGAGCCCTGACTTCCCTGTGGCCCTGGGGTGTGAAGCTCCTTCTTTGGACCCCAAGGGAATCCACGAACCCGAGTCACTCAGTGGCTGGGGGATGTGACAGCGTCCAAGTCCCCACCCCGCCCCCAGAGCCACCTGGGATCACCCTCTCTGCCGAAACAAAGGTCCATGAACCCAACGCCTGCACCTGGCTTTTTCCTAAGGCCCTGAACACTCTGCAAGCAGATGTCAGACACGCGGAGAGGAAACCCCACAAGGACTTCATCGAGAAACAAGGTTCTGACAGCCTGTCACTAAAAATGTCACTGCATTTTAAAAGCAGCTGCCTCTCTTCTCACTGCCTGGGCGAGCGGCCGGCATCAAACCAGGTGAACTCCAGCGCACACGAGCGCGACCAGCCGCGGCACCTGCGAGTTCAGCGCCGCAATCCTCTCGGCCCACCCCGACCCTCAAAAGCTGGGTGATGTCAGGGTACCTGGCTGCTTTCTGTGTTTCTTCTGAGAGTCCTTCCTCTTTCACCAGCTCTTCAAAGGTCACGATATCTTCCAGATCAGGGACGAACCTGAAAACGTACTGTCTGTTAGGATGATGCTGCTCTGTGTTCACTGAGGTACCTGCTGCAGTCATTAGTTCAGTGAGTCTTCCAGGCTTTAGGGAGCTGGCTGGAAGCAGTGTCCTGACTGCCTCAGCCCTCTCACCAGGCACTGCTGCCACCAGTGAATTTAATAACCCCCCCCGTTTGTACTTCTGCTTTTTCCAGGCTGCAGTCTCCCCTCTCTAGCTGAACTGAACTCGCTGCACGGAAACCTGCTGCTTACACAAAAGTCCCTGCGGTTTAATAACCTCAGATAAGGTTTAATGACCTCAGCAAACAGATCATTATCTCTCCAGAGAGAAGCCTCACAGAGATGGTTTCACCAAGTTCAAGGCTTCTATTATTTTTCCTTAATGAACTGTTCAGAGTGATTAAAATCAGCAATTACTGATTTAATTAAGGACTAATGAGTCACATGGACATTGTATTAGCTCTTCTGCAGATGATTCCCACAGGATTTGCTTGGTTTTCAGTTGTTCGTGGGGACAATGGACAGCTTGAAACTCCAGCTTTTGTGTGCAGTCACAGAGGAGCCCCCAGAATTTCACTTCAGTGAATGACTGCTGCACAGGACAAACAGTGGGTCTGGGGCTGTTCAGCCTGGAGCAGAGATGGAGGGGAGACCTCCTTGCTCTCTACAACTGCTTGCAAGGAGGGTGTAGAGAGGTGGGGGTCAGTCTGTTCTCCCCAGTGGCCAGTGCTAGGTTGAGGGGAAATGGCCTGAAGCTGCACGAGGGGAGGTTCAGGTTGGCTGTCAGGAGGGATTTCTCTCCTGAAAGGGCTGTCAGGCACTGAAACAGCTGCCTGGGGAGGGGGTTGAGTCCCCATCCCTGCAGGTGTTGATGAGAAGGGCAGCTGCTGTATTGGGGAACAGGGTTTAGTGGTGCTGACAGGCTGGGAAACAGTTGGACTCAGTGATCCTGAAGGTCTCTTCCAGCCCAAACTGCTCTATGATTCTCTGAAGCCACAGAAGCAGCACTTCCCATGTGGGCTGGGTAAGAACCCAGTGAGATCAGCAAGGAAATGAGAAGAGCTGACCAAGGACAAAGCTGTGGAGGTACCTGATTGCACTGCTGCAGCAATGAAGTCCACCAGACCTTATCATTCGTACATAACCCATCGCGTTGCCTTCAGAAACAAGACAAAACAAGACAGTCAAGTTAAAATGGCTTTAGAACACACTCTCTTCATTACTCTCTGAAAGGCAAATTCAAGTTGCTGCACTGATCTGGCAAAGAAACTGTTGTGAAACGCCGGTATCAAAGGGCTTGATGATCTCAGAGGTCTCTTCCAGCCTCAGTGATTCTGTGGAACCCCAATGCACCATCATCTAGCAGGGCTGTGTTCACTTCTGTGACAGCACCAGGGCCAAACCATGCTGGCTCTTTGGATTAGAAATGTGAAACACTTGCAAGTCCAGGGCTGTCCTGCACATCTACAGCATCAGTGGCTGGAAACTAACATCAAGCAGCTCACAAAGTTCCTCCAGCTGGATGAGGGGGCTGGGGCTCTGGAGCTGGGAGAAAAGAGACTGAGGGGTGACCTCATTCATGTCTATAACTATGTGAGGGGTGGGTGTCAGGAGGATGTCAGGCTCTGCTCAGGGGCACCCAGTGACAGGACAAGGGGCAGCGGGTGTGACCTGGAGCAGAGGAGGTTCCCCATCAGTGTGAGAAGGACCTTGTTCCCAGTGAGGGTGCCAGAGCCCTGGAAGGGGCTGCCCAGGGGGGTTGTGGAGTCTCCTTCTCTGGAAACGTTTAAAACCTTCCTGTGTGACTGGATCTAGGGGATCCTGCTGTGGCAGGGGGTTGGTCAGATGATCTTTGAGGTCCCTTCCAATCCCTGATGATATTACGATTGTAGAACTCCAAGTCCCTTCCAATCCCTCCTGTTCTATGATGAACCCCAGTACTGCTTTCCTCCCCTGAAATACACACTCAGTCTGGATACAAGTCAGTTCCACAACATTAAGAACTGAAAATGGAACAGGCAGCCAGGAGCTGCAGCTGCATTTCAGACTCAGACGTGGAAGGGCCGTTAATTATACGAGAGGGTTCATTTCACATGAGGCACCACTACTTTCCATCTGACTGGAGGTAAATCTAGTTTTAGCCAGAGCTAATCATTCAGTTCCCAGAGAACAAAGATCTCCTGCATTTAACAGCACTACAGCAGTGGCTTCGATAGCTTTTCATACCAATCTGGCTTATGAGTTGTCTGAACTGGTCCAGGTAGCTCTGGCCGTCCGGGGTTACTCCCAGCTTCCTGATGCCACGGTTGAATTTATCTGCTCTTTCAAAGGGGTACTAGGAAAAACAGGAGAGAGTCATCTGTGAGAATAACCGCTGCCTTCGCTTTTCCATCGCGTCGGCACAGCGCTACCCGCAAGGGGTTTCTGCCGTCTGCCACCTACAGCTTCGTTCCTTCCAGGAATGACAGCCCTGCATGTCCACGTCAGCTCACACAAGCCCTCTGGCTAAGCCACCACTGCAAGCTGCCTGTGAAGAGAGGCTGAGGGAACTGGGGTTATGTAGTCTAGAGAGGAGGAGGATGAGAGGGGGCTCCCAAATTACTAACANACAGCTGCCTCAGAGGAGGTTGTAGTGAGGCTGGTGTCTCCTCCCAAATTACTAACGATAGGATGAGAGGAAACGGCCTCGAGTAGCATCAGGGGAGGTTTAGTTTGGATCTTAGGAAGAAGTTCTTAGCTGAGAAAGTGGTTGGGCACTGGACCAGGCTGCTCAGGGAGCTGGTGGAGTCCCCATCCCTGGAGGGGTTTAAATAAGTAATAGCTAGAGCACTTGAGGCCTTGGGGTAAGCACTTGGTCTAGGGGTTAGGGAGCTGGTCGGGCTGAGCTTGATGGTCCTGGAGGTCCTTTCCAGCCAGGGTGGTTCTGTGATTCTGATTGTTTGGATCAAACATTTAAAACCTCCAGTAGACTCCGACTCCATCACGTCATCATTTTCAGCTGACCAACCTTATCTTTGCAGAGCAGCCAGAACAAAACCAAACCACCCCGAATATGGACACCTGCAGCACTGCACTCTGCTAGGACTACATCTATCACTTTGTCTGGAGATGAGACACTTAAATAACAGCAGTGCTGTGGCTTGGAGCAGCTTCAGCCACCCCTCTTTTAGCCACGTGAGTCTCAATCCTTCCATAAACTACTGTACCTTGTGATCATTTTGATCCTTGACTTCCCTGAAGAACCGGATGTCTTTGATGAGCCTGGATTTGATGTGTTCATCGTACATGAACTGGCTGAAGATATAAAACTTCTTCCTCAAGAACTGGTAAGTGAAGTTGACCTGGAAGAAGAGAAATAGTCAAGAGAGGCAGCAAAGCAACAAGGACATCTGGCAACCTGGCTTCGGTAGACTGCCACAGAATCACAGATCATTAGGGACTGGAAGGGGCCTTGGAAGATCATCCAGTCCAATCCCCCTGCCACAGCAGGATCCTCTAGATCCAGCCACAGGAATGTGTCCAAGTGGGTCTGTGTCTCCTTCAGAGAAGGAGACACCACAACCTCTCCAGGTAGAGCCTCTTTCCCTGCTCCGTCACCTTCACTGGGAAGAAGTTCCTTCTCACACTGATGTGGAACCTCCTCTGTTCACACCCACTGCCCCTTGTCCTGTCACTGGGTGCCCCTGAGCATCCTCCTGACACCCACCCTTCACATAGTGATCAACATCCATGGGGTCACCCCTCAGTCTCCTCTTCTCCCAGCTCCAGAGCCCCAGCTCCCTCAGTCTCTCCTCAGCAGGGAGATGCTCCCCTCCCTCCATCACCTCTGTGGCTCTGCACTGGGCTCTCTCCAGCAGCTCTGTGTCCTTCTGGAGCTGAGGGGCCCAGCAGGATTCCAGCTGTGGTCTCACCAGGAGCAGAGTAGAGGGGGAGGAGACCCTCTCTCTATCTACTAACCAGGCACCTTCTCATCCATCCCGGGATGCTGTTGGCCTGCCTGGCCACAAGGGCCCTTTACTGGCTCCTGGCCATCCTGCTGGCCACCAGGACCCCCAGGTCCCTTTCTCCCACACCGCTCCCCAACAGGTCAGAGGGAAGGCGATACTCACCGTTGTGTTCATGATTCCCGTCCCATGAGTTCGAATTGAGTTGGCGATGTGTCGGATGTTGATGGTGTTCAAGTGCTTGTTGTTACTTGTTCTTTCAATGAAGATCTGAGAGACAGGGTTGGGGGAAATGAAGTGATACTCTACTGATTGTACCAGCACACAACAGGTGTTCAGTGAACACCCTCCACAGCATCCCCAAAAGATGCTTTTATAGAATCAGAGAACGTTCTAGGCTGGAAGGGACCTCCAGAGGTCATCTAGTCCAGCCTCCCTACTCAGGGACAGCTCCACCTGGGCCAGGCTGCTCAGAGCATCATCAAGCCTGACCTTCAATGACTCCAGGGATGGAGCCCCCACCACCTCCCTGGGCAGCCCCTTCCAGCTATCAGCCACCCTCCCAGTGAAGAGCTTGTTTCTAGTATCCAGCCTCAATCTCTCCTTTCCCAGCTTGAACCCACTGCTCCTCGTCCTGTCCTCTTGAAAAGACCTTCCTTTGCATCATGTACCCCCCCTTTTGTAGAGAAGCAACGGCTATTTTACAGCTTGTTGCTGAGCCTGCTCAGCTTAGGCTCTCTTCGTACTTCACACACGACTCCCGTTTCTCAATCCACTCGAGAAGACAGCAAGAGCACAGGACATACTTTACCTGGTTATTCAGGTTGTAGAGGTAGCGGGACACAAAAACATGAATATTTCTCATGATTTCCAGAACATCCAGACCCTGAAACAGGATGAGCAATGGAGAACTACCATGATAAAGCTTCTCAAGGACTACTGACTTGAAAGCATTCTGGGAAGTGATGCTTTCGCTTGGCAAAACGAAGACACCAAACAAGAATCACCAAGCCACAGCGCTCTTGTACCACGGACGGGCTGGAATGTAGCCCTGTGCAGGCTGTCAACAAGACACAGATGTCTTCATCATTAGAAAAGAAAAAGCTCTGTATTGCTAGGAGTTTTCATCCGTGTGCTAACACCAATGAAGGAATGAAGCTACAAATGTCCAAGACACCAAACCTCTTGAAGTAAAGTCTCCAGAGAAGGAGACTCCACAACCCCCTGGGCAGCCCCTGCCAGGGCTCTGGCACCCTCACTGGGAACAAGGTCCTTCTCAGGTTGATGTGGAACCTCCTCTGCTCCAGCTCACACCCACTGCCCCTTGTCCTGTCACTGGGTGCCCCTGAGCAGAGCCTGGCTCCATCCTCCTCACACCCACCCTTCACACATTGATCAACATCCATGGGGTCACCCCTCAGGCTCCTCCTTTCCAAGCTCAAGAGCCCCAGCTCCCTCATCAGGAAGATGCTCCCCTCCCTCCATCATCTTTGTGGCTCAGACCTCAAAAGATCATACAGTCCCTAATGAAGACTGAGGAACCAAACTCATTCCAAGCATCTCCAGTCAAAAACACTCTCTGCAGCACTTCCTAGTTCAGGACTGAAGTAACTCCTGGTGTTGAGTTAACTGACATGAAACACTGTGAAGCTGGATTAAAGAAGAGCTTTTTCAAGCTGTAGAGCAGCAGAAGGAGTAATTCCAGCACAAAGCATCACCCTTACGGGTAGAGTGGGAGGAGGACTTCTTTATCTACTCACCACCCCCATTTTGATCCACCCCAGGATGCCCTTAACCTTCTTGGCCACCAGGGCCCACTGCTGGCTCCTGGCCATCCCGCTGCCCCCCAGCACCCCCAGGTCCCTTTCTCCTACACTACTCTCCAGCAGGTCAGTCCCCAGCCCATCCTGGTACCTGGGGCTGTTAACAGACATTGGTGTCACCCACAAAGCTCCTGTCCCAGAAGTCAGCTCAACATCACTTTCTCAAGAGATTTCTCTCAAACAGAGTAACGTCATTTCAGACCAACTCATCCCTTGAGCTTGGTGGAGCTACCACGACAGGCTAACGGAACAGAGGGTGTTCACACCCCTGGCAACTGTACCTGTTCCAGAGTCTGGCTGGGAAGATGAGCCTCAGTCATGCTCAAACCATAGCGCTGCGTCGCGAGGTTTCTCATCTCACTGTAGGTGGCCCAGTCGTGAAGAGCGACAGTGGTGAGGTTGTAGAAAGTCTTGTCCAAGTAGTGAGTTACGTAAGCTGCAAGCACACACATGGACACACTAAACCAACACCTACTTAGTCAGGGGAGCGTGGAAGGAGGTGGAAGGATGTGCTGAGCCAAAGGAGACGAAAGCAGACAGCTATGATTCTAAAGCACTGGAACCAAGAAGAAGGGAGCTCCTCACCTTTGATGTCAATGAAGCGGTTGAAGAAGCGTATTGGGTTCAGGAAGAAGAAGTGAGCTAGATCCTTCATGCCAACTCTGAAGGGGTTCCGATCATCCAGCTTCAGGTGTGTATGAACCGATAACCGGAGGTCCTTCTCTATCTCCTTACAGAGTTTGTCCAGCAAGTGCTGTTCAGGGAAGTTCAAAACACCCCGGTTCAGTGTCTGCTTACAGGGCTCTGCTAGCAGAACCTCCATCTCTTTCCAAAGGCTGTAGCAGTGATTACACCAGCAAAGACAGCTTTGCTCTGGGGTCACACAAGCCAAAGTGAACCCACACTTGGAACTGAAAGGCTGTTTTCTTTCCTGGGTTCTTGCTCTAGCACATGAGAGCTAAGAAGAAGCGACACAGCTCAGAAGAGGTCAAGAGCATCACAGAATCCTTCAGGCTGGAAAAGACACTTGGGGTCATGGCGTCCAACCAGCAACCCTACTCTACAGGGTCACTGCTAAACATCCCCCACCACCAGTCAGTCAGGAAAGGCCCTGCAGTGAGCAATCGGCCCTGAATTGCTGCAGAACACGTGAAGCTTTGTGACCTAGTGTGAGAAACAACAGTGGGCTGGGAGGGTTTTTATTAAAGGATGGTAGGTTAACAGGATGTTAGATTCACAGAGCATTAGGGACTGGAAGGGACCTCGAAAGACCATCCAGCCCAATCCCCCCAGCTGTGGCTGGATCACCCAGATCCAGTGTTAGGTGACCTTAGCAGGTGAGTGCTTTGGGACTGAGAATCACTGCATAGCTCTGCTTGCACCGAGCTTGTAGAGAGCTCCCCAGCCTTGGAAAGAAGAACACAGAGAAGCAGCTTGCACAGCAAGAATCTTGTAAGCTCCAGCAGCAAACTGGGTGACAAGTGGAAAGTTCAAAGTGGAGGAGATCCCTCACCAAGACCCTCTTAACCTTAACACACAGGCTCTACCTGGGAGGAGTTTACGTAAAACTAATTGGCCACATCTGAGCTTCCTCGGAGATCGGCTCGGTAACAGGAACCAGAGTGTTTCACAGGTTAAAACACAGGACAGGGAAATGTGCATTTGTATTTTCTCTGTCAAACACCCTTTGATGTTGTAGGAAATCACTCACTGCAGAGGCCAGCTACCTTTCAGAGAGCCCTCACTCCTGAAAGCCACACATACCTGTAAGAACTCCTTGGGTGCGCGCCCGAGGAGAAGCTAAGCTCACAAACAGCACCCAAACCTGTACGCTGAGAATTTACAGCCTCAGAGCACTTCAGGGTGCAGGATTCTCACAGCCCCAGCCCACACAGATACCAGGAACAACAGGTCTTAAAAGACCTGGAACCAGAAGGCGCTGTCTCAGCTATTAAATCACACCACACCAGTCTCAAAAGGTCTCTGTGCTGTTTTCATATCAAGGTTGGTAAAAGATCCCTGCAAGACAGTCCCAGCACAGAGCTGCCTTTGGTTCCCACCTCCAGCAGCGTTACCTCGTTGAGCACTTCCATGATCTCCTTGTCATAGCACTCCAGAAGCACCTCATGGGACTCCAGGTGTCTCGCGTGCATCATGGCAGGCACGCAGTCCCGCAGAGCGCTGAACATGTACTGAAACAAGAAGCCAGCAGCTTTAACCAACAGACTGACAGATGCAGCTTTCAAAACCAGCTAATAAATCAAATCCAAGTCGTCAGGCTTCCTGCTTCTGGTACAGACCAGACCTGGTAAACCCTGCACTGAACGGGCTCATCTGCAGGACTGAGCTGGCACTGACCCACTGACTGGAAGGCTGTAGTTACTCACTCTTCCATCTGGAGCCGTTTGGTACCAGATCTGCACTGGATTTCACAGAACATTAAGGATTGGAAGGGGCCACGAAGTATCATGCAGTGCACTTCCCCCTGCCACAGCAGGATCCCCTAGATCCAGTCACACAGGAACATGGCCAGGTGGGTTTGAAATCACAGAACATCAGGGACTGGAAGGGACCTTGAAGGATCACCCAGTCACATCCTCCTGCCACAGCAGGATCCCCTAGATCCAGTCACACAGGAACATGGCCAGGAGGGTTTGAAATCACAGAACATCAGGGACTGGAAGGGACCTCGAGAGATCAGCCAGTACAACCCCCCAGCCACAGCAGGATCCCCTAGATCCAGTCGCACAGGAACACATCCAGGAGGGTTTGAAATGTCTCCAGAGAAGGAGACTCCACAACCCCCTGGGCAGCCCCTTCCAGGGCTCCGTCACCCTCACTGGGAACAAGGTCCTTCTGATATTTATATGGAACCTTCAATGTTCCAGCTTGCACCCACTGTCCCTTGTCCTATCAGCAGAAGATGATGAGTAGAGTCTGGAACCCCTTCCCCTTGTCCTTGTTTTGTTTGAATTTTCCTTATGAAATTGAGTCTAAGCTTCATCCTCTCCTCTGACTCCACCCGACCAGAGCAGCCTGCTGAACTGCAGCTTTGAACACGACTACTTACGTGCAGCCTAGCAGAATCCACCGCGTTTTCATACACATCATCTAAATAGATCGGGAAGACCGCTCGATGCCAGTACAAGAAACAACAGTCACACTGGGCTCGAATTCTAGAACACAAGATCACTTATTAGACGTGGAATTGGGAGAAGACATCCCTTGCAGTGATACTCAGCTTAGGGTGTTTAAATCACAGAACATTAGAGATCGGAAGGGATCTCGAATGATCCAGTCCCCCTGTCACAGCAGGATCCCCTAGATCCAGTCACACAGGAACAGTCCAGGTGGGTTTGAAATGTCTCCAGAGAAGGAGACTCCACAACCCCACTGGGCAGCCCCTCCCAGGGCTCTGTCACCCTCACTGGGAACAAGGTCCTTCTCAGACTGATGTGGAGCCTCCTCTGATCCAGCCGGCACTCACTGCCCCATGTTCTATCTTTAGATGCCCCTGAGCAGAGCCTGGCTCCATCCTCCTCACACCCACCCTTCACATGTTGAGCAACACCCATGGGGTCACCCCTATGGCACCCTCAGTCTCTGTTTTTCCAGGCTAAAGAGATCCAGCTGCCTCAGCCTTTCCTCATTAGGGAGAGGTTCCACTGCCTTAAATGAAAGGCAACTGCTTCTCAACATATTATTTCACATTATTATTCACTTCTCACATTATTATTTCAATACCCCAGATTCTAAGGACAATGGAAGCTCTTCAATGAAGAGGTCTCTCCTGATCAGATTGATTCTCCAGGCCCTTCCCCAGCTTTGTTCCCCTCCTCTGCCCCCACTCCAGCCCCTCAATGTCTCCCTTTGTACTGAGGTGCCCAAAACTGGACCCAGTCCTCAAGATGCAGCCTCCCCAGTGCTGAGCACGGAGGGGTGAACTTTTAGAGTAGGGGTGAGGACTGGACAAAATGTCCCCAAGGGTCTTTTCCAATCTGAATGATTCTGTAATTCTATAACCTGCACCAAGAGCAGCAAACTTAAGGTCTGGTTCTGGAATTCTCTCTGGCCATCCCTGGTCTACCATACATGCAAGAATCACCAGCAGCATGCAGCTGTCAGCCTGGGCAGCACACTGGGTGAAGATCCGTCTGCCCCAGGGGTCATCCTTCCACACATTACATGCCTCCTGTACATCACGAGCCACTGCTTACCGCTCACTAAGTTCACTGATCAAGTCCAGCTTTTTCAGAACTAACTGAAGGGGAATGAGTTCTTCATCTTTAAACGTTTTCTGTGTAAAAGAAGAAAGAATGGAAGCAAATGAAGGCACGATTGTATTTCTTTGTAAGAGAGGACGCCGGACAACAACGGCGGCACCTACCATCTGTGTTCCTACGCTCAGTGCAAGGGAAACAATGAGGCGCCTCTGTTTTGTACTTGGCCCGTGGAGGGCGTTCTCAGCCAGCACCAAAGCAGAGAGGACATCCAAGCGTTGCTCGCTGTACTTCTTATCAGAGATGACTCTTTTCTTGGGGACAAAGACATCAAGAGAAAAGTTACTGAAGGCAAAATGCAAGACCCGGCCTCTTCTTTCCGAGGTTTATATTGAGGATTTCTCCAAACAGTTTTGTTTTACAAGCAGAGCTAAGCAAATCCAGATTCACTCTGGGAGCGTCTCAGTTCAGCGGCGTTAGCTGTTGGCACTCTGGGAGATAACCTGTGAACAGGGTAGCAGGAAGAACCCTGCACCTGGCGATGCTCTGTATGGGAAGGGAATCTGCAGAGACTGAGAACATGGAGAAGTTCTCCTCCCTCCAGGACTGCCTTCAGAGGAACACCAGCCAGCACCCACCATAAAAGGGAGAATGGTGCAGGGGGACCATCATTCCTCCCCAGCCTGTGAGGGTGCTGAGATGCTGGAACAGGCTGCCCCAGGCAGCTGTGGCTGCCCCATCCCTGGCAGTGCTGAAGGGCAGCTTGGCTGGGGCCCTGAGTAACCTGCTCTAGTGAAGGTGTCCCTGCCTGTGCAGGGGAGTTGTGATGAGGATGATCTTTAAGGTCCCTTCCAACCCTGGCTGTTCTGTGATTCTGGGATCGTGTATCACGCACTCATTTTACCAGGCAGAAATTGAAATAACAGCCTGTTTGCTCAGACATGGTAACGGGCTGCTTTCAGAATATGGATCAGAAAAAAGGGTAAGAACAGGGCAATTTGTGAAAATCACTACAAAACAGAACACGAACAACAGCAATACAAGAGATTGAGCAGTTCAGAAGAAGAGAGGAACAACTTAGTCAAAAATCAGATCGTCTGTGCTGCGCAGTTCTAGGGCAAAGCTCTGACCTACTGGAAAGGTGACACCTGTCAGTTGTGACAGGACCCTGCACTACAGATTCTACCAGTAATCACACTTGAATTTACACACACAGTTTATTAGGGCTGGAAGGGGCCTTCAAAAGCCATCGGGGCCAACCTTCCTGCTCAAGCAGGACACAAGTCACTGAACAGCAGAACCTCCTGAAAAGCCTCAATCACCTCTACACAACTGGGCTGAAACCTGAAACATCTCCAGAGAAGGAGACTCCACAGCTTCCTGGGGCAGCCCCTTCCAATAGTTAATAGCCCTGACTGGGAAGAAGCTTTTCCTCAGATCGAGGTGAAACTCCCTGTGTTCCAGCTGGCATCCATCACCCCCTGTCCTGTCTGATGCCACTGAGCAGAGAGGATCCCTTCCTGCTGGATTTACAGACAGGGATTAATTCCCCTTGGAGCCTTCTTTCATCCAAACTAAAAAGTCTAGAAGTTCTCAGTCTCTCTTCAGAGGGCAGCTGTTCCAGATGGCCAGCGCAGATCCTCGTAGCTCTGCGTTGAACTCTCTCCATTAATTCCCTATCCCTCTGGAATTGGGGAGCCCAGAACCGGACACAGGATTCCAGGTGCAGCCTTACTAAAGCAGAATAAAGAACCTCCCTTGATCTGCCAGACACCCTCCTCTTGATCCATCCCCACACCCTCTTGGCCTTCTTGACCGCCCACTGCTGATCGAGTTCGAGTTTGTTATCCACAACAAGTCCCAGCTCCCTCTCCCAAGGGGGGCTCTCCAGCTGGTCACTACCCACCCTGTATTCAAAAATGAGACTCTTGAAAACAGAGAGGAGTATTAATTACTAGAACTCGGATCCCGTACCTTGGCCACAGAGATCGCGTGAAGAGCCTGGTACTGCAGGTGCTGAGTGATGTGCGTCACGGAGTCTGCCACAACCATGCTTCTTCGGTAAAACATGTGCTGAATTGCCTGAAGTCAAACCACAAACACAACAGGTCATGTAGGTACTGGAACAGTCACCTTTATCAGGATTTGACTTTACGCTGCCTGGCTCGTCGGTACAGCAAACACAGACTCCTCCGACTCTGCGACAGCTAGACAGCAGCTTGGCCAAGAAGGACCTGGGGGTCCAGGGGGAGATCTAGTGGAACAGGAGGCAGCAGCTGGCCCTTGCCATGAGGAATGCTTCTGGTATCTCCTTAGCTGCATCAGAACGATGGTGCCAATAGGGTGACAGAGGGAGGTGACCTTGCTGCTGCCCTGGGAGCTGCTGAACCCACAGCTGGAGTGCAGAGGCCAGAGCTGGGCACCTTGGTACAAGACAGACATAAATACACCGGAGAGGTTCCAGCCGTGGGCCACAAAGGTAATGTGCTGCAGCACAACAAACCCCAGCACCTACAGGCTGGGGGAAGAGGGGCTGGAGAGCTGCCTAGCAGGAAAGGACCTGGGGGTGTTGGGTGACAGCCCGATGAACAGGAGCCAGCAGGGTGCCCAGGGGGCCAAGAAGGCCAACAGCATCCTGGCCTGGATCAGGAACAGGGGAACCAGCAGGAGGAGGGAGGGGATGGTGCCCCTGGACTCTGCACTCATGAGACCACACCTTGAGTACTGGGTGCAGTGTTGGGCACCACAGGATCAGAAGGACATCGAGGGGCTGGAGTGGCCCCAGAGAAGGGCAACGAGGCTGGGGAGAGGCTGGAGAACAGGCCCTGTGGAGAGCAGCTGAGGGAGCTGGGGTTATTGAGTCTGGAGAAGAGGAGGCTGAGAGGAGACCTTCTTGCTCTCTACAGCCACCTCAAAGGAGGTTGTAGCCAGGCTGCTGCTGGTCTCTTCTCCCAAATGATAGGACGAGGGGGAAAGGCCTCGAGCTGCTGGGATGAGGGCTGGACCCGATGATCCTGGAGGTACTTTCCAGCCAGGATGATTCTATGATTCTATCTCACATATGAGGAATGGCTGAGAGAGCTGGGACTGTTCAGCCTGGAGCAAAGCAGGCTTGGGGACAAGGTGATTTTGTCAATAAATCTACTTGAAGGGGGAACACAAGGAAGATGGAGCCTAGCTCTTTTCAGAGGCGTCCAGTCACAGAAGACAAGGCCATGGGCAAATACTGAGTGCAGGAGGTTCCCTCTAAACATTATGAAACATTGGCACACGTTCATTGACCATGGAGGTTGTGGAGTCTCCACCCACAGAGACATTCACAAGTCATCCAGAAATGGTTTTGGGCAGCCAGGTCTAGGAGGCCCTGCTCGAGCAGGAAGGAATTGGATCAGATGGCCTTCAAACAAAAGGTCTGTTCCAACCTAAACCACTCTGTGACACCAACTAAGGAATCAGTTTGAAGTTACATAGCCTCCCAAACATCCTGTTCTAACACCAAATCCAGCTGTCAATGCAAAACCATTACCCACTTCGAAGGTTTTGTTGGGTTTTGTTCATGTTTGATCAATGAAAGGCTCGTGACTCACCTTCAGAAGTTCCACCAGCCTGCACAGAGCTTTCACTGAAGTTTTGGTCATGGGTTTCTGCATCGACATGTAGAGGTTCATTGTAGTTTTGATGATGGTGCTGAGACTGTAGGCGTAAAGAAAACCCTAAAAATGAGTCCAAGGGAAGAACAATTAATACTTTCCTCAAGTACCTCATGACTGACTAAAAAGGAAAAAAAACAAAATAGCTTTACTACATGAAAAGAGTCAAGAGGAAAAAGTCAGGAAGAGGAGGCGGAGCGGGAGACCTCATCGCTCTCTACAACTATCTGAAAGGACCCTGCAGAGATGCTGGTGCTGGGCTCTTCTCACAGGTCATCAGTGACAGAAGCAGAGGGAAGGGCTTCCAGCTCCACCAGGGGAGGGTCACACTGGCCATCAGGAAGAAGTTCTTCCTGGAGAGAGTGGTCAGGCCCTGGACTAGGCTGCCCAGGGTGGTGGTGGTTGAGTCCCCAGCCCTGGATGTGTTTAGAAGGTGCTTAGGTGTAGTGTTGGGGGATGTGGTTTAGGGGTGACCTTGTAGAGTGGGGTTGGTGGTCGGACTCGCTGATCCCAGGGGTCTTTTCTAACCTGGATGACTTCATGATTCTATGAAAATCTTAACCACTGAGTAACTAGTCAGATTCACTTTCCCCATATTCCTTATGGAAAGACCTTCCATGGATTTACTTCAAGGAGTATCCACCACACACTTACAGGTTTAACAGAGTTCTCACAATGCAAAATGACACCCTGATGCTCACAGAACCTCTGCTGTTTCTTTCTAGGTTGAAGAAGGCTCATCAAAGCATCAGCCTGCTGCACCACCACACTAGAAAAGACTGCACACCTGGATGAAGACGTTGCAGCGGTTAGCAAGATCTTCGGCGAACTTATCCGTGCGCTGCTCCTTTGACAAGATAGATTCCATTTTTGTCATCCATGAGCTCACAAAAACGTAATAGGACTGCATCTCTCTGGGGAAGGAAAACAGATTGTCACTTGTTTCACGCAAGGTAGGAGAACCTGCTCTTTTCAAAGCTTACAGTCTTGTAAGGGAGACATGTTAAACCTCCAGTCTCCAAAAGAGTAATCTCCACTCTCAGAAGTATCAGTACCTCACACTCATTTATGTTTTAACTCTCTGTAGATAAAGATCAGTCAGGGTTCCAATTACAGCTGTACATCAGTACCCTCAAGAGTCTAAACCATCTCTTTCAAGAGAAGAAACGGCCTTCTTTAGGCTGGACTTGATGGTATCAGAGGTCTTTTCCAGCCTCAGTCATTCCATGATTCTTCCACTGGAAAGAGGAAAGAAAACTGCTTGAAATGCTGGGCAGCCTGTTCCAATGTTTGGCACTTTCCTCGAAGTTGTTCCTGATGTGTTATCGAAACCTCCCCTGGCAAAACTTGAGGCCCTGCCCTCTTGTCCTGTCACTAGTTGCCTGGGAGAAGAGTCCAACACCCACCTCTTTCCAGGCAGTTGTAGAGAGTGATGGGGTCTCCCCTGAGCCTCCTTTCCTCTAGGCTAAGCAAACCCAGTTCCTGACAGGACGTGTTTGAGACCATTCACCAGCTCTGTTGCCCTTCTTTGAACGTGCAGTTTGGGAAATAAGGAAGGAAAGGCTGATGAGGAGAGGCTGAGGGAGCTGGGGGTGTTTAGCCTGGAGAAGACTCACAGGGGACCCTTCTCTCTCTCTCCAGCTCCCTGAAGGGAGGTTGTAGTGAGGTGGGGGTCAGGCTCTTCTCCCAGACAACCAGCACCAGGATGAGAGGGCAGGGCCTGAAGCTGCACCAGGGGAGGGTTAGGCTGGATGTCAGGAAGCCCTTCCTCAGAGAAAAGGTGATCAGAGGCTGGACTGGACTGCCCAGGGCAGTGGTGGAGTCCCCATCCCTGGAGGTGTTGAAGGGCAGCCTGGCTGTGGCCCTGAGTGCCCTGGTGTGGCTGCTGTGGTGGTGTCAGATCCCCGTCTGGGCTGGCTGAGCTCAGAGGGCTTCCCCAGCCTCAGTAATTCCTTGAGTCTGTTTTGACCAGCACCTTTTCAGTAACATATCTAGCTGCAGCGAAGTAAAGAAGTGGATTAAACACAACTAAACACGCTAGAACACCGCAGAGAGCCACATGGTCATCAAGTGTTTGCCAAACAGCGTAACGAAGCACTGAGGAAGCCTACTTGGTGAGTGACTGTGCCTTCTGCTGCAGGAAGTTCTCCCTTTGCATTTTAATCGCGTGAATACTTTTCTTATCCAGAAGCTTGGCAGCAGCTGGTATCTTCTGAATAAGGAAGTTGTCAGCAAACCAGATGATGTTAGCAGTTAACGTGATGGCTGGTACCTGGGCAGGAGAGTAAAAATAGAAGGAAGAAAATGATAAAGAAGCAGTAAGAACAAATAACTACAACAGGTACTAAGCCACCACGCAGGTTTCTTAGGCTTCTCTGGAACCATAAACAGACAGTTCAGTTTATTCCTGCACAACTGGTTTCTGCAAAGGACTATGTTCAGGTTCAAACAGACTTCTCCCCCAGAAGGATGTGAAGGACACTACAGACAGAATTATCCTAAACACCTACTGAACTGAGTTTTTTTAATATCAAGTAGTATCAAGAAGCTGAAATGAATTTTGGAGTTAGATGTCTTTCTAAACATGGGCTGCATCAAAACAAGAAATGACAGTTGTTTGAGGGAGGGGATTCTCCTCCTCTACTCTGCACTTGTGAGACCCCACCTGAAGTGCTGGGTCCAGGAGAAGTGAAGGCTGAGAGGAAACCTTCTTGCTCTCCCCAGCTACCTGGAAAGAGGTTGCAGCAAGTCTGGTGCTGGTCTCTTCACCCAGATTACTAATGATAGGATGAAGGGAAATGGCCTCAAGGTGCATCAGAGCAGGTTTAGATTGGATCTTAGGAGAAAGTTCTTTGTTGTACAAGAGTGGTTGGGCACTGGACCAGGCTGCCCAGGGAGGTGATGGAATTCCCATCCCTGGAGGGGTTTAAAAAGCGAGCAGCTAGAGCAGTTGGTCTAGGAGCTAGGGAGCTGTTGGAGGAGGGCTGGACTTGATGACTGTGGAGGTCCTTTCCAGCCATGATGACTCCATGAAATTGTGTGTCCTTTCTTTTCCCAAGTCTGTGCTACCCAACTAAGAAAATACTCTACTTCATTATCAAGGATTTTCCCCCCATCTGAAGCAAAAGCAGCAAGCATTCACCTTTTTACAGACATCCAGCAACGATTTGTAGAATTTCTTGTCTATGGTCCGAAAAATCTGAAAATGCAGTGCAAAAAGGCTGCAGATGCCCACGTATTTATCTCTCTGGTCGATCTCTGAAGGTTCACCTGCAGAAACAGAACAACTTTGAAGTCCACAAACACCTTTGGAAACAACTAAACTGGCAGGAGAAGCACAAACTTGCATTACCAAGTTTATTTTCCACACTTGCAAAGGCCGTGCGAAGAGTATGAGCAAATTCTTCGGCAAACGTGCTGTTCTTCGACACCGACACTCCTCCATTTGCCGAATCGAACTGCTGCTCTATGCAGCCCTGAGCAAAACAGGAGGGGAACAAAAGAAACAGAATCAGCATTCATTTAGAACCTTGCAAGAGAAAACAATGCAAGAGCTCACTGACTTAAGACAAACCTGAAGTCAGTCTTTGTTCCGCTTTAAAAGCTGAACAGAATCTCTTAGTTTAATTTATGTGTTTTCTGCAGAAAAGTTTAAATTTGGGGTTTAAAAATTGAAAGAAAAGGTCTGTCCCACCCCACTCCTCCCTCCTCTGCCCCCTCAGTGACTTCTGCCGCCTTCATCTCGGAGTGTTGGGAGCTGAGCTGCTGCTGCATTCCCTCAGCACTGCAGAAGGGCAAACACGAACTGCAGCCATTCCAAGCCTGCCACAGCACATGAAAAGAGCAAGGGAGGATCTCACAACGGAGCCTTGTCTTCTTCCCACCCCATCCCCCATGCGCGGACGCAGGAGCCAAATTCACCCATCACTGTATCCAGAGCAAGACAACATAAGACCAAACAAATCATCCTAAGAAAGGATTGTAAAAGGGTTGCTTTAACCTAACAGCTTCCCCTGTGATACTGGGGAACGCTCGATTCATTACCTGAAATATCATTCCATCGAGTAACTGACACTCCAGTTTCAACAGCAGCTTTTCAAAGGGCTTCAGTTTATCTTCTTGAATCCCAAACTTAGAAGGGTTGTGATGGACAGACTTGAGCAGCCTGCAAGGACCACACACATGCACCACAATTAGAGGATGCCAAGAGATTTATCACAACCTGTAGCATTTTGAGACGAGATTTTAATGGCCCACTTCTATGTCCAATAACAACTCCAAAACTAAACGAAGAAACAAAACCCACTAGGTCTGTGTGAGTCACAACTCACATTTACTTTGGTTTTCCATGAACAGAGCCATTATTCCCCTAATTTAACCACCTTTATATTCATTGACTCCTCAGCTTTTATTTAAGAGTGTTCTTACTTAAATCTGTATGCCCATCTCCTTCATCAGTCTGGGCAGGGGCAGTCTCAGATCAGTTCTATGCAAGATTAAAATCACACAATCATCACTGGAAAGGACCTCTATGGTCATTAAGTCCAGCTCTCATAACCCCTACCCCATGGCCTCAAGTGCTCCAGCTACTCAGTCTTTAAACACCTCCAGGGATGGGGACTCCACCACCTCCCTGGGCAGCCTGGTCCACTCTCAGCAAAGAACTTCTTCCTAAGATCCAATCTAAACCTCCCCTGACACAACTTGAGGCCACTTCCCCTTGTCCTATCACAAGTAATTTGGGAGAAGAGACCAGCAGCAGCCTGGCTACAACCTCCTTTGAGGTGGCTGTAGAGAGCAAGAAGGGCTCCTCTCAGCCTCCTCTTCTCTAAGCTAAATAACCCCAGTTCCCTCAGCTGCTCTTCTCAGGGCCTGTTTGCCAGCCCTCTCTCCAGCCTCGTTGCCCTTCTCTTCTCCCTCTAGCACCTCAATAGCCTTAAATTTCTTACTGCATGTATTTTAAACCCCATCACAGGGTTTGTCAAGAAGCTCGCTGTGTGTTGTACACGTAACACCCAGCACTTGAGCCCAGCAGTGCTGTCAGAAGGACACAGTGGGGAGCATCAGCCTGCTCTTCACTGAGATATCCAGAAAACTCAGGCTACCAAAATCCACATCCCTGCAGTGACCTCCTTGGAACAAAGAGCTACAGAAATGCTTTTGTCTTCTGTGCTCTGGGGTTATTCTTCACACCCTCACAGACACACCTCTTATACATGGTCCAGTGATCTTTCAGAGCGGCATGATTATCAATTATTTCATCCAGAGTGATTAGGACTGTGAGCAGCTCTCCCAGATGCTCATATATTGCCTGTTGAAGGAAAGGACTGTCGTTATTGAAAAGCTCACTGCAGCACAGACAGTATCAGCTACTCTCAATGTATTATCAGCCATTGTGTAGAAACTCAAACTGCTGATTTCTTTGGTAGCTTAAAGATTCAGGTTTTCTTGTTGCCACTGACTGAACCTATTGACTATTGATTATTGACACTACATTGTTTCTGGACATTACACTGAGACAGCTGGATTGATTTTTCAGTGTTGTAAAGCAACAGAGGCCTCCTTTCTCTACTGCATAACCAGAAGAACTGATGAGAGGCCCTTTCTCTGGCTGCTTAATGAGAGGCAACGGTACCAGTCTTGACAAAGTTTATGAGACGCTTCATACTCGAAGAAGTGAAATCATCTGCTAACTAAACAGGTACAGAGAACTAACCTTTCAGCTAAGAAAGTTAGACTCTGACTGACATGGAGATAACAGCCTTCTCCACATAAAGGCCACAAAGAGTTGATTAACAAAATGAAACCTTTAAAGAAGCCTGTAGATTGGAAGTTGTACTTGAATCTCAATTTCTTGCTACTTTTCTCAGGATTAATGATCAAGATATAGAGACGTTAACATAAGCAAAAGGGTTCCAAACCATTCCCACCTGAAAATGAACTCCAGATGTCTCTATAATTTTAGGGGCATTCCTGTAAATAAAATACATATAGTTAATAATAATAATAATTCACCCTTAGGACAGCAGATTTATCAGTTCTGCAGCACAGGGCGGTCTTAGGCCCAGAAGGCCAATGGCATCCTGGCTTGGATCAGCAATAGTGTGGCCAGCAGGACTAGGGATGTCATTCTCCCCCTGGACTGGGCACTGCGGAGGCCTCCCCTCCAGTACTGGAGGTGGAGATGGGCCCCTCACTTCAAGAAAGAGATTGAGGGGCTGGAGCAGGTCCAGAGGAGCAGTGAGGCTGGGGAAAGGAGTAGAGGAAAACACTGATGGGAAGAGGCTGAGGGAGGAGGGGGTGTTTAGCCTGGAGGAGACTCAGGGGGGACCTTCTCCCTCTCTGCAGCTCCCCGAAGGGAGGTTGCAGTCAGGTGGGGGTCAGGCTCTTCTCCCAGGCAACTAGCAACAGGACAAGAGGGCAGGGCCTGAAGGTGCCAGGGGAGGGTCAGGTTGGATGTCAGGAAGCCATTCCTCATGGAAAGGGTGATCAGAGGCTGGACTGGACTGCCCAGGGCAGTGGGGGAGTTGCCATCCCTGGAGGTGTTTAAGGACAGACTGGCTGTGGCCCTGAGTGCCCTGCTGTGGCTGCTGTGGTGCTGTCAGGTCCTGGGCTGGGCTGGATGAACCTCAATAATAGCATTTTAGGGAATAATTACTTGTTGCTGGTATAGAGAACAGCCAACTGATGCACTGTATTCACCACTACTTCATAACACCGGGTAACAAAGCAAGACAGCTCCTGAAACACAAGAAAATAAAAAGCTTGTGTGCACAGACTCCTCACACTACATCCAAAACATGGAACATTAGCCACTGAATTGCAGCCCAAACTCCAACGACATCCCTAATCCAAGTCAGAGGACAGAACTGCAGGACAGAAAACAGCGTCGAAAAAAGGATGTGGGATTCAGGTAAGAAGCTATCTAGCACATGATTACAGTACAGCTTAGACTGTTTGTTCTATCAGTTTGATTTATCAAAGACATTAAGAAGTGATTTGACAACAGCAGCCAAGTTCTTCCACAGAGGATAATCCCTAGCAGCAAGGGAATAGAATGCTGCTTTAAAAAAAGAAAGAAAACTGTCTTTGAGAGATGTTTGACAGAGGCAGAACTAGAGCTCAGTCACACTGGTAATTAGTAAGATAAGGTCAGCTCCAATTATATAAAGGGCTAATTTCTCCAATGTATTTTAGAAGATCTTCCTTGAACAACAGGATAAACAAATGTTGAGTTTTCCTTAATTGCAACAGTATTTGCTCATTAACATTCATGGAGAAATCAGCACGTGATGAGTCTGGCCAGTCAGCACACAGATGGCTTCTGCACAGACAGCCCACACTCCTGCCAGAAGACTGCCTTGGCTAACAGCTTATTTTGTCTTCCTCTCCATCAAAAATAGATCTTATTTGGGCTTCCGCCCTCCGTTAGTCACCAGTTTTCACAAGACACGAAAGCGTCGTCGTTACTTGTTGCATTGTTCTGACAAATGCAGCTGAAATGAGGCAACTGATTCCAGAGGAATGGATTAACAGACAGCTGAGGTCAGGTTTCCTGAGGAAGGAACACCAGCTGTCACTTTCAAACCTCCAGGAAACAGAATCGCAGATCATTACGGACTGGAAGGGACCTCGAAAGATCATCCAGTTCCATCCCTCTGCCTGCCACAGCAGGATCCCCTAGATCCAGTCACACAGGATCATGTCCAGGTGAGTTTTAAACATCTTCAGAGGAGGAGACTCCACATTACCCCTGGGCAGCCCCTTCCAGGGCTCTGGCACCCTCACCATGAACAAGGTCCTTCTCACACTGATGTGGAACCTCCTCTGCCCCAGCTCACACCCGCTGCCCCTTGTCCTGTCACTGGGTGCCCCTGAGCAGAGCCTGGCTCCATCCTCCTGACACCCACCCTTCATCTATTTATGAATATTTAAAACTCTCCTGGCCATGTTCCTATGCAACTGGATCTAGGGGATCCTGCTGTGGCAGGGGGATTGGACCGGATGATCTCTCGAGGTCCCTTCCATTCCTAATGTTCACGTTCTGTGATTCTGTGGAAGAACCTCAATTTTTTTTTCTCTCACTGAAATTTTCTTCAGTAAATTCTAATTTCTCTGAGCAATGACTACAGAAACTGTAATTCTGCCTCTCATTTGGCTTGCTGAGTCACAGACAATTACAAAAACATCCAACAAAACACAACAGTGTGCAATACATCAGCAGGCAAAACACAGTAACCAACCCAAGGACTGCAATAGCTTTCAGCACGAAGCAAGGGGGATACTGCAGACTGTTAAATCTACTTTGCAAGTAAAAGAAGATTATAACTGCTGCCAAATATTTACACAAATTTATACTCTACCTGTAAGAAAGAAACAAATCTTCCCATCTGTATTTGGCAGTCTCCCTCCACCATGCTGGAATCTGTGGCTTAAGAGAGAAACAACTGTCACCACTATGAAATGTTCACACTGAATTCACACTGAAGCTTGCCCTCCAAGCCATTTGCTTGCCATACAAGTGGAGGCCACAATAAGAGGCACTGATAGAGCCTTAAAAGCCTTTCATTTTGTTTATACTTAAATCATCCTTAGGCCAGAAGATGGAGGGAGACATTATTGCTCTCTACAACTACTTGAAAGGAGGGTGTAGAGGTGGGGGTTGCTCTGTTCTCCCTAGTGGCCAGTGACAGGATGAGGGGTAATGGCTGAAGCAGCACCAAGGGAGGTTCAGGCTGGATGTCAGGAGGAATCTCTTTGCTGAAAAGGTTGTCAGGTGCTGGAACAACCTCCTTCCTGGGCAGCCGAGTCCCTACCCCTGAAGAGAAGGGGTAGCTGTTGCGTTGGAGGATGGGGTTTAGTGGTGCTGATAGGGTGAGGAAAAGGTTGGACTTGATGATCTTGAAGGTCTCTTCCAGCCAAGACTGTTCTATGGTGCTGTAATACGACCTCAACAGCCCATAATTGTTACTTCTCATGTAAATAAGGCTGCAAGAAGACTTCCAATTACTGTAACTACTTACTGTAAGTAACAGGGCTTCACAGACCCATCTTATTTACCTTGTTATCTTAAGCTAACTCAGGACATTTACAAGACACTAACATACACCCCCTGTAATCTCCCACTTGGTGCTTATCATCCACAGACACATCTACTATAAAATCACACTTGCTGAGCATTCAATGTGACCTGAAGCAATAACATAAAACCTACAAACTTTTAGAGTAAGATTCCCTTTACTCTAAAAGGGAGCTGGTTTAGGGGTGAACTTGGAAAGTGGGGTTGGCAGTTGGACTCTATGACCCCAGAGGTCTTTTCCAGCCTGAATGATTCTGTGGTTCTGTGAGCTACTCACCTCCTTCTCCATAAAACAAGAGGCCGTTGTAAAATTTCGTTTCTGCCTAACAAGAAAAGCAGAAATTCAGTTTTTAATAAATGGGATGCATGTGATCACACCATAAAAATGAGACACAACATTACTGGCAAAGAATAAATCTCTCCATTGACTTGCAAATATTTCATAACAAGTGATAAGAGACTGCTGAATTTACCTCGTATTTTAACTTCTTGATTTCACAGCAAAGAGCAGCATACACTGTTATCACTTTGTTTAGAACCTAGATTCAAAGTGGAGAAGAAATTACACATAGATTGACCTGTAGAGGACTTGGTTCCAGCCAGAATAACTCTGTGGTTTAATTTACCTACTTTATTCTTTTAATCATCATGCACTTACTTTGTTCTCTGTCTTGATGAGTTCCAGTAGGGACGACTGTTCATACGGCAAAAGCTGAAGTAAAACAAAACCAAACAAACACAGTAACTTCAGAAAAGACTTCTCAAAAATACATTTATCAGCTAGGTAAGGTTTTTGTACCAACACAGCCCCTGCAGTTTAATCTCAAACAGGGTCAGTAATAAGACAGCAACAACAGCACATTACTGGGAACCTATGCTGCAGGAGACTTTCACGCTTCACTTTTCACAGGCAGAAAGGCAAGAAACTAGTCAGGGCATTTACAAATGACTTATAAAATACAGAAAACAAAGAGTATGGTCATTATGAGGTATGGGAAGTAGAAATCCCAGCTGAGGAAACCTAAAGGCATGAATTACAGAGAATCACAGAACATTAGGGATTGGAAGGGACCTCGAAAGATCATTAAGTCCAATCCCTCTGCCACAGCAGGATCCCCTAGACTAAGTCTCCATGGAACATGTCCAGGCGAGTTTTAAACGTCTCCAGAGAAGGAGACTCCACAACCCTTCTGGGCAGCTCCTTCCAGGGCTCTGTCACCCTCACTGGGAACAAGGTCCTTCTCACGCTGATGTGGAACCTCCTCTGTTCCAGCTCACACCCATTGCTCCTTGTCCTATCATTGGGTGCCCCTGAGCAGAGCCTGGCTCCATCCTCCTGACACCCACCCTTCACATATTTATCAGTATTAATGAGGTCACCCCTCAGTCTCCTCTTCTCCAAGCTCAAGAGCCCCACCTCCCTCAGCGTTTCTTCACAGGGGAGGTGTTCTACTCCCTTCATCATCTTTGTGGCTCTGCGCCGGCCAGTCTCAAGCAGAATTAAGAATCCCCAATGCAGTAATCAGGATGCATAATGTCTATCTGTATGTGGGCACTGGCATTTTACGCTCGAGTCAGTCAGCCATGATACAGACTAGCTCACACCCAGTACTGCAGTGACCTTACACATCACTTATTCACATGTCAGTGCATCTTCAGCAGAGATAATGTCCGTACAGCAAGAAAAGTACACTTGAATTACGTCTATAAGTCAGAGAAGACTGGACTTGATGACCATAGAGGTCTTTTCCAGACTCAGTAATTCTGTGAAAAACAACACTCCACAGACAACAGAAAGGTGATGATGGACACAGCCACCTCTGGGGGACAGAAAATAATCTCCCGAGGCTATTAAATCAAAACACAATTCCAAACACATACACAGTTTGCTGTGCAGTTAGAGAGCTATTAGTGAGCTCTTCTGCATCCCAGATCAAAACACCAACTCCCACAAGGAAGATGTTTGCTGGAATGAACCATTTTAATGCATGAAGGCTGATAAATTCATGTAACTTCCACTAGAATCCAAAAGCCTAGAAAAATAATACGAAGACTCTTACGATCCACACTAAGTATTTGCTTGATAATCAAAATAGTACTAGACAGGCTTCTCAAACATCAAAAAAGGATCAAGTCTTTGAAGGGAAGGAGGAAATAAGGAAAATAACAGCTGCAATGCAAGAAACATACGGACCTTTAATGCAATGGGATCAAGACTGAAGTCCCAAACATCTCCAACGGAGTCATCCAAAGCGTCCTCAATTCTCTTCAGCTGAGATGTATATTCCTCAAGAAATTTCCCGTAGTTCTTCAGCTGCACTTCAGCGTGGATTTCTGAGAATCAGTAACATTGCAAGTTTTAGAAACTCTTCAGTGACAGAAAATATTTTTACATTTTCACAGAACATTAGGGATTGGAAGGGTTCATCCAATCCCCTGCCACAGCAGGATCCCCACAGCAGGAACATGGCCAGCCAGGTTCTAAACGTCTCCAGAGAACTTTTATCTTAAAAAGAGAAATCTCTTGTTGTTTAGCTCAAGTACTTTATTCCTCGTTTTACAGCGGCTTCTTTGCTTCATGCAACTGCATCTTTAATACAAAGATCTTATTTGCTTAAAGCCCAACCCACAACTCAATGTCAGTTTAACATGAATCTGAATACTAAAAGCATATTAAACATCTCAGAGGTCTGCAAAAAGAGTGGAATGGTTTCAAACTAAAAGAAGGTAGATTAGCTATTAGGAAGAAATACTTCACTGTGATGGTGGTGAGATGCTGGAACATGTTGTCTAGACAGAAGAGGACACTCAGGAGGGACCTTCTCCCTCTCTCCAACTCCCTGAAGGGAGGTTGTAGTCAGGTGGGGGTCTGCCTCTTCTCCCAGGCAACTAGCATCAAGGACAAGGAGGCAGGACCAGGAGAGTGTTAAGTTGGATGTCAGGAAGACCTTCCTCCCAGAAAGGGTGATCAGATGCTGGACTGGACTGCCCAGGGCTGTGGGGGAGTCCCCATCCCTGGAGGTGTTGAGGGACAGCCTGGCTGTGGCCCTTAGTGCCCTGGTGTGGCTGATGTGGTGGTGTCAGATCCTGGTCTGGGCTGGATGAGCTCAGAGGGCTCCTCCAGCCTCAACCTTTCCGTGTACCCTGTCCTCCCCATAATCTGAACTATGGAGTGAACGATTACAGCTCAAGGCTTCTACACTCAGTAAGAAAAGTATCATCCTCTTCCATGCAAAGTCTAAAGCGTCTTTCCCATAATTAGATAATAAATTTAATACCTTGTGATCATCTCCTATTTCTTGACAATAAGATTATCTAAAAACGCCAGGCAATATAAGTCAGCTGAACAAATTCACTTTTCCTAAACATGAATTCAATTCTCACAGAGCTCTATATGTGCCCTTTTCTCTCTTCACCAAGTAGACTTCTCACAGAATGACAGGACATCAGGGATGGGAAGGAACCTCAAAAGACCATCCAGTCCAATCGCCCCTGCCACAGCAGGAGCTCCTAGATCCAGTCGCACAGGAACATGTCCAGGAGGGTTTGAAACATCTCCAGAGGGGGAGACTCCACAACCCCCTGGGCAGCCTCTGCCAGGGCTCTGTCAGTCACCCTGGGAAGAAGGTCCTTCTCAGACTGATGTGGAACCTCCTCTGTTCCAGCTCACACCCGCTGCCCCTTGTCTTTTTTTACTCTGCACGTTTACTCACCCACACTGCCAGTAACTGAGTCAAACGTTAGTTGATGGCTACTTCAACAGGAGAGCAGTGCTGGAGCCATCATCACTCAGATGTTTTACAGAGATAAAAAATATTTGCTCGAGACACTGTACTGAGCAAGATGGGAGGAATGAATAAAGGCAGATTAATACTATACACAGAAGGGTTGAGAATGAGGAGAAGAGCCTTAAGTAATTCCAAACTTGGAAGGGGCTGTCCAGGGGGGTTGTGGAGTTTCCTTCTCCAGAGATGTTTAAAATCTATCTGGACATGTTCCTGCACGACTGGATCTAGGGGATCCTGCTGTGGGAGGGAGATTGGACTGAATGATCTTTCAAGGTCTCTTACAATCCATAACATTCGGTGATTCTATATTTTACCACTTTGAAGGCAGCAGCAATGCAAACCATAAGCTTACATAGACTGCAAAGTCTACCCGAGGAGCATGGCAAGCTCTCCCACACAATTATCACTGGGTTTTACATGTACCCTGCTGCCTAGACAGCACACCAGCACCATGAAAACAAGGACATTGAATTTAATGTAAACAGGTTAAGTTAGCACAAATCTCTCCATCAGCAGTATTCACTCCAGGCACTGATGTGCAGCCCTTGTGTTCTAGCATCGTATTACTCCGTTCCAAACTATCATCCTGTTTGCTCACCATCAAGATGGTGGTAATGGAGCATATTACGTCATGCAAACTTCTTCCAGCTGCACTTCATATCATGGTCAAACTAGTGGATATCTGGCGTTCTCAGTAAAAGCTACGTTTTCTATTCTGCAGCCAGAAATCCTTGGCTCAGGACAGATTCAGTTTCTACCAAAATCCGGATTAAATGAATAAGGCATAACCAGTATCATCCCTCAAGATGAAAACTGTTAGCCCACGGGCAACATTTTCACAGCAGGACCCGGTATCATCAGCTTGGCACAGTTCAATTTACAGTGTGTACCACAGTCTGACAACCATACGTGCTCCCTGTTGAGGAAGTAGGTCACCTCCACGGGCTGAGAAAAACGTAGATTTTGACAGGCACACAAACTCACTGTCAGAGTTAACCATCACAAGGAGAAGAGGAGACTCAAGGGAGACCTTCTCCCTCTCTACAACTACCTGAAGGGAGGTTGTAGTCAGGTGGGGGTCAGGCTCTTCTCCCAGGCAACTGGTAACAGGATGAGAGGGCAGAGCCTGAAGCTGCACCAGAGGAGGATTAGGTTGGATATTGGGAAGCACTTCCTCTCAGAAAGGCTGATCAGAGCCTGAAATGGATTGCCCAGGACAGTGGTAGAGTCCCTATCCCTGGAGGTGTTGAAGGATCGCCTGGCTGTGGCCCTTAGTGCCCTGGTCTGGCCAGTGTGGTGAGGCCAGGTCTTAGGCTGGGCTGGACGAGCTTAGAGGGCTTTCCCAGCCTCAATAATTTACTCTACAAGTTCAATCCTGAACCCAGATCTCCCAACACCACATCTAAGCCACACTTGAACACATCCAGGGATGGGGACTCAATCACCACCCTGGGCAGCCCATTCCAGGACCTGACCAATCTCTCCATCAAGAATTTCTTCCTGACATCCAATCTAACCCTCCCCTGTTGGAGCTGGAAGCCCTTCCCTCTGCTTTCTGTCACTAATGACCTGTGAGAAGAGACCAGCACCAACATCTCTGCAGTGTCCTTTCAGACAGCAATTCTGTATTATTCAATTCTTTTTCACAGGTAAAACCACAAGTGACTGCCCAACTCTGTACCAGAAAGCCTTTACCACGGGAAGCTGCATCTTGGTGCCTGACATCTGGATGTGACTTCTCTAACTAACCCAGGTAAGCGACTGCAAAGATTTTGGAGCCACGAGAAATGATCGGGAAGGAAGGAAGGAAGGGAAGGCAAGGGGGGCAGAAACACCATTCCCACGATTTACATCTGCTCCTCCTGCCAGCTCGGGGCAAGAGAAGAAAGTCACTGCTGGGCTGCCTGTCCCCTCCCTGCCACGCTGGGGACACTGGGGACGGCTCCCCAGAGTGGATCAAGTATGAAGGGTGGGAAAAGCCGGTCTCCCCAAACAATCCCCGACGACAATTACGGGAACGGCGGTGAAAGGGAAAGAGAACCAAAAGGTCACTGCTACAGGTCACTCCCGCAGGCCCGACCCGGGGGAGGGAGCGCTCGGCTGGCGACTGGGGAAAGGGGGTGGCGAGCGCCCGGCTCCCTAAACAGGGGCCCTAGAGGGGAGAGAAGGAGGGGTGGTAGAGGACCTCGGCAGGAGGAGCTCGTTCAGCCCCACCACTGCTTCCTCTTCCCTCCCTCCCGTCGCCAGCGGGGCCGCCGCGACATGAGGAACCAGGAGGGGTCGGGAAGGGGACCGGCGTCTCCTCAGCCCCCTCTGCGTTACTCCGCGGAGGCTACCGCCACAGGCTCGGCGCTGGCCCCTCCCGCCCCATCTTCCCCCCATCCCCGCTTACTCTGCGAACCGTCGTCAAGGCGGTCGAACTCCCAGTCCGGGGAGAGGGTCTCCAGCGCCATGACGGCCCCCTCCTCGTCCCCTCCTCCTGCTGCCCTGACTCAGGCGCACGGGACTTCCTGCCCCGCGCCGCACGCCGGGAAATGGAGGCGGAGGGGGCGCCCGGGCTCCGCGGGGAGGGGCTGGCGGCGCCCCCTGGAGGGCGACCTGCGGCACCACCGGCCCGGCAGCCTCGGCGTCCGGTGCTGCCCACCGCGCGCCCCTTTGGTGAAGGGACTATGGGGCTGTGCGGGAGGATACGGTGCGGGGCGACCCCCCCACACCAGCAGCACTTCCCCTTCTGAGCCTAGGAGAAGGAAGCAGCCCAGCTCTAGGGGGAGGGTGTAGGGTCAGAGCCAGGGTGGCTGCTGCTGCAGAGTCAGCATCTCATGTCACTTGTCACACAGAGCCTGCATGCGACTAGGCACTGGGTTCTTTCAGTGTCCCAGCGGCGGTAACATCAGAGAATAAGACCTGTGGTGCTTTGGGTAGCAAGAGAAGTGGCCATTCAGGGGCACTAACAGTGACCACAGCGATTACATTAACTCGGCAGAAGCTGGATCATCAGCAGAAGGGCAACTGGCTTCAAAAGCAGCAGCACCAGGAGCGTGAGCAAGGAAAATAGTGACTCTGATGAGAGGTTGTACCAGTAAGCGCAAGATCATCCACAACAGCTTACTCTGTCATACAGCAGGACTGAAAATCACAGAATCACTGCATTATTGAGGCTGGAGAAGCCCTCTGAGCTCAGCCAGCCCAGCCCAGGACCTGACACCACCACAGCAGCCAGACCAGGGCACTAAAGGCCACAGCCAGGCTGCCCTTCAACACCTCCAGGCGTGAGGACTCCACGACTGCCCTGGGCAGTGATCACCCTTTCCATGAGGAAGGGCTTCCTGACATCCAACCTGACCCTTCCCTGGCACCTTAAGGCCCTGTCCTCCTGTCCTGATACTGGTTGCCTGGGAGAAGGGCCTGACCCCCACCTGACTACAACCTCCCTTCAGGGAGTTGGAGAGAGGGAGAAGGTCCCCCCTGGGTCGCCTCCAGGCTAAACACCTCCAGCTCCCTCAGCTTCTCCGTATCAGACATTCCCTCCTGCCCCTTCCCCAGTCTCATTGCTCCTCTGGACCCGCTCCAGCGGGGTAGGCCTCCCCAGTGCCCAGTACAGGAGTAGAATGACGTCCCTAGAGAAGGTTATCACTGCTGAGAGTGTTATCACTCCTCAAGGTGAAGAAAATCAATGGCGAGTGGGAAGATTCACCTGGACCTGGAGAGACTGTGAGAATTCTGAACCTTGAAGATTAATGAGGATTGAGACTGAGGGCGGACAAGTGCTGTGATTTCAAAGAGAAGCTACAATGAAGATAATAAAGATGTTTTGGACATTTTCTATCTCAGTTCAGTGCAGGAGCAATGACAAAACTCCATCTGTCTGTGTCTGTATCTTGTGTCTGACTCTCTAGTTAAAAGCTCTTGGTCTCTGACCCATGATGTTAGTAGAGACCCAGGGGGGACGTGGGGGGATACGGATAAGGACTGTACACTACTGCTACATCACCACAGCGGTGGAAGACATAAGCAGTGGCTTTCAGACTGATTAACAAGTAGTCACAAGACTATTTTTTCTTTCCTCAGAGAACTATGCCCTTGGATTCTACAGGATGGAACATGAGAGAAACTGGTAGAACTGGCACTAGGTAGGGCCCTCCCTACCTAATTCATCCTAATTCCCTACTTAATTGATCTGAACTGAATTAGAAAGAGTAAAATACTGTAGGATTGGTTATTGCAAGGTTGTAAAAACACCAAACCTGCATTCAAGGTAACCCAGCTGGTTGGTCTGTACAATGTCCATGTCAAGGGTGATCCCCTAAAATAAGCCGATGTAACTTGTATTTTGAAAACAGAAGCATAACATTACTTTAAAATAAAACACAGAAATAGTGCAGCACCAGAAAGCCAACCATGTCCTGGGCTGCATCCAAAGAAGCAATGACAGTTGGTTGAGGGCAATGATTCTCCCCCTCTGTTCTGCACTTGAAAGACCTCGCCTGGACTCCTGGGTCTCCAGTTCTGGAGACCCCAACACCAGAAGGACAGAGAGCTCTTGGAAGGTGTCCAGAGGAGAACAACTCAAATGACCAGAGGGCTGGGGCACCTCCCTGTGAGGACAGGCTGAGCAAGTTGGGGTTGCTCAGCCTGGACAAGAGGAGGCTCCCAGGTGACCTTCAAGCAGCTTTCCAGTCTCTGAAGGAAAGGGGCTACAAGAAAGCTGGGGAAGGGCTTTTGACACAGACAGTAGCAAGAGGATAAGGGGAAAGGGTTCCCAACTCGAAAAGGGGAGATTGAGGTTAGACATGAGGAAAAGATTCTTTGCTGTGAGGGTGGGGAGATGCTGGAACAGGCTGCCCAAGGCAGTTGTGGCTGCCCCATCCCTGGCAGTGCTGAAGGGCAGGTTGGCTGGGGCCCTGAGCAACCTGCTCTAGAGAAGGTGTCCCTGCCTGTGCAGAGGGGTTGGCACAGGGTGATCTTTGAGGTCCCTGCCCACTCTGCGGTTCTATGACTCCATGATTCCCTTTGTTTCTGTAGGTGGCAGTGTTCTGTTGCTTACTTCGAAGTTGTTCAAGTCGCGATGTGGCTTGTACTTCTTTTTCCTCTGAAAATATGATTTACGCTTCATCTCACAGCTGACTATTTATAGCTCAGCTTTGATTGATAAGTTTTTTGTGTTCTCTTACCAGTGAAAGGCCTCATGCTGTTTGTGTGTGTGAAATGATTGGTAGTTGATTAGCTTCAGTTCTGAAAGACGGGTGACACTCATGGCTCCCGTTTGAACAGGCAAGCTTTATCTGAGACAAGATTATAGGAGGTTGCTACGATTGCTCAAATATCTGTTAGCTTCTTCAAATAAGGGAGTAGTAAGAAAAGTCTGAGTTTCCTCCAGGCTAAACACTCCCAGCTCCCTCAGCCTCTCCTCATCAGCCTTTCCCTCCAGTCCAGTATGGATGTTGATAAATATGGAAAGAGCTGGTGTCAGGAGGATGGAGCCAGGCTCTGCTTGGGGCACCCAATCATTGAGCTGGGACAGAGGAGGTTCCACATCAATGTGAGAAGGACCTTCTTCCCAGTGAGAATGCCAGAGGACTGGGAGGGGCTGCCCAGGGGGGTTGTGGAGTCTCCTTCTCTGGAGACATTTAAAACCTGCCTGGATATGTTCCTGTGTGACCGGATCTAGGGGATCCTGCTGTGTCAGGGGGATTGATGAACTTTTGAGGTCCCTTCCATTCCTTAATGTTCTATGATTCTGTGATTATTGAAAACTTTAGCTCAGCTTTCAAAGAGGAAGCATTTTAGGAGAAAAATAAACCAAAAATCCCCCCCCAAAATCTCACAACCCCCCACCACAAAACTGGTGAAAATCATCCAGAACAAAAAATGCTTCTCATGTCTACAGGCACAGCTCCACCAAGACTGATGGAATTGTAGTTATTTATAGAAGAAAGAATTTGGCCTGCTGTATCTGCAGGAAACCAACTATGCTATACATTCCTTGCAAGTGGAACGTTGAATACTCAGCTCTCTGAATAATTTAAAGAAAGTAAAGTTCTTGTCAAAAGTTTTTATGGCAGGGTTCCCAGAAAGAATTTACTATCCAATAGTTGCTCTTAGCAGCTCTGCCCCATGAAGATGCTGCCAACTCTTGCAGATGTAATTACTATTTCTATTGTGAGACATTTGAGCCACTTCCATCTATCTGTATGAGTTGAACATCTGTAGGTGGTAATTCTGTCTGCTCAATAAATTGGTAAAATACTCCCCTTTCTTCATCAAATCACAGAATTACTGAGGCTGGAAAAGCCCTCCAAGCTCTCCAGCCCATGCCCTCATAGCACCACATCAGCCACACCAGGGCACTAAGGACCACAGCCAGGACCACAGCCACTCCAATCCCTTCATCATCTTTGTGGCTCTGTGCTGGACATTGTTGTCTCCTGGTCATCCTGCTGGCCACTAGGATCCCCAGGTCCCTTTCTCCTCCCCTGCTCTCCAACCACACAATATAAATTTTTCCACGCACAGCTTTGCAAATCTGGTAATTTTCTTTCGCCTGACAATTCTCTCGTATTGGGAACCATCCCATCCTCATCACTATTGTAGTGTTAGTAGTAGTAGCATAGTGGGTCCTTACCTGGATCCCCACACATCCCACCTAGGTCCTCATTTATGTTGTGGGTCTGTCACCCTCACTAGGAAGTTCCTTCTCATGTTGATGTGGAACCTCCTCTGTTCCAGCTCACACCCGTTGCCCCTTGTCCTATCATTGGATGCAACTGAGAAGAACCTGGCAACCAAGAGCTTTTCAACCAAGAACTTTCAGCTCAAGCGTCAGACGGACAGGGTTTAACAAACCCATTGACGAATCTGCAGGCAGTGAAACAACGGACTCCATTTGGGGAAGAAGGGCCTCAAGACATTTTAAACCCAAACTTTAAACATTTCCTACAGAAAACACACAGATTAGACTGACAGATTCCACTCAGCTTTTAAAGCCGAACAAGCTTTGAGCTCGACATGCTTGTTCAATCGCACAACGTGCTTGTATGTGCAGAAATTTACAGAACAGATGTAAATCCTCATCCTGCTGAACATTAGAAATCCTCGCAGATCGCTGTTAAGCACAAGTTACTCGCTGTCTTTGAAGATACCATCATCACTTGCCAAGATCATTAGCCAAGGCTTGTGTTCCACATGCACACACTGGAGCATTTGGGAAACTGCTTGGAATCTTTGCTTTCATTTGAAAATCCTCCCCTGGCATTCAGTAATCAACTCAATTAGTCCTGCATAGGCTTTTTGTCTTTGCCTTGATGGGACTTTTCATGATGAATAAAGATTCGGTCATAGTTCAGACTTAAATTCCTCCAGACTACTTTAGAGTTTACTCAGTTTTGAAGACTGAGTAATTAAAAAAACCCAAAGCTTGTACTGCTTATTCCCTAACTCTGTTAACCGCACGACAAGTTTCAACTCAGATTTTGTATGACAGCAACTTCTCATGGTTTGCTACTTGCTGAAGCAAGATTTAATGGGAAAGTTTTCCCATTTTCTCTGTAACATTCATACTTTTTTAAAACTTGCTTTGCTTATGGTTTTTTGAGGGGTTTTGCTGTTGGATTTTTTTTCCACTGGCTCTTAACTTCATTTCGGGTTGGACACCAACACAAGAGTAAGGTGTTCACAACTCACTGATATAGTTTTCTTGCCATTTAAAAACAACCACTTTAAATCTCAACGTTTCATTTTTTGAGAGTAAAAGGAGTCACGTCAGGAGGCCCAGAAGGCCAAAGCCATCCTGGCTTGGATCAGCAATAGTGTGGCCAGCAGGACTAGGGATGTCATTCTTCCCCTGGACTGGGCACTGGGGAGGCCTCCCCTCAAGTCCTGTGGGGGGTTCTGGGCCCTTCTCTTCAAGAAAGAGCTTGAGGGGCTGGAGCGGGACCAGAGGAGCAACAAGGCTGAGGAAAGGACCGGAGGGAAAGGCTGATGAGGAGGCTGGAACCTGGAGAAGACTCAAGGGGGATCTTCTCCTTCTCCACAGGGTCACCTCAGAACCGCCTCTTCTCTGGGATTAAACACCCCAACTCTTTCAGCCTGTCCTCGCAGGAGGGGGTTCGCAGCCCTCTGATCTCATCCAGCCCTCCTCTGGACCTGCTCCAACAGGGCCCTGTTGGAGACCCCAGAGCTGGACACGGTACTTCAGATGGGGTCTCACCAGAGAGTAGCAGAGGGGGTGAATCACGCCCCTCAGCCTTCGAATGGGATCTATCGACTGGCACAGTACCTTCACATCCAAGTCTCGCTCCTTCCCCTCAGCAGAGGACGAGCAGGGGGCTGTGGCGGCCCCACGGCAGTGGGGTGCCGGGAGCACCGCACACCCCTCTCCCCATAAAACACCGCCCAGCCGGCCTCGACTCGTGTCCCCCGTGGGCCTGTAGCCTCCCACCCTCAACGTGGGGGCCGGGCTGCCCGCCGCCCTCTGGGCCCCCTCTGTTCCCGCCTTCCCCCTCAGAGGGGCGCGGCGCGAGCGGCAGGTGCGGCGCTTCCCGCCTTCCCCCTCCCGCCCTGCGNGAGAGGAGTGAAAGGCAGGATTTGTCTCGGGGTGCGAAAGCAGCATCCTGCCCGGCCGGGATGCGAGAAGGATCGCAGCCGTCATCTGGGCGCTGCATCTTGCAGGGATGCGGCTGGCAGCTGCAGGGAGCCGGCACCGAAAGCATCCCCGGCGATCTTACATCGAGAACAACATGAGTGTGGCTTGTCCTCTGCCTCCCCTCACGGTAGATTTGCTATGAAGGGTCCCTTAGGAAGGACCATGCTTGTTCTAAGCTCCAGAGAGAAGCCCCTTCACTTTGGCTTAGAGAGAGCATTTAGTTTGTGACCTTCTCACGACCAGCTCCTAGCTCTTGGGTTGAACTTGGTGGCCTAAATTCCTCTGCACCCCCTGAGTTAGTTTTTTACAGCTCTGCACATTTGTTCTGAGCCATTTCTCACGTCCTGTTAAACATACAGACTGCGGAACTCCTGCGAGTAATCACTCCCTGAAAGCCTTGCCCAACTCAAGATTGTCCAGATGTGTAGGGCTGGCAGGCTGAACGAGCCTGGGAGAACATTTCTTGCCTGAAAACTGCTCTTTGTTCCGTGATCGACTGCTTAGTTTAACACGAGGACAGCCATCCTCCAAAGATGTCTACACAGAAGGCATTAGGGTAGAGACTTAACCACAAGCTGCTTGGAAATTCAATCAGCAGTGCCAAAAAAATTTGAGAATGAATGAACTGTGTGAGTGCATTTCCCATGGATGTGTGGATGGGGCCGGGGGAAGGCTCTAGGAGAGGTTGCTATTTGGAGACACTGGAATTTAGCACATGTAGGGGGATCCTCAGGAGGAATGAAGTTGTAGTACTACGTTCCATGGGAGGTATGTTTCTACATCACAGAACATTAGGGATTGGAAGGGACCTCAAAAGATCATCCAGTCCCATCCCCCTGCCACAGCAGGATCACCTAGATCCAGTTGCACAGAAACATGTCCAGGCAGGTTTTAAAAGTCTCCAGAGAAGGAGACTCTACAACCCCCCTGGGCAGCCCCTTCCAGTCCTCTGTCACCCTCATCATGAAGTTCCTTCTCATATTGATGTGGAACCTCCTCTGTTCCAGCTCACAAATCAATTTAAAGAAAATATGTCACTTATTAAAAGTTGGGAGTTGGACTTACATGGTCTTTTGAGATCCCTTCCAATCCGTAACATTCCATGATTCTGTGAAAATATTTAGTAGCTTCAGTATATTCAGAATAAATAAAATACATTTGATAATGACTTTCATAGCCAGAGCAGCAGTTACTAAATGTCACCCTGCAATAAATTGGATTAGAAACTGATAACCACTAGCATCACATAAAGGAGCAGCAACAGAAGACTGTTTTCATCTTTGAGTCAAATATTCCCCTACAGGTAGGTAGGTAGCATTAGACTGTTCTGAGAGAAGCAACTAGAGCTTGACAAGAGTTTTCAGTAGTTATCAAGCTGCTTCTCTGTGCAGAACTTAATTCTGTTTACTACTTTCATTTAGGTTTATTGGAGGAAAACACAAACACCAGGGCAGAAGCAAACCTTCAAATCACAGAATCATGGAACATTAGGGATTGGAAGGGACCTTGAAAGATCATCTAGTCCAATCTCCCTGCCAGAGCAGGATCCCCTAGATTCAGACGTGTCCAGGCAGGTTTGAGACTTCTCCAGAGAAGGAGACTCCACAATCCCCCTGGGCAGCCCCTAGATCAAGTTGCACAGGAACATGTCCAGGAGCCACTGTAAAATCAGTTCCAGTACAGAATCAACAGATGGCATGGCCAGAATGTCTAAATGGGGAAGGAAAATCTGTGCCTCCTTATTGAGGAGATGAAATACAAGTGTGCTTTCAGACAGATTGAGCATTCAGGATAAAGCTGCAGTTCTAACACTTTATGTTCCATCTTTATCTTATATTCTTCATACAAACTGGGAGCGCTTGGGTCACACAGAACCACAGAATTATTGAGGGTTAGGTTGGATGTTAGGAAGGGTTTCCTCACAGAAAAGGTGGTCAGAGCCTGGACTGGACTGCCCAGGGCAGTGGGGGAGTCCCCATCCCTGGAGGTGTTGAAGGGCAGCCTGGCTGTGGCCCTCAGTGCCCTGGTGTGGCTGCTGTGGTGGTGCCAGGTCCTGGTCTGGGCTGGCTGAGCTCAGAGGGTTTCTCCAGCCTCAGTCATTCTGTGAACCAGTAAGACATTTTCTTTGCATCCTACAACAAGGTTTCTTTTCCTTCTTTCCACCAGGTTTATCAACATAAGCTAAAGCTGGCCCTTATAGGTCAGAGTATTTTTGGCCAAGAAGTTTATAAGAAGCTGAGAAAAGAAGGACATAAAGTGGTGGGAGTATTCACAGTGCCTGACAAGAACGGACAAGCTGATCCTTTGGGTAAGTGTAACCTGAATCCAAGCCTTCAAATTACGGGCGTAGCTCACCAACTTGCCTGTTCGTGACAAGAGGGTGTCCATATGGGAACGGCTTGCGTGTGTTGCCTTCATTACACAGCACAAGAACTGTGCTCCAGCAGGCAGAACTGGCTGAACCTTGTCAGGTTTCTAACCAGGTCTGACTTTGGTCACAGCAGTCCCCTGCACCACCACAGGCTGGGGGTAGCTGGAAAGCATAGAGGGACCCAGGGGTTCTAACTGTGAGCCAGCAGGATGCCCAGGTGGCCAAGAAGACCAATGGCATCCTGGCCTGGATTAGAAACTGTGTGTTCAGCAGCAGTAGGGAGGGGATTCCCCCCCTGTACTCAGCACTGGGGAGGCTGCATCTTGAGTACTGGGTCCAGTTTTGGGCACCTCAGGACAAGGGAGACATCGAGCTGCTGGAGTGAGGGCAGAGGAGGGCAACGAAGCTGGTTAGGGGCCTGGAGACTAAATCTTATGAGGAAAGATTGAGAGAGTTGGGGCTTTTTAGTTTGAGGAAGAGGAGGCTGAGGGGAGACCTCATCACTTTCTACAGGTCACTGTAGGACACTGCAGAGATGTTGGTGCTGGGCTCATCTCACAGGTCATTAGCGACAGAAGCAGAGGGAAGGGCTTCAAGCTTCAATAAGGGAGGATTAGACTGGCCATCAGGAAAGAGTTGTCAGGCTGTTTAGCCTGGAGAAGAGGAGATTGAGGGGAGACCTTCTTACTGTCTACTACTTGAAAGCAGGATGCAGAGAGGTGGGAGTTGCTCTGTTCTCCCTAGTGGCCAGCGATAGGAGGAGAGGAAATAGCCTGAAGCTGTGCCAGGAGAGGTTCAGTTTGGGTGTCAGGAGGGATTTCTTTCCTGACAAAGTTTTCCAGGCATTGGAACAACCTGTCCAGGGAGGGGGTTGAGTCACCATCCCTGGAAGTGTTGAAGAGAAGAGTAGCTGTTGCGTTGGGGGACAGGGCTGAGTGGTGCTGATAGATCTGGGAAAAGGTTGGACTTGATGATCTTGAAGATCTCTTCCAGCCAAAACTATTCTAATATTCAAGATCCAGTTTCAGAAGGGAAAAAGAGAAAAGAAAGAACAAGATAGATCAAATTTGGTGAATTTTCTGTTCCTCTGCCTGTTTTCCCTTGAGCTCCACCTGTAACTTCAAAGCCATCGAGTCTGACTGTTCTCTCCTACTCTGTAATGATTTATTAAGTGGTTGTGCAATGGAATTTATCTAACACCTAAGAATTCTCTCTGTGATTCCTGCAGTTTTTTTTTCTCACCCTGAAGCCTAATTTTGGGTGTAGCTGCACGTCTCACAGCTAAATGAAGTCAAAATGCTGAAGAAATTGGTAGAGGTCACTAACATCTGTAATTATTTGCACCACACGATAAAATGCTGCTGACAGGAGTGAATTTTCATTCTGCGTAGCCCTATCCACATACAAATTGTTGAAGTGGAAAAGGAAGTTCTGCTGTTGTGTCCAGCTCTGGGCCCCTCAGTTCCAGAAGGACACAGAGCTGCTGGAGAGAGTCCAGCGCAGAGCCACAAAGATGATGAAGGGAGGGGAGCCTGAAGGGAGTGACCTCATGAATGTTGATAAATATGGAAAGGGCAGGTGTCAGGAGGATGGAGCCAGGCTCTGCTCAGGGGCACCCAAAGACAGGACAAGATCCAGTGGGTGTGAGCTGGAAAATAGGAGGTTCCACATCAATGTGAGAAGGACCTTGTTCCCAGTGAGGGTGCCAGAGCCCTGGCAGGGGCTGCCCAGGTGAGTTGTGGAGTCTCCTTCTCTGGAGATGTTTAAAGCCCACCTGGATATGTTCCTGTTCTGGCAGGGGGATTGGACTGGATGATCTTTCAAGGTGTCCTTCAATCCCTAATGTTCTGTGATTCTGTGAAATGGGAGGACAGGAAGCACCACTGTCAAATAGTCAGTAACTTCATGTCATTGAGTCATCATGAAGCACGTCTGTGATTTCAGTCTGAGTTCTTAATGCAGACTGTGGAATTAAAATGTGATTGTTTGCTCCTCAGCCTTGGCAGCGGAGAGCGATGGGACTCCTGTATTCAAGTTCCCCAGATGGAGAGCTAAAGGCAAGCCTATCCAGGAGGTTGTTGCAGCCTACAAATCGGTTGGAGCAGAGCTAAACGTCCTTCCGTTCTGCACACAGTTCATCCCCATGGATGTTATTGACTGCCCAAAGCATGGCTCAATTATTTACCATCCATCAATCCTGCCACGCCACCGAGGAGCTTCTGCAATCAACTGGTGAGTTTTGTACGTTGAAGCCATGTCTGGGTCCTGTTAGGATGGTGGTCTGCACCCGCTAGGCATTGGCAGAGCCTGCCCAGGGAGGGGGTTGAAGAGTAGTTGTTGAGTTCGGGGACTGGGTTTAGTGGTGCTGACAGGACTGGGAAAAGGTTGGACTCTGTGATCTCCAGTTCTGGGTGACTCAGTTCCAGAAGGACACAGAACTGCTTGAGAGAGTCCAGCACAGAGCCAGAAAGTTGATGAAGGGAGTGGAACATCTCCCTGATGAGGAAAGGCTGACGGAGCTGGGCATCTTGAGCTTGGAAAAAAGACTGAGGGGTGACCTCATGAATATTGATAAATATGGAAAGGGCAGGTGTCAGGAGGATGGAGCCAGGCTCTGCTGAGGGGCATCCAATGATAGGACAAGGAGCAACGGCTCTCAGCTGTAAGAGACAAGGTTCCACAACAATATGAGTTGTGAGTTCCCAGTGAGGGTGACAGAGCAGTGGACACCGCTGCCCAGGGGGGTTGTGGAGTCTCCTCTGGAGATATTTAAAACCTGCCTGGCCATGTTCCTGTGCAACTTGGTCTAGGTAGACCCTGCTGTGCTGGGGGGATTGGACTGGATGGTCTTTCGAAGTCCCTTCCAATCCCTAATGTTCTGTGATTCTGTGTTATCTTGAAGGTTTCTTCCATCCAAAACTGTTCTATGATTCTGTGATATGTTTTACTCACAGAGACAAACTGAAGGACACCACAACTGTAGTAGCCCATCCTCCACAAACATGAGATAAATATCACAACAGGGTTTGATGAATCACCTAAGATTTAAAATAAGGGAAGGGAGGAGAGGGAAGAGAAGGTTTAGTAGGGCCAAGGGTCCCACGCTTCGGCCACAAGAACCCCTTGCAGCTACAGACTGGGGGATGAGTGGCTGGAGAGCAGCCTGGCAGAGAGGGCACACTGCTGGCTCCTGTTCACCTGATTGTCAGCCAGTACTCCCAGGTCCCATACTTTACTGCTTCTTTCAGCTGCTGTCCCTCAGTTTCTCTCAGCAGTCCTCTGCACAGGGGAGCTGATGGGCAGAGGAGGGACCACACAGTAGTTCTCATGTGCCACCTATTCAGCATCAGGGACATTTGCCCACAGGACTTTATTCTCCTCCAGTGCCATGCTGAGGACATCCACTTCTTCCCAGGGAGCTCTTTTGGAATTTTTACATAAACTAAACCAGAAGAAATGCTGTTTAAATGTGTGAAAGATCTGATATGAGCCCGCCAAGCTCCTGTGGGCTTTCACTTTTGGTGTGCTTGCCAACTTCCCCTGTTGTCTTTGGAACTCATCCCTCATGCTGTGTGAATGTTGGACTTTGCCCCTTTTAGTATTGGAGTTTTCAGTTAGTCAGTGCTGAATTTTCCTGTGTGCAGAAGGCTTGCATGAGGTGTGGCTTACTGAGAACTGGGGTTTGCATTCAGGTTGGAAGAGACCCCTGGGATCATCGAGTCCAACCATCAACACTACTCTACAAGGTCACCCCCAAACCACATCCCTCAACACCACATCTAAGTGACTTTTAAACACATCCAGGGATGGGGACTCAGCCCCCACCCTCCCTGGGCAGCCCATCCCAGTACCTGACCACTCTTTCTGTGAAAAAATATTCTGTAGTGTCCAGTCTAACCCTCCCCTGGTGCAGCATGAGGCCCTTCCCTCCTGTTCTGTCATGGCTGAGAAGAAACCAGCATCCACCTCTCTATAACATCCTTTCAGGTAGTTGTAGAGAGCGATGTCTCTCGTCAGCCTTCTCTTCCTCCAACTCAACAGCCCCAACTCTCTCCATCTCTCAGTCTCATCAGATTGATTCTCCAGGGGCCCTTCCCCAGCTCCGTTACCCACCTCTGCCCTCGCTCCAGCCCCTCGATGTCTCCCTTGTCCTGAGGTGCCCAGAACTGGACCCAGTACTCAAGCTGCAGCCTCCCCAGTGCTGAGCACAGGGGGAGAATCCCCTCCCTCCTCCTGCTGGGGACACAGTTTCTAATCCAGGCCAGGATGCCATTGGCCTTCTTGGCCACCTGGGCATCCTGCTGGCTTCACATTCATAGCTGGGTTTAAGCCATCTAATCCACGTGACACAACCTCCTTTTGGGGTGTTTAAGATACAAGAGGAAGGAAGGGGCTCAGTGTGATAAGGAACTCCTTTGGTGCTACCTACATAGAGGTGCTTGTGGAAGAGCGGCACGAAGTGCTGTAGGGAGCTGCCTGACCTGTGGGCAGCAAACTTACGCTTTGGTTCCACTGGATTTTCACGTCTCTCTTCATTTCTGGCTGCTCTCCTGAACACACTTGTGTTTGATTTTCCATCCTTCTGAGGAACATGCAGCTCCAAACAATAACTAGAAAATCTACGTGACTGGTGCACTGGAATGGGCTGCCCAGGGAGGTGGGTGAGTCGCCATCCCTAGATGTGTTTAAAGGTCGTTTGGATGAGGTGTTGAGGGATCTGCTTTGGGGGTGAACCTGTAAGGTGGGGTAGATGGTTGGACTCGATGATCCCAGGGGTCTTTTCTCAGCAGAGTGACTCTGTGATTCTGTGATGTTCCCTTGAGATGCAGACCCAGAGCTGATGTAAATCAGCTCAGGGTTGTTGTAAGCAGCGCTGTGTCCGTGCACAGCAGCTGAGAATCTGTCTGCATACAAATTCCCTTCATAACTTTTCCTCACACAGTTGCACATCCATCATTTTCCTCTCAGAGTCTGGCTCTTTCAGCCTTGTGGCGACTCTACTACCCTTGCTGACCTACAGACAAGTCGTGAGGCTTCATTAATTGCAGTAAACAACCAGGAGTTATTAAGATAATGTGCTCTCTGGGTACTCCCAATAGTCACAACTCCTGAACACTTTTTGCTCAGTGTGTCTTTGCCTCTACTAATGCTTTGAAGATCATTATCAAAATGAGCTGTGTGATGGATGCTCTGGATTCACCTGGAGCATTTCACAGAATCACAGAGTTATTGAGGCTGGAGAAGCCCTCCGAGCTCAGCCAGCCCAGACCAGGACCTGACACCACCACACTGGCCACATCAGGGCACTAAGGGCCACAGTCTGTTCTTCAACACCTCCAGGAGTGGCGAGTCCACCATCTCCCTGAGCAGACTGTTCCAGGCTCTGATCACCCTTTCCTGGAGGAAGGGCTTTCTAACATCCAGCCTAACCCTCCCCTGGTGCAGCTTCAGGCCCTGCCCTCTTGTCCTGGTGCTGGTTGTCTGGGAGAAGAGCCTGACACCCACCCGACTACAACCTCCCTTCAGGGAGCTGTAGAGAGAGAGAAGGTTCCCCCTGAGTCTCCTCCAGGCCAAACACCCCCAGCTCCCTCAGCCTCTCCCCATCAGCCTTTCCCTCCAGTCCCCTCCCCAGTCTCATTGCTAATCATTTCCTCTGTCACTTTGTGGAAACCACAGATCAACGGTATCAAATCTGTGGCTTCCTGACTGTGAAATGGGCAACGAAACTGTTGTTACAGACTCGTAGGGATTTCTTTTCTATGTACCTGCAGTATCAGAGGGCCTGATATCATAGAATCATCAGGGCTTGATATCCCTGACTACTTTCATACTGTCTGTATTTACCCTACTTTTGGGGTTTTTTATGTCCAGGACCTTAATTCAAGGAGACAAGAAAGCAGGATTTACTATCTTTTGGGCTGATGATGGCTTGGACACCGGACCTATCCTTCTGCAGCGAGAATGTGATGTTGGCCAAAACGACACCGTGGACGACCTGTACAACCGGTTTCTCTTCCCGGAAGGAATCAAGGCGATGGTACGTTCAGCTGTGTTAAATATCAACAATTTCAGAGGAAAAGGAAATTCTCTGCCTGAGTTTGAAAGAATGAAAATACAGATGAGGTGCCAGGAGAAAAGACAGTGATCTGGGCAATCCTGCTGTGGCGGGAGGACTGGACTAGATGAGCTTTCGAGGTCCCTTCCAATCCCTGATGTTCTGTGATTTCATGACAGCTGAGCAGGTGGCCTCAGAATATTTATTGCTGGCAACTGGCAGAGGGTATCCTGTTCCTGCAGAAGGCAAGACAGGGAATTTGTCTGGAATGGGGCTTTTCCCCACAGATTTCTTGAACATCTTTGCAAGGTGGAGTTTACGGCTCAGAGAGATGGTTCTATGATTAGGGATTGGAAGGGACCTCGAAAGGTCACCCAGTCCAATCCCCCTGCCACAGCAGGATCCCCCAGACCACGTCGCACTGATCCTGTGAAACTAACAGAGAGTCTGCTCCGTTTTCACTTAGGTGGAAGCTGTACATCTAATCGCTGATGGCAAGGCCCCTCGTATACCTCAGCCTAAAGAAGGGGCAACCTATGAAGGCATCCAGAAAAAAGAGAATGCTGAGGTACTGTTACATAACCATGTTATTAACTCCATTATTATCTCATCACTTTTATTTCCTCTGACTGCAGTAGTTGTGATACAAAGTGAACAAGAATTTTCCTTCAGTTGTTTTCCCTCCTTTTGCTCCTAGGTTAACACCAAAGATGCATCTTAGACCTCCAGGTTAAGTTCCTATTCCCTTTCAGCAACTGCACGTATTTAGAAACTTAGTGTTGTTCTTGGGGTCTTCTAAACAGAACTCTGTGGCACCTGCTGCTTCAGTGAGTTGTTAAGTTGCCATAAATTTAAGTGAACACTTTGGCCACAAGAACCCCCTGCAGCTACAGACTGGGGGATGAGGGACTGCAGATCAGCCTGGCAGAGAGGAACCTGGCAGGGCTGGGTGACAACTGGCTGAACAGGAGCCAGCAGGGTGCCCAGGTGGCCCAGAAGACCAATGGCATCTTGACTTGTATCAGCAATAATGTGGCCAGCAGGACTAGGGATGTCATTCTTCCCCTGCACTGGGCACTGGGGAGGCCTCCCCTTGAGTACTGGGGGCAGTGCTGGGTCCCTCACTTGAAGAAAGAGCTTGAGGGTCTGGAGCAGGTCCAGAGGAGCAAAGAGGCTGGGGAAGGGACTGGAGGAAAAGGCTGATGGGGAGAGGCTGAGTGGGCTGGAGGTTTTTAGCCTGGAGGAGACTTATGGGGGACCTTCTCCCTCTCTCCAGCTCCCTGAAAGGACGTTGTAGACAGGTGGAGTTCAGGTTCTTCTCCCACGCACCTAGCACTAGGACGAGAGGGCAGGACCTGAAGCTGCACCAGGGGAGTGTTAGGTTGAATATTACGAAGCCCTTCCTCATGGAAAGGGTGATCAGAGCCTGGACTGGACTGCCCAGGGCAGTGGTGGAGTCCCCATCCCTGGAGGTGTTGAAGGGCA
>VXBP01006664.1:447509-586148 GCA_013400115.1 Rhinopomastus cyanomelas | reverse complement strand
AAGGGAGAGAAGAGAGTTAAGAAGTCATAGAATCATTAGGGATTGGAAGGGACCTCGAAAGATCATCCAGTCCAACCCCCCTGCCACAGCAGGATCACCCAGACCGAGTCACACAGTCAAGTCTGGGTTAGAAGGGACCACAGGATCATCCAGTTCCAACTCCCCTGCCATGGGCAGGGACACCCCACCCTAGATCAGGCTGGGGACTTAGGACCCTAGATCATGACTTAGGACTGCAGTCTTTGGCTCTCCCCTGGCCCTGCCTCGCTTCTCGTCTCCACAGATCTCTGCTCTGGCGGTCTTCTCAGTGGGGAGTTGATTGGTGGTCTTTGCTTCCTCACATCCTGGCTGCAGGCTGGGGAGCACCGAGAGCAGAAAAAGGGACAGTGAAGAAGAAAAAGGGGAGATGAAAAGAAGGAGGAAAAGTGGGGAACCAAGACCCAGGTCACCACTGCAGGGTGCAGCAACAAGCTCTTTCAGTGTCTTCAGCAGTCTCTCATCCTGGCTGCAGGCTGGAGGGGGCTGATGAGCCCCACACCATTCCAATCTCCCCCTTTTTATACTCACTACGAGCTGGTGTTTTCTTCTCCCCAACAGTAGAGTGCACATTGCAGACAAAACATTGGAGTCTCCTTCTCTGGAGACATTTCAAACCCACCTGCCCATGTTCCTGTGTGACTGGATCTAGGGGATCCTGCTGTGTCAGGGGGATTGGACTGGATGATCTTCCAAGGTCCCTTCCAATCCCTAATGTTCTGTGATTCTGTGGCCCTGTGAAACATTAGGTGAATCCTTGGGGAAGGAAGACTTCCCCAGCTGTCAGGCTCTGCAGATTCCATTCCCACTACTAGGTGCAGGGTTCATCCTTCGACCCTGTTATTATCATCCCTCTGCTGACAGTTGTTTGGGCCACAATCAAAGTCAGGTGACACGAGGAAACGTACAGATGGCTCAGGACCTCCTCTGCAGATTCAGGCAAAGAAACCACAGCAGTCTAGTGGGTGTCACCAGTGGGTTGGCTGTGCCATGATGACAGCAGATATTGATCATGAGTGTCTTCAGTTCTGCTGTGAAGTTCCTCACATCTTCATGATTGAAATCTTTTATGCAAGAAGCCATCACTTTTCATTTGCCAGCAGTGTAAGAAGATGAAAATCATATCAGTGTCTTGAGTTTCATTAAAACAGGAGGCTTCATCTAAATATTTCTACGTAGGTGACACCGCTGACTTCCCTGAAGTTTGCAGAACTGTCGGCTAAAGCTGGATTTCCTAAAGGTGTTATCAATATCCTGCCTGGGTCAGGTAAAACTTCAACTGATCATTTTTCTGTCAGTCTGCACNTGGACTGCCCAGGGCAGTGGTGGAGTCCCCATCCCTGGAGGTGTTGAAGGGCAGCCTGGCTGTGGCCCTCGGTGCCCTGGTGTGGCTGCTGTGGTGGTGTCAGCTCCTGGTCTGGGCTGGATGAGCTCAGAGGGCTTCTCCAGCCTCAGTAATTGTGTGATTCTGCAAATTCCTCTTTTCCCTAAGGAAGAAAGGTGCCAGAGTAACTCTCTGGGGCAGGTTCTGTTTCAAATCAGTGAGGAATTCCTTTAGTCCAGATGGAGAATGTGGAGATGCTGGTGTGATCCAGGTTAACTGAGTTCTTTCACAGTCACATGAATAAAGCTGTAAATACAAATAATGGTGTGCCACTGCATTTCACTGACACATTTTGAGCTCCTTCTGTGTTACAGTGCTGCTGGAGTAGTACAGATTGCCTGTGTACTGGCCCCTTAAAATGTTTTCCTCATCCCAATAGGTGGCTTAGTGGGACAGCACCTCTCTGAACATCCAGACGTTCGCAAAGTTGGGTTCACTGGTTCCACACCGACTGGCAAACAGATCATGAAGAGGTACTGTCTGCCAGAGATTCATAAATTACCAGTGATTAATCTAGTTCTGAAGTAACTCGTTAGCTGCGATGTGCACATAGCAGTAAGAGAAATCTGGGGGTGTTGAGATTTCTGTAGAATCCTACAATGGAGAAGTCACTGCTGGAAAACAAAGGGTGATACACTGCCACTAGGCAGCTCTGTGTCCTTCTGGAACTGAGGGGCCCAGAACTGGACACAGGATTCCAGCTGTCATCTCCCCAGGGCAGAGTAGAGGAGGAGAAGACCCTCTCTCTATCTACTGAACACCCCCTACTGATCCACCCCATTTAAGGTCTCTTCCAACCCTGGCTGTTCTATGACTCTATGTTACAGAATCACAGCACATTAGGGATTGGAAAGGACCTTGAAAGATCATCCAGTCCAATCCCCCCACCACAGCAGGTTCCTCCAGATGCAGTCACATAGCTGTTTAAACGTTGATTTGATTATTTGTTCTTTTTACAGTGCAGCCACTAACCTGAAGAAAGTGTCTCTTGAGCTCGGTGGGAAGTCACCCCTGATCATATTCAACGACTGTGAACTCGACAGAGCCGTCAAAATGGTGATGGAACTTGGGAGGGAAATGTATTCAGAGCCTTTAGGATAACCCTCACAGTCCTTCCTGGCTTCTTTAAAAAGCTCTGGCATGAAAAGCTGCAAGAGTCCCTTGAAAACTGGTGCTGTTTCTAGGTTTCTTTATGCCAGTGTGGTGTGGCAGTAGTCAGTGGTGTTGTGTAGTCGTGGCTCCTTGTCTGGATCCCCTCGTGTCCCGCCTGAGTCACCACCAACGACGTGGGTCAGAGACCCCGACTGTACTTCAAACAAGAACTTCTAGCTCAAGCATCAGACACAAAGAGAGGGTTTAACAAACCCACTGAGGGATCTGCAGGCAGTGAACCAGCTGACCCCATTTGGAGAAGAAAGGCAATGGGGTGATGTTAGGTCACAGGCTGGACTTCATGGTCTCAGCAATTCTGTGATCCTGTGTAGGCTCTGAATCCACACTCTTGAAGTAGGAGACTCTCTGCAGACCCAGTTACATGAAGGTTCTGTCCTGTTCCTCTGCGGACTGGAACAGTTGGATGTTGCTGGTTGCACTGCCAGCCCTTCTCTCTGTGCTGCTGCAGCCAGAGGTTCTGTGGGATGCTGCTGGGAGTGGAACGAGCAGAGCTGACAGGGTTACGCTGGGCAGGTTGCCTCCATGGATGTAGAATCATAGAACCATTAGGGATTAGAAGGGAACTTGAGAGATCTAGTCCAATCCCCCCGCCACAGCAGGATCACCCAGACCAAGTCACACAGTCAGGGTTAGAAGGGACCACAGGATGTATGCTTGGCAGAAGTCTGCTTGTAGCATTGATGCACTCACCGAGGGTCTCAAACGCAGAGCACAGCTCAAGGGAACAGCATGAAAAGAAGGCTGGATAACAGGATGCATCTAATTTTAACCTCTCTTTCTCATCCATCAGGGAATGGGAGCAGTGTATTTCAACAAAGGAGAGAACTGCATTGCAGCTGGCAGGCTGTTTGTGGAGGAATCAATCCATGATGAGTTTGTTAGAAAAGTGGTAAGAAATTCAAGGACCAGCTAGTTCTATGGCACAAAGAGTGGCTAGTTTGTATTACAGACCCCTGCTTGTCTTGCTGTTTTCAGTCATTTAATGGAATATAGTTGAATGAACTAGAACAAGGGCAGTGTAGAGTCTGGAATCTGGGCAAGAACAACACCAGGGACCAGGATAGGGTGGGGACTGACCTGCTGGAGAGCAGTGCAGGAGAAAGGGACCTGGGGGTCCTGGTGGACAGCAGGATGGCCAGGAGCCAGCAATGGACCCTTCTGGCCAAGAAGGCCAACGGCATCCTGGGGTGGATCAGAAGTGGGGTGGTTAGTAGATCAAGAGAGATCTACTGCCCTGGTGAGACCACAGCTGGAATCCTGTGTCCAGTTCTGGATCCCTCAGCTCCAGAAGGACACAGATGTGCTGGAGAGAGCCCAGGGCAGAGCCACAGGGGTGATGGAGGGAGGGGAGCATCTCCCTGCTGAGGAGAGGCTGAGGGAGCTGGGGCTCTGGAGCTGGGAAAAAGGAGCCTGAGGGGTGACCCCATGGATGTTGATCAATGTGTGAAGGGAGGGCGTCAGGAGGATGGAGGCTCTGCTCAGCGGCACCAATGAGACGACAAAGGGTGTGAGCTGAACAGAGGACACACATCCTTTCCATATTTATAAAGCTCATTGTTAAAAATCCAGTAGCCCACACTGTACTGGGGAGAATTTATTTAGATCACGAGCAGGAAATCACTGTCAGAACTCATTTACCACTGGCACAAGCTCACATTTTATACAACTGTCTTAACAGCAGAAGAGAATTAACACATGAAAACAGCATCAGAAAGTTTCAGTGGTCGCTAGAGAGTATCAAACATAAGACAAAGCCTCATTTTAGCAGAGGAAGAGTGAGGAGTAAAGATCATTTAGATGTAGTGTTGAGGGATCTGGTTTAAGGGTGAACTTTGTAGAGTAGGGTTGATGGTTGGACTTGATGATCCCAAGGCTCTTTTCCAACCTGAGTGATTCTGTGATCCCACCCTCTAAGAATCCTTTATAACACAGAAGAGGAATCATCTCAAACGAGCGATGTTCTTCACAACTGTTTGCTGCATTATGTAACTTCATTTTCCCTGGGTGACCTGTAGGTGGAAGAAATTAAAAAGATGAAAATCGGTGACCCGCTTGATCGATCGACGGATCACGGGCCACAAAACCACAAGGCCCACTTGGAAAAGCTGCTGCAGTACTGTGAAACTGGAGTGAAGGAAGGAGCCACGCTGGTGTATGGAGGAAGACAAGTACGTAGACCAGGTAAAACACAGCCCAGAGGTGTTTGGAACTCTTACACTTTGAACAAATCCATCGTGATTGTTGAGCTTCGGAGACTCCTGTTAGGAGAAGTTGTGCAACTCGAGCATAAGGTGTGAAATAGGATCAGATTCTAGTCTGTGTCGGAATCTTTTGTTGAGGAGATGGACTTGGGGGTGGTGGTGTAACAGAAGTTGGACAGGAGCTGTCAGTGTGTGCTGCTGGCAGCCCGGAGAGCCAACTGTGTCCCGGGCTGCATCAGCAGAAGTGGTGACAGTCAGTCGAGGAAGGGGATTCTCCCCCTCTGCTCTGCACTTGTGAGACCCCACCTGAAGTCCTGAGTCCAGTTCTGGAGTCCCCAACATCAGAAGGACACAGAGCTCCTGGAAGGGGTCCAGAGGAGAGCAACTCGAATGATCAGAGGGCTGGAGCAGCTCCCTATGAGAACTAACGAGGCTGGGGAATAGGGAAAGTGATGAGGACAGGCTGAGCAAGTTGGGGTTGTTCAGCCTGGAGAAAAGGGGGCTCCCAGGTGGCCTTAGAGCAGCTTTCCAATCTCTGAAGGAATGGGGCTACAAGAAGGCTGGGGAAGGGCTTTTGACAGGGTTGGTAGTGAGAGGACAAGGGGAAGGGGTTCCAGCCTTGAAGAGGGGAGATGCAGGTTGGCCGTGAGGAACCAATTCTTTGCTGTGAAGGTGGGGAGATGCTGGAACAGGCTGCCCAGGGCAGTTGTGGCTGCCCCATCCCTGGCAGTGCTGAAGGACAGGTTGGCTGGGGCCCTGAATAACCTGATCTTTTAAGGTCCCTTCCAACCCTGGCCAATCTATGATTCCATGAGATGTGGTTAGGCTATCAAAGCACCCAAATCAAATGCCAACAGAAAAAGGAACAGGGCAGAGCACATCCAGCCCATCAAAAGTAAGTGGCAAAGTTTGACGTTGATTTTACCGGCTCAGACTACTCACTCACGAAGATGTTGGTGAGCAGGATGATTTGTTTATAACACCAGGACAATTCTGGATGGACAATGGTGAAATAGCTTTTGGATGGGTCTTTACGACCCTCAAAAATGAACATGAGGTGGTCCCTTGCCTCAGAATTCCCTGTGCATCCGTAAATCTTAGGCAAAATTGCTGCCCGCTGCATGTTTTTCAGTCTTTGGAATAGACAGATCTTTGTGGCTACAGTCCATCTTCTGCTTGGCTGGTGCTGAAGACAGTGATCACAGAATCACAGACTGTTAGGGACTGGACCTTCCCACCACATACTGCTACCTAAAGGGTGGCTACCAAGAAGGTAGTAACTCCCTTTGCACAAGGAGCCCTATCGAAAAGGGAAGGGGTGATGGGTGCAAGTTACTCCCAGGGAGATTCTGATTGGAGTCCAGAAGAAACTTCTTCACCATTAGAACAATTAACAGTGGGAATCACCTCCGAGAGAAGGGGTTGATCACCCTACATTGGACAGTTTCAAGACCCAGCTTGACAAGCTGCTGGGACATCTAATTTAAACTGCATTTTTAGCAGTTTAGTTTTGAAGGGTTGAACTAGATGATCCCTGAGGTCCTTTCCAATCTCCTGTTCTATGAATCTATGAACCTCCACCCATACTTCATCCTTATCAATCTTTGTAATTCAAGTTCCAAAGTATCTCTGCCCTCCAAGCACAGAACAGAAACGGCCTCAACAGTTCAACCCATGAAACATGTTTGCCACACTCAAATGATGCTCTGTTGTCTCTTTAGGTTTCTTCATGGAACCCACTGTCTTCACAGATGTTGAAGACCACATGTACATTGCCCAGGAAGAGTCCTTCGGTCCTGTGATGGTGATTTCTAAGTTTAAAAACGGGTACGTTCTCCTCTGGTTACTTCTCGATTTGGCCCTCAGTGTGGAGGTGACAGCATGGTTTTGCTACATCTTATGAGAGCAGTCCCTCAGAATCATAGATGCATCAGGGCTGGAAAGGACCTCGAGGATCACCACGTCCAGCCCTCAGCCCAGCAGCTCCCCGTGTTCTCAGGGCTGCAGCAGAGCTGTGCAGATGGATGGGCAGAGCTGTGGGGCTGCACAGGGCTGGTCTCTCCCTCCAGGAGCAGCCTCCCCCGTGACCCTGCTCACAAATCATCTCCTCTTTGCTTACACTGCTTTGACCCACCTCGCTTGTTAATCAAAGTCCTTAATAAACCACCTTCTAAAAGGTGGAAAATAAAGAGCCTGGGAAAAGATGCCTCAATGACACTGAAGGCAGAAGGCTGCTAACACCTGTTTGTTTTATTTGGCTGTAATGCAAGGATTCCTTTCTCCCCCAGGGACATCGATGGAGTGCTGCGGCGGGCAAACGGCACAGAATATGGCTTAGCTTCAGGGGTTTTCACGAAAGACATAAGCAAAGCTCTCTACATCAGTGAGAAGCTAGAGGCTGGGACTGTTTTTATTAACACGTACAACAAAACTGATGTGGCAGCACCTTTTGGTGGATTTAAGCAGTCTGGCTTTGGGAAAGATTTAGGTAAGTGGTCCTCTGCATCCCTGCTTTCTCATCTGAGAGAGCAACTGAAGGAAGAAAACCACCCGTGTGGATACCCATGAATTTCTTGCATCTTCTCTAGAATCATAGACTGACCAGGGTTGGAAGGGACTTTAAAGATCACCCAGTCCCAACCCCCCTGCACAGGCAGGGACACCCTCACTAGAGCAGGTGACTCAGGGCACCGGCCAACCTGCCCTTCAGCACTGCCAGGGATGGGGCAGCCACAACTGCCTTGGGCAGCCTGTTCCAGCATCTCTCCACTCTCACATCAAAGAATTGGTTCCTCATGGCCAACCTCCATCTCCCCTCTTCAAATCTGGAACCCTTTCCCCTTGTCCTTTTGCTACCAGCCCTATCAAAAGCCCTCCCCCAGCTTTCTTGTAGCCTCCTTCATTCAGAGATTGGAAGGCTGCTCTAAGGTCACCTGGGAGCCTCCTCTTCTCCAGGTTGAACAGCCCCAACTTCCTCAGCCTGTCCTCAGAGGGGAGTTGCTGCAGCCCTCTGCTCATTTGAGCTAGTTACAATGATTTAGTTCCTCTCTTATCCCTTCAATATTCCCACCTCAGTACATTTGCTAAATAGCAGTATGTTATGCAGAACATCCCAGCTCCTCTCAGAGCAGTCAAATTCGAGCTTGCCCAGAGCTGCATCCACAGGCTACACTGTGCTGTTGAACAGGGTCCTACACTGGCCACAATAACCCCCTGCAGCTACAGACTGGGAGATGAGTGGCTGGAGAGCAGCCTGGCAGAGAGGGACCTGGCAGCACTGGGTGACAATCAGATGAAAGGAGCCAGCAGGGTACCCACATGGCCTGGAAGACCAATGGCATCCTGCCTTGGATCAGCAATAGTGTGGCCAACAGGGCTAGGGACGTCATTCTGCCCCTGTACTGGGGCACTGCAGAAGCCTCCCCTTGAGTACTGGGGGCAGTTCTGGGCCCCTCACTTCAAGAAAGAGATTGGGGAATCAGACCCAGGGCAGTGGTGGTGTCCCTATCCCTGGAGGTGTTGAAGGCCACACTGGCTGTGGCCTTTAGTGCCCTATCTGGCTGCTGTGGTGGTGTCAGGTCCTGGGCTGGCTGAGCTCAGAGGGCTTCTCCAGCCACAGTCTTTCTGTGAGTTGGCAACACTGGCTAAAGCATTTCAACCTGTTTCTGGGTTATGAATGTAGTGACAAGTCCTTTGTTTAGCTGCTGTTCTACCTGGTGAATATTTTGCTCCTACAGGTGAAGAAGCTCTTCATGAGTATCTCAGAACCAAGGCTATCACTGTGGAATACTGAAGTAACAGCCTTACTTGGAAACTAAACTTTCAGCAGTTTGAATCCTAATGACTCCATGAAGCACTTACTACCATGCCCAGGATACGCTGCCTGCAGTGCTCAACCTTACAGCAAAGCAGAATCACAGAATCATCCAGGTTGGAAAAGACCCCTGGGATCAGCGAGTCCAACCAGCAACCCCACTCTACAAGGTCACCCCTAAACCACATCCCCCAACACCACATCTGAGCAACTTTTCAACACATCCAGGGATGGGGACTCAACAGCCACCCTTGGCAGCCCACCCCAGGGCCAGACCACTCTCTCCATTAAGAATTTCTTCAATGTCCAGTCTAACCGTCCCCTGTTGGAGCTGGAAGCCCTTCCCTCTGCTTCTGTCACTAATGACCTGTGAGAAGAGCCCAGCACCAACATCTCTACAGGGTCCTTTGAGACAGCTGTATAAAGCGATGAGGGCTCCCCTCAGCCTCCTCTTCCTCAAACTAAACAGCCCCAACTCTCTCCATCTCTCCTCATGAGATTTCTTCTCCAGACCCTTCCCCAGCTTCATTGCCCTCCTCTGCCCTCGCTCCAGCCCCTCGATGTCTCCCTTGGACTGAGGTGCCCCAAACTGGACCCAGTACTGAAGGTGCAGGTGAACAATCCCCTCCCTACTCCTGCTGGAAATGGAATCACCCATTCCACAGCTGGACTTGATGACCTTACACAGACAGATGCACACCAATCTTTAGGGGTTGGAAGGGACCTCTAGAGGTCTTCGAGTCCAACCCCCCTGCTTTAGCAGGACCATAGAGCTGAGGGGAGGTGTAAAGGTCTCTTTCAACCCAAACAATTCTGTTTCTGTAAATCTGATCTAAATTTTACCCCGATGGATAAAAGCAGTTGGATACTAACCTGACCTTCTTTAAATGACGCAGCAGCAATCGTTAGCACAACCCCCTCCTCACAAAACACCCCTAAATGAGAACATTTCTTAAAAAAATAAGCGGAGCTCAGTTCTCCCATGTTTTTCCCTTATTTGTGTGATCCTGATACTCAGTCATTTTCAATCCTCAGTCATTAGGCTTCTCTCAAAATGGAACCCAAATACACTGCTTGCAACCAGCTCCGAGTTTCCAGTAGCAACTAAAACCTTCTGCTCTGGGGGATTGTTCAGCAGTACAGAATCACAGGACATGAGGGATTGGAAGGGACCTCGAGAGATCATGCAGTCCAATCCCCCAGCAACCCTTTGTGCCATAAGAAGTCAATCAATGCAAGGAAGTGCACTTAACCCTGACCTCCGTACAGCACGTGTGGAGGTCAGCATTGGTGTTCAACTATGCACATCGCGCTCGAGTTACTGATGCTGTTTTCTACCTTTTCTGTTGATGTGGAAACGCGTGATTTGCCTGCGGTTTGAGAGGGTTACGCTGACAGATTAAAATCACTTTGTGTGCACGGACTGCTATCACTGGTTTATGCAGCTGGACTGGACTGTTACCTTCTGTTCCCTCTCTTCCTTTTCTTTAACCCTCTCCTCATAAGGCAGGTGCTCCAGTCCCCTCGTCATCCTCATGGCCCTCCATTGGACTCTCTCAATCAGATCTGTGTCTCCTTGAACTGGGGAGCCCAGAACTGGACACAACACTACACATGTGGCCTCACTAGGGCAGAGTAGAGAGGGAGAAGAACCTCTTTCCATCTGCTAACCACCCCAGAATACCATTGGCCTTCTTGCTGGCTCCTGGCCATCGTGCTGGCCACCAGAACCCCCAGGTGTTCAAGGCCAAGTTGGATGAGGCTTTGAGCCACCTGCTCTAGTCAAGAGGCACCGCTGCTCATGGCAGGGAGATCGGATTGGATGATCTCTGAGGTCCCTTCCAACCTCAGCCATTCTGTGACATATTTGCACCAATTTTAGGTCATGATTGTTTCAAGTTTAACCTGAGGCCAGCTGAACATTCATCTCTTTCTTCCGGCAGTGACAGCCAGTAGCAAAGTGGAGTGGACAGAAACACGGCAGGGAGAGCAGGAGGTGAGAAGTGGAGCTTAAACCAAGTGTAACATCACAGAGACAGACTTGATCCTGTAAGCACTGAGGTTTCCTGCACTTCCAGAAATGAGCTAGTAGCCTACCAGTAAGAACATGGAGCTCAGTGCAGGCACCAAGGGTAAGGAATCCTTTGATGAGCTCTCAAGTCATGGCTGTCCCTCCTTTCCTTTGCTGAGCTCTCTCTCTCTCAAGTCAGCGCTGTCCTCACCCCTTTTAAGCTGAGCTCTCTCTCAAGCTGTGGCTGTCCCTCCCCATGCCAGCTCACCTTGAAACAACCTCAGCTCAGCCACTGCTTTAGTGCCCAGCAGGTTTTGCCATGAAAGCAGTGCAGCCACATCCCCAGAGTACTTTCAGATGCTGTTTAATAGTGAAGAAACTTCACACATGGGATATAAACAACAAAGCTTTTTCTCCCGCTTAACTCTTCAAGCAAAAACCTCTTGTAGCACCCTAGAAAACTCCTCCTCCAACGAAGCGACAGAAGGAGAATTGTAAGTAGTTCAAGAGCCCCAAATTTTAGCTGCTTTCTTAGTTCAGTCTAGTCTGAAGTTAATTTCCGAGTTGGCTGATGGACAAATCCACACTTAACTCTTCACAAACGCAGCCTGCCTGAGCCACGAGTGGATCATGACTTCTCCACCCCATAACCTACAGTGCTGCACGTGATCCTGAGGGGTGCTACAGTGGGAAACAAGGTCGTTTGCAGGCTGAAGTCTCCACAGTAAGGACACACCAGTTGTTTTCTCCTGGGTTTTTACATTGATCTGTTTTTCTAAGTCAAACAGAAGGGATTTACTCATTGACTTTGCTGTCCAACACTTCGATTTTGACCTTTTCTTCCTTCTGTTTAGGGAACTTAATGTTGTCTATTGTCACTTCAGTTCTGCAGTCATCTTCTGATTCTGAGTCATCTCCTGAGGTTAGTAGATCTTCATCTGTATCAGAATCACTCAGCTCAACTACAGCCACGTTCTGGAAAAGAAGAGCTGAGTTAGCACAGCAGACACTAATGTTGATCAATATGGAAAGGGTGGGTGTCAGGAGGATGCAGCCAGGCTCTGCTCAGGGGCACCCAATGATAGGACAAGGGGCAGTGGGTGTAAGGTGGAACACAGGAGGTTCCACATCAATATGAGAAGGGACTGCACTATCATAGAATCACAGAACATTAGGGATTGGAAGGGACCTGGAAAGATCATCCAGGCTAATACCCTCTGCCACAGCAGGATCCCCTAGATCCAGTCGCACAGGAACATGACCAGGCAGGTAAACGTCTCCAGAGAAGGAGACTCTACAACCCCTCTGGGCATCTTTGGTTTGAATTTGTAGCTAAACAGGCTGAAAAAGCTAAGACTTAGCTTTACCTATCAGTTTAGCTCATTCTAAGATCAGAAGATGTTTTAATGATATTTAAGTTTCATGCTATAAAAAGAGGAAATAGAAGTATTTACCATTTCTATCACTTTTTCTGTTGTACTCCCTAGATTTTCAATATCAAACTGGTGAGGTGGTGCTGTCGCCATTTTTCTTCGTAGCTCATCGTTCGCGTGGGCCATTTGAGGTAAAAAGCTCTGCACTCTGTCCAGAACTGAGAAAGACAGAATAATCACAGGTACAGTCACAGCACGTTAATTTACTTCATTTAATTTATACCTTGGAGACCCAAGCAGTTACAGAATCACATAATTATTGTGAGCTCTCTGAGCTCAGCCAGCCCAGCCCAGGACCTGACACCACCACATCAGCCAGACCAGGGCACTTAAGGGCCACAGCCAGGCTGCCCTTCAACACCTCCAGGGATGGCAACTCCACCACCTCCCTGGGCAGCCTGGTTCAGTGCCCAACAACTCTCTCAGCAAAGAACTTCTTCCTAAAATCCAATCTAAACCTCCCCTGATGCAACTTGAGGCCATTTTCCCTCATCCTATCATTAGGAATTTGGAAGAGACCAGCAGCAGCCTGGCTGCAACCTCCTTTGAGGTAGCTGTAGAGAGCAGTAAGATCTCCTCTCAGCCTCCTTTAGATTAAATAACCCAGTTTCCTCAGCCGCTCTCCACAGGGCCTGTTTGCCAGCCCTCTGCCCAGCCTTGCCCTTCTCTGGCCCTGCTCCAGCTCCTCAGTGTCCTTGTACTGTGGTGCCCAAAGCTGGACCCAGTACTCTAAGTGTGGTCTCATGAGTGCAGAGTCCTGGGGGACCATCCCCTCCCTACTCCTGCTGGTTACTCCATTCCTGATGCAGGCCAGGATGCTGTTGGCCTTCTTGGTGACCTGGGCACCCTCCTGTAAGACAATCAGTGTCATTAGGAGAACAGCAGCCATCTCCCTTTCACAGAGGAACAGAACATCTTCACCTGCCTCCAGAGTTCCTTCACATAAACTTTGCTCTGCACATGGCGATGTGATCATCAGTAGTGCTAGAGCACGCCCAAAGAAGAACAATGAAGCTGGTGAAGGGTGTAGAGCACAAGCCTATAGCAAGCAGCTGAGGGAAATGGGGTTATTTAGCCTGGAGAAAAGGCAACTGAGCAGAGCCTGGCCCCATCCTCCTGACATCCACCTTGTCCATACTGAGGTCACCCCTCATTCTCCTTTTGTACCCCACAGGATGTACAACCCTGCAGCAGTACAAACCCAGCGCAGGGCTTTCTACCTTTACTCACACAAGAAAAGCACTGGAGCCAAAGCTACATCAAAGCTTCTACCTCCTGCTTGACACTGTTCCAATAGTCAGGTCCTACTTACCATTACTCCTTGGCATCCGAACCGTCTCTAAAGTTGTGGCCTTCTTGCTGCTTCGCTTTGAAGCAATCAACAAGGTTTCTTCCAGCCCTGGAAGCAAGCAAGAACTTGAAAGTTTATCTCTGTCACATTTGAACCCCAGAAATCTTCCCTTGCTGCTGCCTGTCCACCTTTCTACAATCTGACTAAACATGAGGAGTCAAATGTCTTTGTCTCCAGGAATTCACAGAATCACAGAATGTTACAGGATGGAAAGGACCTCAAAATATCTTCTAGGTCTCTGCTTTTCGGTAAATACTGCTCTTTGATGTCTGTTTGTGATGGTCAACTTAGTATTGAGTAGAGGTAGTCAACGTCTGTAACTGGTGAGGCCTCCACTCCAAAACTGAAGGCAGTGCTGGGCCCCCCATTTCAAGAAAGAGGTTGAGAGGCTGGAGGAGGTCCAGAGGAGCAATGAGGCTGGGGAAGGGACTGGAGGGAAAGGCTGATGAGGAGAGGCTGAGGGAGCTGGGGGTGTTTAGCCTGAAGAAGAGGAGACTCACGGGGGACCATCTCCCTCTCTTCAACTCCCTGAAGGGAGGCTGTAGTCAGGTGGGGTCAGGCTCTTCTCCCAGGCAACCAGTGCCAGGACAAGAAGGCAGGGCCTGAAGCTGCACCAGGAGAGGGTCAGGTTGGATGTCAGGAAGCCCTTCCTCATGGAAAGGGTGATTGGAGCCTGGAGTGGGCTGCCCAGGGCAGTGGTGGAGTCACCATCCCTGGAACTGCACAGGCAGCAGTGACAGATCAGCGCTTTCAACTTGTGAATAGACAAATTCAGGGAAGCATAGTCAGAATCGACACTAAAACGAAGCTTTAACTCTTTCCCCCACTTTTTAATCCTCGCATAGAGGTTGTTATCGATTCTCAACAACCGCTTAAGGTTGGTTTGGAGTTCCCGCTATCAGTTCATCCCGAACCCAGCCATCACTGCCCGGGAATCACAGAGCCCAGGCGAGTCCCACCTCCCGCCCTGTGTCCCCAGCGCAGGCGCTGCCGGGTAGAGCCCCGCAGGCGGGAAACTCGGCCCAGCTCGGAGGCCGATAGCGATCCCTGGCGGACCCAGCTCGCCGCCCGGCAGCTCCCGCGCGGCCCCGGCCCCACTCACCGCCGCGGTGTCCCACACCCAGCAGCTCCCGAGACACCGTCACTCCGGCCGCTCCGCCAGGACCCGCCATGAGGCGGCCGGAAGGGAAATGGCGCCTCCCCGGCCCGTAACCGCGACCCGCCGAGGCGCAGCGGCCTCTGGAGGGCGGGAGGGCCAGGGCGGCCCTGCAGGCCGGAGGACTTACTGAGGGGAGAAGCGGACAGCACGGGGGACCGTGAACTGCCCAGCAAGGTTTGTTCCGTTTTGTAGCGATAATATTTAACATGAAGCTGGGGGATCTTAGGGTCATAGAATCACAGAACATGAGGGATTGGAAAGGACCTCGAAAGATCATCCAGTCCGATCCCCCTGCCACAGCAGGGTCCTCTTGATCCAGCCACACAGGAACATGGCCAAGTGAGTTTTGAACATCTCCAGAGGAGGAAACTCCACAGCCCCCCTGGGCAGCCCCTGCCAGGGCTCTGGCACCCTCACTGGGAACAAGGTCCTTCTCACACTGATGTGGAACCTCCTCTGCTCCAGCTCACACCCACTGCCCCTTGTCCTGTCACTGGGTGCCCCTGAGCAGAGCCTGGCTCCATCCTCCTGACACCTGCCCTTTCCATATTGATCAACATTTTTTTGGATCACTTCTCAGTGTCTTTTTTCCAAGCTCAAGAGACCCAGCTCCCTCAGCCTTTCCTCATTAGGGAGATGCTCCCCTCCCTTCATCATCTTTATCACTCTGTGCTGGACTCCCTCAGTATCAAGTTCTCCTCTTCTGCTGACTGGATCTAGAGGATCCTGCTGTGGTGGGGGGATTGGACTGGGTGATCTTTCGAGGGCCCTTCCGATCCCTACTGTTCTGTGACTGTCGAGTGACAGAAATGTGTGTTTTTGCACTAAAGGTGTCAAACTTGGGGGTCACTGGAGTAGTGTTGATGGTTGGACTTGATGCTTCCCAGGGTCTTTTCCAACCTGAATGATACTATGATTGTATGATTCTGCGATTGTTGTCAGTGTCTGAGCAGGACTGTGTTCTGCCTTCAGTCCCGACCTGTGAGTTCCTAAGTTCAGTTCCCTTATGCTGCTGGCTCCTGTCTGAGATTTCCCCACATCTGCCTCCACATTCCTAGTGATCATGATGCAACTGCCATCACAGAGGCTTCTTTCAGTGATAGTTTTGCTTGGAGTTGTACATATCTCATTTTATTGTTACTGTTGTCATTAAATACTAACAATTAATTGGGAACAGGTTGCCCAAGGCAGTTGTGGCTGCCCCATCCGTGGCAGTATTGAAGGCCAGGTTGGCTGAGGCCCTGAGTAACCCGCTCTAGTGAAGGTGTCTTTGCCCGTGCAGGGGTGTTGAGACTAGATGATCTTTAAGGTCCCTTCCAACCCTGGCTGTTCTGTGATTCCAAGATTCTGAAGCAATGTTAGTTTTCACTTTTAATCCATAAGTTTCTCTCTCTTATTCTTTCTCCTCCCTTTTGCGGAGGGAGAGGGGTTACCAGAGAGCACCTGTCATCTGTCTAGTGGCCAGCCCAGGCCTAAACCGTTGACACCATGGACAAAACATATTATTAGAGGTTCAGACACTGTTATTTTGGGCTGCATGAAGTTGCAGAAACACTGGGGTTTTTTGGCCAAGGCAAATAGAACCTCATTCCTCAAGATTTTTCAGTCAGAAAAGACAGAAATAGGATATTTTGGCTTTTCTGTGTTCTGGAGCACAGTAAAGACACAAACCAGGCAGCAAATTCAGTGGAATTCATCTGGTGCTGTGCTGCAGGTGGCAGAAGAAAGTGTCAGAGAAGCCTTGCTTGGGAAGGTCTTTCTGGTTGAGGTTTAACAGGGCCAAGTGCAAGGTTCAAGACTTTGGCCACAACAACCCCCTGCAGCTACAAACTGGAGGATGTGGCTGAAGAGCAGTCATGCAGAGAGGGACAAGGAAGACTGATTGAGAACCAGCTTAACAGCAGGGTGCTCAGGTAGCCCAGAAGGCCAATGGCATCCTGGCTTGGATCAGCAATAGTGTGGCCAGCAGGACTAGGGATGTCATTCTTCCCTGGTCTGGGCACTGGGGAGGCCTGCCCTGAAGTACTGGGGACAGTTGTGGGCCCCTCACTTCAAGAAAGAGATTGAGGGGCTGGAGCAGGTACAGAGAAGCGATGAGGCTGGGGAAGGGACTGGAGGGAAAGGCTGATGAGGGAGCTGGGGGTGTTTAGCAGGGAGAAGAGGAGACTCATGGGGAACCTTCTTTCTCCTCTGCAACTTCCTGAAGGGAGGTTGTAGTCAGGTGGGGGTCAGGCTCTTCTCTCAGGCAACCAGCGCCAGGATGAGAGGGCAGGGGCTGAAGCTGCCAAGTGAGGGTTAGGTTGGATGGTTAGCTCACGGAGAGGGTCATCAGAGCCTGGACTGAACTCCCCAGGGCAGTGGTGGAGTCCCCATCCCTGGAGGTGTTGAAGGGCAGTCTGGCTGTGGTCCTGAGCGCCCTGGTGTGGCTGCTGTGGTGGTGTCAGCTCCTGGTCTGGTCTGGCTGAGCTCAGAGGGCTTCTCCAGCCTCAGTGATTCTCAAGAAAGCAGAAGTGCAGCTTCATGTCTGATGCTCTGCAGAAAGTTTACTTCCAAGTCTTTCGTATTTGTTAGCTCTGAGATGCTGGTATCTGTTGTGTCCTTTTGGTGAGGGTGTCTGAGCACCACTCACCTGATGACTGCTTTTTCTCTCATATTTGGCTCGGTCTTCCTGTCTCATCTCCTATGAACCATTCAGTTCTCCTTTTACGGTTTCGTCTAGCTTATAAGCAAATGGGGACAGAAAGTGCAGAACAAACCTTGAATAACAGGGCAGCTGTTCACACGCTGTCAGCAGAGCTCGACGGTTTTATGAGTTTCTTTTCCTAAAGATAATTAAACCTCCCCCAGGCTCTGCAATGTGATTTTCAGTGCATTTATCAGATTCTAACGATGAAAATAGGGAAGTTCTTACAGACCACAGATCACAGCTTCAAGTGATGTCACCTGTCTGCAGTGTGGTTCCGTCCTCTCCCCTCTCCTCCAAGTAATTTTCTCATGACAAATTGTTTCATCAATATTTCAAAATAATAATTTTTCCCCTTTATAAGGTCAATTATTTTCCTGTCCGCTCTTTGTTCAAGGCCAGGTTGGATGGGGCCCTGGGGAACTTGGTCTAGTGAGAGGTGTCCCTACCCACAGCAGGAGCATAGAACTAGATGATCTCTGAGGACCCTCTCTGAGGACCCTTCCAACCCAAAGCTTTCTACTTTCCTAGGAGTACTGGTTGATAGCCAACTGGACAGGAGCCAGCAGGGTGCCCAGGTGGCCCAGAAGGCCAGTGGCATCCTGGCTTGGATCAGCAATACTGTGGCCAGCAGGACTAGGGATGTCATTCTTCTCCTGGACTGGGCACTGGGGAGGCCTCCCTTCAAATACTGGGGGCAGTGCTGGGCTCCTCACTTTAAGAAAGAGATGGAGGTCTGGAGTGGTTCCAGAGGAGCAATGAGACCGGAGAAGGGACTGGAGGGAAAGGCTGATGAGGAGAGGCTCGGGGAGCTGGATTGTTTGTCCTGGAGGACATTCAGTGGGGACCTTCTCTCTCCCTACAGCTCCCTGAAGGGAGGTTGTAGTCAGGTGGGGATCAGGCTCTTCTCCCAGGCAACCAGTGCAGGACAAGAAGGCAGGGCCTGAAGCTGCCCCAGGGTAGGGTTGGGTTGGATATCAGGAAGCCCTTCCTCAAGGAAAGGTTGATCAGTCCAGTCCAGTCCAGGACTGGACTGCCCAGAGCAGTGGTGTCATCCCCATCCCTGGAGGTGTTGAAGGCCAGCCTGGCTGTGACCCTTAAGTGCCCTGGTCTGGCTGATGTGGTGGTGTCAGGTACTGCTCTGGGCTGGCTGAGCTCAAAGGGCTTCTCCAGCCTCAATAATAATAACAATAATAATAATAATCAATTATTGGTTTTTATAGGAACAAGTATAAGCCAAAATCCTTCTGTATTCTAGTCCTTTGTAGTTAACTGCAAACATCAAGCATTATCACTTGTAGAAGCAAAAATCTATTGTTCCCTTCGGAAAGTGCAGCTACTTGGAAAAGACTGATCTGAAAAGAAGAGACGAGACTGAAACTGAACAGAAGTGGTTCTGTTGTAGCTCTAACTAGGACACATGGGTGTTACATGATTTCAGTGCAGGGAGAGGCACAGCCCTGTGATGAGGAGTGACGAAATGGTTGCCCAAGATCACCAGACAAGCAATTAAAAGAGACAGTCAGAATCAGCACCCTCGGGTGCTATTCCCAGACCTTGAGTTTATCCCTAACCTGTTGGCAACGGAGCCAGATGCAGTCTTTACCCAATTGCAAAGCAGTCCAGCTACACGTGTGAGGTGTGAGCGTGTACAGTCAGGACAGGGGGAAAACAGTGTCCATAGCCCAAATGCCTTATAAATTCAGACAGTGTTCACTAATGAACTGATAGCTCCCATATTTGAGCTGATTCATTAATGTAATGCAGCACTGACTCAGAGTTCAAGCTGATGCTGTCTGTTTCACTACTGTAGAGGAGATTGTTTTGGCCCCAGTCCTGCAAATACATTCCCCAGTGCTTCAGTTTCTGCTTTTCCACACATACCCGCAGCAGCCAGCTTCAGTTTCTGGCAGACACCCGGTGACTTGTCCATGTTCTCTTTTGTTCTGTCTATAGAAAGGAAAAGAGATCATGGAATGGTTTACATTGGAATGGATAACCCTGCACAGGCAGGGACACTTCTCAGTGGAATGGGTTGCTCAGAGCCCCATCCAACCTGGACTTGAGCCCTTCCAGGGATGGGGCAGTCACTACTTCCCTGGGCAACCTGTTCCAGCATCCCTCCACCCTCACAGCGAAGAATTGGTTCCTCATGGCCAACCTCAATCTCCCCTCTTTAAGTCTGAAACCCTTTCCTCTTGTCCTCTCATCACCACTCCTGTCAAAAACCCTTCCCCAGCTTTCTTGTAGCACCCTTCAGAGATGGGGAAGCTGCTCGAAGGTCACCTAGGAGCCTCCTCTTCTCCAGGCTAAACAACTCTAACTTGCTCAGCCTGTCCTCAGAGTTGAAGGGCTCCAGCCCTCTGATCATTGGAGTTCCTCTCCTCTGGATACCTTCCAGGAGCTCTCTGTTCTGATGTTTGGGCCATCCCCTACTTATCTGGGCAACCTGTTCCAGTGCCTCAGCACCCTCACAGTGAGGAATTTCTTACTAACATCTAATCTAAAGCTACTCTTTTAGTGTGAAACCATTGCTTGTCCTGTCACTAGATGCCCTCATAAAAAGCACCTTTCCAGCTTTCCCCCTTCAGACCCCTGTCAGGTACTCTAACTTCCCACCAGAAACTTCTCCAGGCTGAACAACCCCATAGTCTGGGGTTGTTAGTTTCCCATAGAAGTGCTCCAGAGCTCTGATCGTCTTCATGATGCCGCAGATGCTGCTGGCATTGTTAAATCCTGATTCTCTTCTTCTTCCTTCCATCTTAAGCATCATCGCTACTTCCAAGTGTCGAGCAACAATCGAGAAAGAGCGCTAGTAATGACAAAACCTGCAGAGATTTGTCTGGCTTAAGTATTTTAATGTAGGAGTGTAATCTATTTCAATCACACGTCAAGTCATGGAAACATTCCGGTTGGAAAAGACCCTCGGGATCATCAACCCTACTCTACAAGGTCATCCCTAAACCAGATCCCCCAACACCAGACCTAAGCGACTTTTAAACTTGTGCTGAAGAGGAAAACCCAGAGAGAGGCTGGGCTGGGTGATCTCAGAGGTCTTCTCCAGCCTCCAGAAAGCTGCTACGACTGGCACCGCCTGCCTGGAGGGTTTCTCTCCCCCGTGAACCTCCCCCTCCCCGGGCATCGGCCGAGCGAGGCGAGGGTGAGGGGCGGCCGTGAGCTGGCCTGAGTTGGCCGGGCCGGGCTGCGGGCCACGGCGGGGCCGGCTCAGAGCGGCCGGTGGCGGCGGCTGCCGCTGCTGCGCACCGCGGAGCCACATCATCGCGGGGGCTGCGCCGCTTCCGCGCCTGCTCAGTGGCGGCGGCGCTCACCTTCCTATCCCGCAGCTGTCAGCGCCGCTCCCTGCCCGCCCGCCCGCCGCAGCGATGGAGCGGGACCCCGGGCCGCTGCCGGCAGCGCCCGCGCCCAGGTGAGGGGAAGGGGCAGAGCGGGAGGCAGCGCGGGGAGCAGGGCCGGGGGCTGCGCGGTGAGGGACGCGGCGGGATCCGCGGACGGGAGGGAGGGAGCGAGGGAGGGAAAGTTTCATCAGGAGCGGCGGAGCCGCGACCCCGGGGCCGCGCGGCCGCTCCAGGTTTCCCCCTGCCCGGCTCCGCTGGCGCTGAGTGGCCGGGGACCGGCCCGGTGCCGAGCGCGGCTCAGCCCCGCAGCGCTGCTCCCCCCGGCTCTGGATCCTCCGTGTGGGCACTTTAGCTGTCCATCGTGTCCAGTCGCCCTTTCCCCTCTGCACACCCGTGTGCCTGGACCCACCTTTGCACAGAATCACTGAATTACTGAGGCTGGAAAAGACCTCTGAGATCATCAAGCCCAGCCCATGACCTGAAAAAGCTGTAAGAACACAACAGAATCTGCAGTTGCTGGACAAACATGGGACCTGTGGCCAAACAGCAGCCACCCAGGCTTTGACCATCACTTGTTTTATCTGCTTATAGGCATTTAAATTACCATGTGGTGGTATATCTGTGCTCTTGCCACACTTTTTTTGTAAAAAATAGGAGCTTCTTGGACTTCTCCACTTTACTTTCAATTTTTCATTAATTCTCAATTCAGTTCATGTTGCAGCTGTGTCTCTTTCTCTGAATTCAGTGATTATTATGATTTCATTTCCACCCTGCTGTCCTGAATGGAGTTGTCTGTTCTTCACTCTCAATTTCATCATCAGTTATAGACTGCACTGCATCACCTAGGTTCTGATAAATGGAATGTAAAATAGAATCTCAGAACATTAGGGATTGGAAAGGACCTTGAAAGATCATCCAGTCCGATTCCCCCTGCCACAGCAGGATCCCCTAGTTCCAGTCGCACAGGAACGTGTCCAGACAGGTTTTAAATGTCTCCAGAGAGGGAGACTCCACAATCCCCATGGGCAGCCCCTGCCAGGGCTCTGTCACCCTCGCTTGGAAGAAGTTCCTTCTCATGTTTATGAGAAGCTGTTCCACTGTTCCAGCTCACACCCACTGCCTCTTGTCCTATCGTTGGATGCCACTGAGCAGAGCCTGGCTCCATCCTCCTGACACCCACCCTTTCCATATTTATCAACACTAATGGGGTCACCCCTCAGTGTCTTTTTTCCAAGCTCAAGATTCCCAGCTCCCTCAGCCTTTCCTTCATCATCTTTGTGGCTCTGTGCTGGGCTCTCTCCAGCAGCTTTGTGTCCTTCTGGAACTGAGGAGCCCAGAACAGGTCACAAGATTCCAGCTGTGGTCTCAGCGGGGCAGAGTAGATGGGGAAGAGAACCTCTCTCAGTCTACTAACCACCCCCCTTCTAATCCACCTTGTTGCCCTTCTTGGCTGCCAGGACCCATTGCTGGCTCCTGGTCATCCTGCTGGCCACCAGGACATTAAACAGAACATTAAATAATCATTTAGTCTTGGTGTCAGGAGCGCAGTGGGAAAAGTATGCCCATATATATTTTCTAGGTAGGCTCTGAGCAGGGAGGCTGTGGAGTAAACCTGCCTGGCCATGTACCTGTGAGACTTGCTCTAGGGGATCCTGCTGTGGCAGGGGGATTGGACTGGATGATCTTTGAAGGTGCCTTCCAGTTCCTAATGTTCTGTGATTTTAGGAGACATCCTAAACTCTCCTTACTTTACCAGTTCAATAATGCTCGTAAGAAGATGAGAGCAGGTGGAAAGACCTGTTTTGGCAGCATTCCCTTCACATACTGCCTTAAAGAGATGGTGAAACTGGAACCATAATTGCTGCAGTATGACTGGCAGACACTTCAGAAGGCAAGGGAACAGCGTATCATTTTCTTTTCAAATACCTTAGGATATTAGCCACAAAAAACAATGTGAAGTCTGTGTCCAAGTTAATAAGCAGTTCAGTTCTCCTTGTTGATGACAGTAGGAGCCTGGACTTGATGATCCTAGAGGTCCTTTCCAGCCATGATGATTCCATGATTCTAACCTGTAATCAGGATACCAGACTGTACAGTTAGGACTCATCCTGCTAATTGCCTATCGGTTACTTGATCTAGAAGACTCCATTATCTCTTGGGCTTCAAACGCTACCACTTACTTTCAATGGGCTGGATGTACTCTGCCTTGTATTTTTTATGTTGGCATTAGGTTTGGGTGCTTTTACATCCCAATCACATCTCATACAGTCATAGAATGCCCAGGGTTGGAAGGGACCTTAAAGATCACCCAGTTCCAACTGCCCTGCGCGGGCAGAGACACCTTGAGTAGTGCAGGCTGCTCAGGGCCCCAGCCAACCTGCCCTTCAACACTGCCACAGCCACAACTGCCCTGGGCAACCTGTTCCAGCATCCCTCCACCCTCACAGCAAAGAATTGGTTCCTCATGGCCAATTCTTTGGTTCCTCATTCTCCCCTCTTCAAGTCTGGAACCCTTTCCTTTTGTCCTCTTGCTACCATCCTTTCAAAAGCCCTCCCCCAGCTTTCTTGTAGCCCCCTTTGTTCAGAGTTTGGAAAGCTGCCAGCAGGTGACCTGGGAGCCTCGTCTTCTCCAGGCTGAACAACCCCGACTTGCTCAGGCTGTCCTGAGAGGGGAGCTGCTCCAGCCCTCTGATCATTTGAGTTGCTCTCCTCTGGACATCTTCCCAGAGCTTTGTGTCTTTCTGATGCTGGGACTGCAGAACTGGACCCAGTACTCCAAGTTGGGTCTCACAAGTGCAGAATAGAGGGGGGAATTCCCTCCCTGGACTGACTGTCACTGCTTCTGTTAATGCAGCCCAGGACACAGTTAGCTCTCCAGGCTGCCAGCACACACTGACAGCTCCTGTCTTCCACCAGCCCTAAGTCCTTGTCCTCAGGGCTGTACTCAACCCTGTCTCCTCCCAATCTGTATTGGTGCGTGGGATTGCTTCGACCCAGGTGCAGACTGTTGCCCTTCTTGAACTCCATGCAGTTTGCACAGCCCACTTCTGGAGCCTGGCAAGGTCCCTCTGGATGGCCTCCCTTCCCTCCAGCGTGTTGACTTCACCACACAGTTTGGTGTCAACAGCAAACCAACTGAGGGTGCATTAAATTCTGCTGTCCGCGTTGCTGACAGAGAAGTTAAACAGCACTGCTCTGAGACGAGCCTTGCTTCTTCATACCTGGCTCCAGTTTTGTCTCTTCTAGTTGAGTTGCCTTGAAAGTGCAGAGGCACACCAAATCTTTCTCCTTCCCACAGCTGCTTTTTTCTTCCTTGGGGCCAGAATTGACAAGCCACCCTGTTCAGGAACTGGAATGCAGCAGACTCAGACTTGCCTGAGGACAGCCTGAGGCTGGCAGCTCTCTCATGGTCTTATACTCAGGAAGGCATCTGGATGTTCCTTAACCTGTCTGTTTTTCCCCTCATTGCTGTTGATCCAACCTCTAACTGCTGTAGCATAATCCTCACATTAGCCAGGTCACTGTGTGATGCTGAAGAAGCACTGGGTAGCACCCGTATATCTGCCTTGCGCGCAGCATCTGCTCATCTTCAGCACATTTTCCAGCCTTTAATGCTCAGCGTGAAGTATCTCATAGAAATGATCTCTGGCCAGCCTGCCACCTCAGGTTCTGAATTGTACTGAGCAGTTAATGGTGGTACAGGCTGTTTACTCTTCATAAGGCTGAGGTGATAGCGTTTAGCTTTCACTTTCCACTGATACTTCCACCACAGCCATGTAAATTATTACCCACAACCTCCGTTCAGGGAGCTGGAGAGAGGGAGAAGGTCCCCCCTGAGTCTCCTGTTCTCCAGGCTAAACACCCGTAGCTCTCTCAGCCTCTCCTCATCAGCACTCTGTAGGGAGTTGCTCTTTTTCCTAGTTGTTTATGTTTGCAGAGATTTTTGTTTGTGTGTGTTTGCAGGACTGAGAGTGCTGACTAACACACAGAGATTGTCATGTGGTATAAAATGTATAAAGGGAAAGAAGAAACTTGCTAACTGTAGGTACTTAGGAAACAGGTGGGGAGTTGGACTAGACGATCTTTGGAGGTCCCTTCCAATCCCTCATGTTCTGTGATTCTGTCAGCTCATTCCGTCCATAGTCTCCGCATGGCTCAGTCTTTTGCTTGCAGGGACAAAGACAAGGTGTCCTTTCATTTCATACTGAGCACGCCAGGTATGATAAATTTGAGCCAGCTTGCTGGCTTCTCAAAGGATCTTTGTCTCTCTCCGTTTTAGTCTTTCACCTTTCTCTCTAACCTTCTGATTCGACGGCAGGAAACCAGATTCACTTATCTCTTCTTCCTGTAGAAACCAGGGATGTGATTTTTGCTGTTTCTGCCTCCTTTTCTTCAGAGGAGTGACTTGAGGAGAGCTTGTCTTTGTGTTTTGAGCTGGCCATCTCTTCTTCAGACAGCGCAATCAAGCTGGCATCATTCTAAAACCCACCTGGCTATGTTCCTGTGTGACCTGATCTAGGAGATCCTGCTGTGTTGGGGGGATTGGATTGGATGATCTTTTGAGGTCCCTTCCAATCTCTAATGTTCTGTGATTCTTGATGCTAAAGCCTCTCAGAAAATTCATGTCTCTGAGATCATACCGTTCCTTGCTGCATTTTGCAGGTAGGACACCAACCCCCTAGAAGTCCAGCAGTATTAGCATCCACTAACTCTGAAAACTTCAGATGATACTTGGGGTATTATCTTTGTGGGAGCAGGTTTGTAGAAATGAATAGTTACATGCAGAAAGCTTCATAGTTGTCTCCTCTGTGTATCAGACACTTTTCAGCTAGTCTTCTTGAATCCTTGGCATTTATCATCAGCTCACTCAATCTTTTTGGGAGAAAACCCATTTATGACGTGTGTCAAGTCCTGGTTGTTAAGAGAAGGGAGTGGTTTGGGTTCATGGGTTCACTTCACAGAATCACAGAACATTAGGGATTGGAAGGGACCTTGAAAGATCAGCCAGTCCAACCCCCCTGCCGCAGCAGGGCCGCCTAGACTTGGGGTCGAATGAAGGAGCTTTACACCCCAGGGCCACAGGAAAGTCAAAGCTCACTGAAATGGTCACATTATGAACTGTGAAGGCACAGAAATCACTGAAGTTACTGGATGCCCACCTCAGAGAGCAGAGAAGAGGAACAGGGGAAAGGGAGAGAAGAGAGTTAAGGGGTCAGATCACCACTGAGGACTGCAGGCTCTGGCTCCCCTCCAGCCTCACTTCTCAGCTCTGCAGATCTCTGGAGAAACTCCCCAGTTTCTCTGGCCCTCTTCTCAGGCAGTTTCAGCTTCGTGGGCAGTGAGGAGTGTGGTTATGGTGACAGGTGATCGGTCCCTCTTTGCTCCCTCAGCTTTGCAGGTTTTCCGTGTCTCCAACAGCCCTTGTGTCGGTCTCTGGTCCTGGCAGCAGGCTGGGGAGGGCTGATGGTCCCCCTGCACTGTTCCAGACCCTGCCTTGATTCCTGCTGCCAGGAGTGTTTTTCTTCCCCCCTCCCCGAAACAGTCTGGAGGACTTTGTTCTCGGGGTGTCACACAGAGCCCTGGCCAGTCACCCCTTGAGAGAGATGGCAGAAAAACCTATGTGGTAGAAAGAGAGGAATGATTACCCCAAATCCTTGTAGCCAGAGTTCTGGATCAGTGAGTGATGTCCATGAGTCACTGCTCCAGCACTCTGGTGTCATGACTGCAGGATAAACTGGGGAAACCACAACGAGAGCCCGATTCTGCTTTGTTAAAGCTGTTGGGAAATTTTCTCAATGTATTTCCCTGAGAGTGAAATAAAATCCTTTATTTGTTCCTCCTCCCACCTAAGAAAATCAATACCAACCCCCAAAGTAAAATCAGCTAAGCTTCTATGATTCTCAGTGCTTGTCTTTCATCGTGGACACTTTTGTATCCTAATTCAAAGAGTCATAGAACAGTTTTGGCTGGAAGAGACCTTCAAGATCACGGAGTCCAACCTTTTCCCAGCCCAGTCAGCACCACTAAACCCTGTCCCCCAACGCAACAGCTGCCCTTCTCTTCAGCGTCTCCAGGGATGGGGACTCAACCCCGGCCCTGGGCAGCTGTTCCAGTGCCTTTCAGCAAAGAAATTCCTCCTGGCAGCCAACCTGAACCTGCCCTGGTGCAGCCAGCCTAAAGCTGTCCTTTTCCAGCTTCGAACCATGACACCTCATCCTATCGTTCCCTGCCCTTGTGAACAGTCTTCTACAACCCGAGTGGGTTTTAAATGTCTCCAGAGAAGGAGACTCCACAACCCCACTGGCTGCCCCTGCCAGGGCTCTATCACCCTCACTGGGAAGGAGTTCCTTCTCAGACTGATGTGGAACCTCCAGCTCACAGTCATTGCCCTTGTCCTGTCATATGTTCCTGTGTGACTTGATCTAGGTGGTCTTGCTCTGGCAGGGGAATTGGAGTAGATGGTCTTTCGAGGTCCCTTCCCATCCCTAATGTTCTGCGGCTCTGTGATGAGTTGCCACTGAGCAGAGCCTGGCTGCATCCTCCTGACACCCACCTTTCACACCTTCATACACATTAATGAGGTCTAAAGTGTTTTAATGCCTGAATTTATTTGTTTTTACTGTTTTGCAGAACCAGTCTTGCCGATGGAATTGTTGAAGGTCTGAGATCAGTGAAGACCCCTTTTTCCATGCCAAAAAGGATCGGTTTGGTTTACCAGGTTTAAAATCATTGGGAGAGTGGTGCTTGGTGACTCATCGACAAGGTTTCTTCTCGGCCACCTGAAGAACAAAGTGCTTCTCAACCTGTATTTCTGTAGCACTATGACTAACTGCAAAGGCAGATCTTCCATCTCCAAAGCCAATAGCAAAGTTCATGACAGAGAAGGTTTTGTCAACTGGACCATCAGTCTTAACACCATTCAATCCGATAAGTTTTTGAGGCTGCTTTTGAGTATGGTCCCTGTTGCTTACCAGATAAACCCCGACGAAAGACATAAGAAAGCGAACGGTGTCTGGCCAGACGGGTTACAGCCGGCGGGACACAACTTCAACGTCAGGTCTGAACAACACGCCGAGTACCATCACTTCTCAGAAGCAAGTTTTCATGCCAGCAACGGACACAGCCCATCCAGCTGTGGCCCTAAATATGATGATTTCACCAGTTATAATTACTGCGATGGAATGGACGCTTCCGAAACGGATGTCATGCTGCAGGAGGACAACCTGTCTAGTGACAGTAATGAAGATGCCATTGTGGAAGGTAGTAGAAAGCAACCCAAAGAATCCAGCAGTATCATGGCACTGCAGATACTTGTGCCCTTCTTGCTAGCAGGATTTGGAACCGTTTCTGCTGGCATGGTTTTGGATGTTGTGCAGGTTGGTATTGGCTTTGGAAGATGGTCTTCCAAGTCTTCCCAGTCTTATGCTTCTGTTCAATCTACAGCTAATTCCTTGGGTTTTTTTGCATGATGTTTTTATTCATAAAATAGAATCATAGAGTCATAGGGTTGGAAGGGACCTCCAAAAGGCATCCAGTCCAACCCCTCCAAAGCAAGCAGGGATATCTCTAACTAGAACAGATTGCTCAGAGCCCCTGACCTTGAATGGCTCCAAGGATGGAGCCTCCACCACCTCTCTGGGTAGCTTGTTCCAGGGAACCTTCGACTATTAATTGTAAACTGCAGAGCAGTCATAGTACCTGGTGCTATTTGGGCTTAAACTTAATGACATCCTTTTTTAAGCAGGTCTGGTTTAAGGCCAAGATTTATATCTCTTAATTTTGGTGTTCTCATCTCTGGAGTAGGAGTGTGCAGTCATAGATCTGTTTTATCTCAATAGAGAACAGTTCTGGCTCTAAACATTTAGGTCTAATATGAAAAGATTGATTTGGGGGGGGGGCTGTTTTATGTAGTTATCAGTTACAGCCTGATTTTACTACTCTGTGGATGGTCTAAAGGTCATTTTTTCATTTACACCTTCCCTACTGAATCTTTTCTACAGCACTGGGATGTGTTCAAGAACGTTAGTGAAGTTTTCATCTTGGTTCCTGCACTTCTCGGTCTCAAAGGAAATTTGGAAATGACCTTGGCATCACGGCTGTCAACTGCTGTAAGTAACTTACTCTTCAGATGTTTGTTCTAAAGATTTCAGAGGGAAAATAAATCCTTGGAGCACAAGTGTTGAATGTTTATGCCTTAATCTGCTATCACAGGTGCTCTTTAAATCTGTTATGAAGTTTACAGTGTGAAGACACAACGCTCCATATAGATCAACATTTTACTTCCTCAGTCTCTTCTGAGTCATCACTCAGAAAGTCAATCCAATGCTCAGAGGGCTGGAGCACCTCCCCTATAAGGACAGGCTGAGCAAGTTGGGCTTGTTCAGCCTGGAGAAGAGGAGGCTCTCAGGTGACCTTGTGGCAGCTTTCTCATCTCTGAAGGGGACTACAAGGAAGCTGGAGGAGGGATTTTTGCACAGGTGGTAGCAAGAGGACAAGGGAAAAGGGTTCCAGACTTGAAGAGGGGAGAATGACATTGGCCATGAGGAACCAATTCTTTGCTGTGAAGGTGCTGAGATGCTGGAACAGGCTGCCCAAGGCCCTTGTGGCTGCCCCATCCCTGGCAGTGCCGAAGGGCAGGTTGACTGGGGCTCTGAGTGACCTGCTGTAGTGAAGGTGTCCCTGCCTGTGCAGGGGGGTTGGAACTGGATGATCTTTAAGGTCCCTTCCAACCCTGGCCAGTCTGTGATTGAAGCTAATTCATATCCTTCTTCCTCAGTTAGCTAATAGTGACATGAGAATTCATAGGCATGCCTATGCTCTTGGGTTTGTGAGCTAATTATCTTCACTCATTGTAATGATATACTCAGCCCAAAAGTAATGTCTGGTTAGCAAGTTTCTATTATTCATTCTAACATGTGGCTACAAGTGTTATCTGATGACCTTCATTCATATTGCTGCACACAATCACAGAACATTAGGGATTGGAAGGGATCCTGAAAGGTCGTCCAGTCCCATCCCCCTGCCACAGCAGGATCACCTAGATCCAGACACACAAGAACATGTCCAGGCAGATTTTAAATGTCTCCAGAAGAGGAGACTCCACAACCCCCCTGGCAGCCCCTTCCGGTGGGCAGCGTTCACTAACCTTGTGTCCAGTCATTAGCCTAACTCTACTAGTAACTCTACTAATAACTCTACTGTTCTTTTGACAGGTAAATATTGGGAAAATGGATTCTCCCATTGAGAAATGGAACTTAATTATTGGCAATTTGGCCTTAAAGCAGGTAAATATGATGGATTTATTTGATCAGCTCTTGTAAAAGTCAGCAAACTGGGTGCCCCTGAGCAGAGCCTGGCTCCATCCCCCTGACACCCACCCTTCTCATATTGATCAACATTCATGGGGTCACCCCTCAGTCCCTTTTTCCCCAGCTCCAGAGCCCCAGCTCCCTCAGCCTCTCCTCAGCAGGGAGATGCTCCCCTCCCTCCATCACCCCTGTGGCTCTGCGCTGGGCTCTCTCCAGCAGCTCCGTGTCCTTCTGGAACTGAGGGGCCCAGGGCTGGACACAAGATTCCAGCTGTGGTCTCAGTAGGGCAGAGCAGAGGGGAGGGACAAGCTCCACCCCTTCTGATCCACCCCAGAATGCCATTGGCCTTCTTGGCCACCAGGGCCCATTGCTGGCTCCTGGTCCATACTGCTGGCCAGTGGGACCCTCAGGTCCCTTTCTCCTACGCTGCTCTCCAACAGGTCAGTCCCCAACCTATACTGGTACCTGGGGTTCTTGCCCAGATGTCAGGCTCTGCACTGCCTCTGTTAGCAGTCAAACATTCTTTGTCACTGTTCCAAGGGCATTTCCTTTTTAATTTCTCAAAATGAGGATCTGAAGATGATTAGAGAGGAAATTCAGATTTTACCAAATCTTGATTTCATCTCCAAAATGTTTTCAGTGCCGTGTTTGCTTAGGAATCAGTGTTAAAGGAAACATGTGATAGAGCTTTTGGGTAAGAAACAGTAATTTAAGTTGCTGGATCATTTGAGGAAGGGAGTGTTTGTTCTTCAAGGAAACTGTTTCTTAAGAACTTCATTTTTGTGTGTTCTAATGCAGCACACTCCAAAAATAGGTGAAATGTTGATGCTGTGACTTCACTGTTTTAGATGGAGCCTCTTCAGGCATTTCAGCTTTGGCTCCTGTTAACTCCTCAGCTCTCTTCCCTGGTTTTGTTATTCTTGAGTCTCCAAATTGCTGGTAAAGCCTTTTCTCCTGGCATAAGGGTTTTCTTCTTCATCATCCTCTCTACAAAATGGATGAGCAGGCGCCCTTTAAGGAAATAGGAGGAAAGAGTAATGGAAAGTGATTCCGTAGTTCCTTTAACTCTATGAATTACTTTAAGAATTGTTCATCTCTTTATTTTCCAGGTTCAGGCAACAGTAGTCGGTTTTCTGGCAGCAGTGGCAGCAGTTATATTGGGCTGGATTCCAGAGGGCAAGTACAGCTTTGATCATTCAGTCCTCCTGTGTTCTAGCAGCGTAGCCACTGCCTTCATAGCTTCTCTTTTACAAGGTAAGAGAAGTATGTAGGTTACTTAGTTTTCTGTGGGTGCTGAGCATATGTTATCTTGCTATTCCTTAAAAAAATCAAATCCAGTAAGGTGAAATGCATCTGAAACACAGCTGAGGATAAGATGCCTTTCAGTAATTTACATCTAGGTCTGCATATTGCAGTCCTCTCCTGTCACAGCCTTTGAAAAGGTGCAATTTGCTTGACCTCCTGAAGATATCTAAGGGATATCTAAAGTCCAACCTTTTCCCAGTCCTGTCAGCACCACTAAACCCTGTCCCCCAACGCAACAGTAACTCTCCTCTTCAACACTTTCAGGGATAGAGACTCAACCCCCTCCCTGGGCAGCTGTTCCAGTGCCTGACAGCCCCTTCAGGAAGGTAATTCCTCCTGAAATCCAACCTGAACTTCCCCTGGCACAGCTTTAGGCCATTTCCCCATATCCCATCACTCACCACTACTCAAGTGAGGCTGGACATTAACTCAGTTGAATTGAGACTTTGTGGTTGCCCATGGTGCTGATGTGTTAGTTAGCGCTCGGCTTTGTATGTGGAATGAACAAACTGGCTCATTATGGGAAGGGTTTGGATCTAGTTCAAATCCACTCTACACACAGTGCCAGTGTCTTTCTGGAGCCATATGGCACAATGGATTTAATCTTCTCTTCCCAATTGTCAGAAAACATTTGGCATTAAAAGATGGTACTTTATGGACATCAGGGAGGGAAAAAGTATGGAATCATAGAATCATGATGACAGGAAATGGCCTCCAGCCCTCATCCCAACAGCTCCCTAACCCCTACACCACGGCCTCAAGTGCTAGATCTACTCAGCTTTCAAACACCTCCAGGGATGATGACTCCATCACCTCCCTAGGCAATCAGGTCCAGTGCCCAACCACTCTCTCAGCAAAGAACTTCTTCCCAAGATCCAATCTAAACCTCCCCAGACACAACTGGAGGCCATTTCCCCTCATCCTATCCTCAGTGATTTGGGAGAAAATCAATGTAGCAGCAGCCTGGCTACAACCTTCTTTGAGGTGGCTGTAGAGAGCAAGGAGGTTTGCTCTCAACCTCCTCTTCTCCAGACTGAATAATCCCTTAGCGGTTCCCTCAGCCGCTCTCCACAGGGCCTGTTCTCCAGCCCTCTCCCCAGCCTCGTTGCCCTTCTCTAGCCCTGCTCCAGCCCCTCAATGTCCCGGTACTGTGGTGCCCAAAGCTGGACCCAGTACTAAAGGTGGGGTCTCACGTCTCACGAGTCCAGGGGCACCATCACCTCATTACTCCTGCTGGTTACCCCGTTCCTGATCCAGGCCAGGATGCTGTTGGCCTTCTTAGCCCCCTGAGCACCCTGCTGGCTCCTGTTCAGCCGGCTGTCACCCAACACCCCCAGGTCCTTTTCCACCAGGCAGCTCTCCAGCCACCCTTGACATACTCTTAATAACAGTAAGTCAAATAAAATGTCTAACTTTTCCTTTTCTAAGTTGAAATGCTTCTGTGAAAACAGACTGTGAAGTTTTGCATGGAATTAAGAGCACGCGCTGGTGTGTTATTGACTACAGAGCCACTGAGTTTTATCAGATGCAGAATGAAGAGGACTGGGCAACACGAGTGCATTTTTCTACTCCTCACAGCTCGTATTTGTATCTCAGTATCAGTTCTCAAAGTACTTAATCCTTGTTTCCAGAGTACAGTGATGTTCATTTCCCTCAGCTAAAGTAAAGACAATATAGAAAAAGTAATCTGTGGGTTTTTTTCTATAGGAAATGGCTGATGTACAATTTCAAGAGTGCTAATTCTAATCATAAGCAAATTTTTTCATCATACAGCTGGTTCTTGATGGTTCTTCCTTACTTTATTTGCAATATATAATTGAAGTTTAAAAATTGACTAAAATTTAAAAAGACAGATGTCAGTCAGGTGAGAAGAATGGTCATCCTGGGACAAAAGCACTGAATTCTCATTCATCCAGTTCAAAATTGCCAGTATCTTGGCATTTTCTGTTGCTTGAGCAGGGAGGTTGGACTGGATGACCTCCAGAGGTCCCTTCCAACCCCTAACAATCAGTGTCTAGAGCAGATATCGTGACTGCACTGTCCTCTCTGTTGAATCTAGGAATAATAATGGTTGGAGTTATTGTTGGATCAAAGAAGACTGGGATTAATCCTGACAACGTTGCCACTCCTATAGCAGCCAGTTTTGGAGATCTCATCACTCTTGCTATACTGGCTTGGATAAGTCAGGGTCTTTATTCTTGCCTTGGTAAGTGTGATTCTAAAGGTGAGGGTGTCTGAAGTGCTAAGAACTGAGGTTGTTGACACATGGATGATGCCTTTTCTCTGTGAGAGACTGTCAGTGTTCAGATTCTCATGGGAGAGTGTGGAGGAAAACACTTCCTGGCTGCCTTCCCCAAGGGAAGCAACTTTGAGAGAGAATCTGGATTAAATGGTGACAGGTGTTTGCTTCAGGTGGAAGTTGTTGAAGCAGCCTCACAGGAAGTTCCACCTCAACATGAGGAAGAAGTTCTTTACCGTAAGGGTGACAGACCACTGGAACTGGCTGCCCAGGGAGGCTGTGGAGTCTCTTTCTCTGGATACTTTTAAGACCCCTCTGGATGAGTTCCTGTGTGACCTGCTCCAGGTTCTGTGGTTCTGCTCAAGATGGGGGTTGGACTTGATGACCTCTGGAGGTCTGTTCCAACCCCTAGTGATCTTTGTGTCTGTGTATCTAGTACTTCCACATCAGCACAGTATGAGACAGGCTGCTTGCAGAGGTCCCCTGAGGGAAATAGAGTTATGCCACCTCTCTCAACAGGACTTTCTTCCTCCCTCTCTGCAGACAGGCTGCTGCTGATGTTGGACGTAGCCTGGTGGACTGTAAGTGTAATGGATGGTAGACTTGGATGGGTTTCCCTTTTGTTATGGACCCTCTCTTTACTGTTGGGTTTCCTTTCAGGATGTTTCTGCTCAGTGGAGGTCTTCTTTGCCTCTGTGGTGTGAGTTATGTAAACTTAAGGTCTGCAGAATCTCTTTCTCTGGAGACATTTAAAACCTGCCTGGACAGGTTCCTGTGTGACTGGATCTGGGGGATCCTGATGCGGCAGGGGGATTGGACTGGAAGGTCTTTCGAGGTCCCTTCCAATCCCTAATGTTCTGTGATTCTATGAACACAGACTGTGCTTTCTGCTCATGGCCGTGCTCCTCAGGCTGAATTACAGCTTTGTCAGAACAGTGTCTCCATAGGAATCTCTTTTGGGTCTGGAAGGTGGTGAGAAGGCGAGGAGGGAGAGGATTAGAAAAGCTTTTAGCTCAACAGACATTTTGTCAACACTTACACTGTTGAATTGTCTCTACTCCTGCTGGTTACCCCATTCCTGATCCAGGCCAGGATGCTGTTGGCCTTCTTGGCCCCGTGGGCACCCTGCTGGCTCCTTCAGCCAGCTGTCAACCAACACCCCCAGGTCCTTTTCCACCAGGCTGTGTCTTTACTGTGTACTTTCCCACTAAAGCCATGGGCAGCTCCCCACATAACCAGCTCCAAACCTATTTCTTTCAGTCTCCAGTTATTTGCTATTTGCTTATTTCTGTAGTCCCTTTCACAGAATCACAGTCAAAAAATCATCTAGGGGCTAAGCTATCCAACCTAGGGATTTAAAACCTGCAAGGTTAACGTTCTCTCTCAGCTCCCCAAGAAGAGGAGCGTCTGGGAGCGGTCCCTTACCGGCTGGGCAAAGCACTAGAGGGCACCGCGGGACCGCCGCTGGGGCCCTGGTTTCCAGCAGAGCTCCCGGAGCGCCCTGCGGTGAGAAGACTCGGTTTGTTCAGCCTCTGTGTGGCTGTCGTTTGTCAGTACTGACGGCAAGACTTGCTTTAGAGAAAGAGGCTGAGGTGCTGGAGCGAGTCCAGAGGAGCAGTGAGGCTGGGGAAGGGACTGCAGGGAAAGGCTGATGAGGGAACCAGGAGAAGAGGACACTCAGGGGGGACCTCATGCCTCCCTCCAACTCCCTAAAGAGAGGTTGTAGTCAGGTGGGGGTCAGGCTCTTCTACCTAGACAAGAGGAGAGGGCCTGAAGCTGTGCCAGGGGAGGTTGGATGTTTGGAAGCCCTTCCTCATGGAAAGGGTGAGCAGAGCCTGGACTGGACTGCCCAGGGCAGTGGTGGAGTCCCCATCCCTGGAGGTGTTGAAGGGCAGCCTGGCTGTGGCCCTGAGTGCCCTGGTGTGGCTGCTGTGGTGGTGTCAGGTTCTGGTCTGGGCTGGATGAGCTTCTCCAGCCTCAGTGATTCTGTGAAGAAGTAGTAGCAGGGAATACACAGTGTGAATTCACAGCTTCTGTAATAAAGGATAATATATTGGTGATAATATTTTTTAATATGTTAAATTGTCTTCTTTGGGAAGGTCTTTGTGTGTTCTACGTTAATTATTCCCAACTTTTTAATTTCAAATGTCTTTTCCATGTAACACTGGAGCCTGAGGGGTGACCCCATGGGTGTTGATCAATATGTGAAGGGTGGGTGTCAGGAGGATGGAGCCAGGCTGTGCTCAGGGGCACCCAGTGACAAGACAGGGGGCAGTGGGTGTGAGCTGGGACAGAGGAGGTTCCACATCAATGTGAGAAGGACCTTGTTCCCAATGAGGGTGGCAGAGCCCTGGCAGGGGCTGCCCAGGGGGTTGTGGAGTCTCCTTCTCTGGAGATGTTTCAAACCTTCCTGGCTGTGTTCTGTGTGACTGGATCTAGGGGATCCTGCTGTAGCAGGAGGATGGACTGGATGATTTTCCAAGGTCCCTTCCAACCCCTAATGCAAAATGTATTTCACTACAGGACCACACTTCTTGTAAAACAAATGATGTGGGAAAGTGGAATGTTTGCTTAGTTTCTATATATATTTGCTGTTGAGATAAATTTCCCATTGTTTGTATTACTGTTGGGTTAGGAAGCCTTGGATCACTGTGGGACCTTCCACATGGATGTGATTATAAATTCAAAAGCAGAGTATTCATTCTGTGGAGGCAGCTGTTTGCTGTACATGCCCAGCTTTGTGATGGTGCTCACCGCTGTTTGCAGTCGTGTTCCTAGGAAATATGATGCGGTTCTGATGGGTAGGTGCAGGCAGCAGAATCATTGCTGTGGATTTTCAGACTCAGACTGGTTATAAAACAACTGAGCTCCTGATGGGAATGTCTCACTATTACCCATTACACTAGCAGCATTTTAGAGACACTATTTGTGGGAAGATTATTACCCTGTTATCTATCCTTTGAAAAGAAGAGAGTGTAGACATGCAGTGAATTTGTGTGTAATATAAAATGCATCCTCAGTATTGCAGAACCACAGAATTATTGAGGCTGGAGAAGCTCGTGCAGACCAGCCCAGGACCTGACACCACCACAGCAGCCACACCAGGGCACTAAGGACCACAGCCAGGCTGCCCTTCAGCACCTCCAGGGATGGGGACTCCTCCACTGCCCTGGGCAGCCCAGTCCAGGCTCTGATCACCCTTTATATGAGGAAGGGCTTCCTCACATCCAACCTAACACTGCCCTGGTGCAGCTTCAGGCCCTCTCCTCTCATCCTGTCACTAGCTGGGAGAAGAGCCCGACTCCCACCTGACTCGAACCTTACTTTAGGGAGTTGTAGAGAGGGAGAAGGTCGCCCTGAGTCTCTATTCTCCAGGCTAAACACCCCCAGCTCCCTCAGCCTCTCCTCATCAGCCTTTCCCTCCAGTCCCTTCCTCAACCTTGTTGCTCCTGTGGACCCACTGCAGCCACTCAATCTCTTTTGTGAAGAGAAAGAAGGGCCCAGCACTACCCCCAGTACTTGAAGGGCAGCCTCCCCAGTGCCCAGCACAAGGGGAGAGTGATGTCCCTAGTCCTGCTGGCCACACTATTGCTGATCCAAGCCTTCTGGGCCACCTGGGCACCCTGCTGGCCCCTGGGTGTCAGTCAGTACGCTTCAACTGTTTTTGATAGATATGGTACCATATATAATGTTCTCTGCTCCACATCCTCATTGCATTGGGATCATAAAACTTTATACAAAATTCCCTCTGCACAGATAGTTCTTGCAGACTTCTCTTGCTTGATAGTTCTCTTGCTTGAGAAGATTGATGACCCATGGCAGATGCCAATCATACTATTAAGTGCAGTACTTGCAACTTAAGGTAGAATAGTCCTAAAAGAATACTAGAACCCATCACAGAGGGATTGGAAGGGACTTCGAAAGATCAGCCAGTCCCATCCCCCTGCCACAGCAGGATCCCCTAGATCCAGTCACACAGGAACACATCCAGGGGGGTTTGAAATGTCTCCAGAGAAGGAGACTCCACAACCTCCTGGGCAGCCCCTTCCAGGGCTCTGTCACCCTCACTGGGAAGAAGGTCCTTCTCATACTGATGTGGAGCCTCCAGCTCGCACCCACTGCCCCTTGTCCTATCATTAGATGACACTGAGAATCAGTTACATGATGTAGATCATAATTAATTTTAGAATTCTAAATAAGGAAAAACACAGAGGAATCTCTTGAAAGTGAAACAGATAATTTTATTTGTTCTCCTTCTTTTTTCTCTACTCTTATTTCAGAGAAATATTCCTACGTGTCTCCTTTGGTTGGTGCCTTCTTTTTGGCTCTGACTCCGATGGGGATCGTCATAGCTGCCAAACACCCAGCTACCAGAACTGTTCTCCATTCAGGATGGGAGCCTGTGATCACTGCCATGGTTATAAGCAGGTGGGTTTGTCTTCTTATTTAACACCTGACAGTACTTTGTGAACTGAGCTGGGCTGGAAGTGGTATTAAAAGAAACGTGCCCAGTACAGAGGGAGAATGACGTCCCTAGTCCTGCTGGCCACACTGTTACTGATCCAAGCCAGGGTGCCACTGGCCTTCTGGGCCTTTTGGGCACCCAGCTGGCTCCTGTTCAGCCGGTTGTCAGCCATCAGTGATGTTAGCCTGCAGCTGACAGTGAGGCAAAAGGACAGGGGGAAGGATGAACTTAGAGAAGACTGTGGCTTAAAGATGTTCTAAGACAGCCTGCCTAATGAGTTTGTAAGCAGTAATTAACATAGTGGTTGCCTTGTTCTAAATGCACACGCTTTGTTTTTCAGTATTGGTGGCCTTATTCTGGACACAACGGTATCTGATCCCAATTTGGTTGGAATTGTTGTTTATACCCCAGTAATTAATGGTAAGGTTCTGCGGGGATTTAGACTGCTGTATTTAATTGAGAAAATCCTATTACACTAATTTCCTATTACAGTAAATTTCTATTATATGAATTCTAATTAGTGTCCACAGAATCACAGATCCTGGAGGTCCTTTTCCAGCCCTGTGATTCTGCTGACCATGTGTTTCATTGCCCCTTCTCCTGTCAGTGGGTACAGAAAAGAGCCTGGCTCCCTTGTCTTCATCAGGTATTTGATAATGTCCTCCTGAGCCTTCTCCAGGCTGAACAGTCACAACTCTCAAGCTATGCTCATATACAAGATCCTGCAGTCTGTGTGATCCTGGGTTGGTCTCACTCCCTTAGCTTCATTTCTTGTACTGGGGAGGTCAGAAGTGGATACGGTACCCTAGATGGGGCCTCATCAGTCTGAAAGTGAGGAAGGGCTGAGGGACCTGAGGCTGTTTAGCTGGAGAGGAGGAGATTGGAGGGAAACCTTGCTCTCCACAACTACTGTAAAGGAGGGTGTAGAGGGGGAAGGCTTGCTCTGTTCTCCCCAGTGGCCCGTGCTAGGATGAGGGAAGATGGCCTGAAGCTGCCCCAGGGGAGGTTCAGGTTGGCTCTCAGGGGGGATTTCTCTCCTGAAAGGGCTGTCAGGCCCTGGAGCAGCTGCCCAGGGAGGGGGTTGAGTCCCCATCCCTGGAGGTGTTGAAGAGAAGGGCAGCTGTTGTGTTGGGGGCCAGGGTTTAGTGGTGCTGCTAGGGCTGGGAAAAGGTTGGACTTGATGATCTTGAAGGTCTCTTCCAGCCAAAACTGCTCCAAGAGTCTGTGGTTCCATAAAGCAGTTAATTATCAGTCACAAGAGGAAATTACATACATCCTAGGAAAAACTTGGAGTAGGGTGGTGTGCCAGCACAATTTGTGATGGTGTTGCTACAGACCTCACAACATACCTCGAAAAACAGTGCTGTTCCCATCTGTGATTTCTTCTCCCAGCACTCTAAGCAATGTGGACAGTGAGAGAAGAGATCTCAGGGGCACCCAGTGACAGGACAAGGGGCAGTGGGTGTGAGCTGGAACAGAGCAGGTTCCACATCAGTGTGAGAAGGACCTTGTTCCCAGGGAGGGTGCCAGAGCCCTGGCAGGGGCTGCCCAGGGGGGCTGTGGAGTCTCCTTCTCTAGAGATGTTTAAAACCCTCCTGGATGTGTTCCTGTGTGACTGGATCTAGGGGATCCTGCTGTGTCAGGGGGACTGGACTGGATGATCTTTTGAGGTCCCTTCCCATCCCTAATGGTCTATGATTCTGTGATCCTGCTGTGGCAGGGGAATTAGACTGGATGATCTTTCAAGGTCCCTTCCCATCCCTAATCTGCTGTGATTCTGTGAGATTCTTTTCTCTTTCAACATGGTTTGGAATATATTGGTTATCGCGTTCGCTAGCCTGCTTGGAACTACCCAGATTGCTTTTATCTCCTCTTTTTGAAGCTGAAAGGGTTTCATATTTTCTAGTCAGATGGCACCATCCCCAGCTTTGTAGCTCTATTAAGAAGCAGATTTACATAACAGCCTTTTTGTAAATCAGCCACTGAATTTTCTGTTCCCCATCCAAATGCGGTGCATTGAGTCTTCATTTCTTCCTCCCTTTCCTTACCTCATGCTCATTAGTCAGAAATCTCTCACTTATTGTTCTTAAAGGACAGACTTCGGAGCCTGCTTCAGTTTTAATCCACTTAAACCTCTCTTGTAATTAGATAAATCCCTTATTTTACTTTTCTTTCTGTGCTTTGTGTGAAAAACACTGCTGTTACTTTAATTTCCTACTCCACTCGATCGTTTGAGGAGAAGTCCTTTCTGCCAACTCCATGAATTTTTCAAACCTTCATTTCCTGAATTGTATTTGAAGCTTTTTGCTTAGGTTCAGTCAGTAACTGCCTGAAAATAGTGACTCTTCTAGGAGTTCTCAGATTTGTTAGCTCAGTTTTCTAGTCATTGAAGTGAAAGTCCACAGAACACACAGCAGCCTAGCTGGGAAGGATCACTGAACAATAATCATGTCCAGCCCTTTGAGGGAAAGAGAACCTAGGTGATGTTGTCTTGTAGAATCATCGTGGCTGGAAAGGAGATCCAGGATCATCAAGTCCAGCCCTCAACATCTCCATGAACCCGAGACCTGAAGTGATTTAGCTACTGATTTTTTAAACATGCCCAGAGATGGAGACTCGCCTGTTGCCCTGGGCAGTCCAGTCCAGGCTCTGGTCACCCTTTCCCTGAGGAAGGGCTTCCTGACATCCAACCTGACCCTCCCCTGGCAGCTTCAGGCCCTGCTCTCTCATCCTTGCAGTGATTGCCTGGGAGTAGAGCCTGACCCCACTTGACTCCAACCTCCCTTCAGGGAGTTGGAGAGAGAGAGAAGGCCCCCCCTGAGTCTCCTCCAGGCTAAACACCCCCAGCTCCCTCAGCCTCTCCTCATCAGCCTCTCTCTCTAGTCCCTTCCCCAGCCCTGTTGCTCCTCTGGACCTGGTCCAGCCCTCAGTCTTTATGTGAGAGGCCCAGCAGATTGAACCTTTGTGAGGAATCCTTTGCATTTGTGAATTAAACCAATCTCCAAACATCCACAGCTCCAGTGCCTAATATCCAGTGATAAAGCAAATTGTAGCCCACACTTTATACTTCTTTTAATGCTTCATTACAGCCTGTCTTTAACTACTATACATTCTGAAGATGTTTCTCTCTCCTGTATGTGAGGGAAAGCAGTAAACAGAGCAAGCTGGTAAATTTACACAAATGTTGCCTACTAGGGGGAGCAAACACTTGAACACTTACCACTTGTTCCTGTTTGTATTTCAGGTATTGGTGGTAACCTCGTAGCTATTCAAGCTAGCAGAATCTCTACCTACCTCCACTTGTACAGCATTCCTGGAGAGCTGCCTGAAGAGGCCAAGGGTTGCTATTATCCCTGCAGAACCTACTATGGTTCAGGTACGTACGATTCACCTGACTGTTGAAACTGCTGTCTCATGTCTCCTCTTTCTCCCCCTCTACCACAGACTCACAGAACATTAGACACTGGAAGGGACCTCTTAAGTTCATCCAGGCCAATCCCCCTGCCAGAGCAGGGTGAAAGCAGACCGTGTGCACCCTTTCCAGGCAGACTGTGGAGGTTGCTTTTTGTCCTCTCTGAAAGTCTTTTAGCAGAAAATAACAGACCGCTGTTCCACAACAGTCAATGCTGTTGAATTCCAGAGCTGCCTTTTGCATTGAATTCCAACATATTAATTGTAGAGCTGAACTCCACCTTGAATTTCTTGTATTGCAGGAGTAAATAACAAATCAGCCCAAGTTCTACTTCTCCTGGTGATTCCTGGACACCTGATTTTCCTGTACACGATCCACTTGATGAAGAGCGGCCACACTTCCTTAACTCCTATCTTTATAGCAGTGTTTCTCCTCGCAGCTCTGCTCCAGGTAAGCCAAAGCACAGCTTGGAAAGACTTGTATAAAGTGAAGTTCTGGAAGAAAATAGTGTTTAATCTGAAGAAAATGGTGTTTATTCTGAGTTCTGAGCTGTCGTGAACAGGTAGCTGTGGGTCAGTGCAGGCTTCCAGCAGAGTGGAAGCAGCAGCTAGTGCAGCTGACACAGGCAGGTCTGTGCTGTGAGGGCTTTCCTGAAGACACCTGACTGCATCGTTTCCCAGCTCCCCATCTTGCATGTTTTCTTTCATATTCTTGGAACTCAAGGATGTGAAAAAATCTATAACCCCCTGTCGTTTTAATCAGCTAGAGAGCGTTCATGAATAATGAATGCAACAAGGGAAACTCTTCAGTGAAGTCTCTTGAAGTGGTTCACGGAACTGTTTTGTCTGAGAGAGCCAAATGTAGAAGCACAGAATGTCCAGGGTTGGAAGGGGCCTTAAAAAATCATCTAGTTCCAACCCCCCTGCAAGGGCAGGGACACCTTGACTAGGTCAGGTTACTCGGGGCCCCAGCCAACCTGGCACTCGCCACTGCCAGTTTCTGGGCTCCTCACTTCAAGAAAGAGATTGAGGGGCTGGAGCGGGTCCAGAGGAGCAACAAGGCTGGGGAAGGGACTGGAGGAAAAGTCTGCTGAGGAGAGGCTGAGGGAGCTGGAGTGTTTAGCCTGGAGAAGAGGAGACTCGGGGGGGACCTTCTGCCTCTCTCCAACTCCCTTAAGGGAGGTTGGAATCAAGTGGAGGTCCAGCTCTTCTCCCAGGCAACCAGTGCCAGGATGAGAGGGCAGGGCCTGAAGCTGCACCAGGGGAGGGTCAGGTTGGATGTCAGGAAGCCCTTCCTCATGGAAAGGGTGATCAGAGCCTGGACTGGACTGCCCAGGGCAGTGGGGGAGTCCCCATCCCTGGAGGTGTTGAAGGCCAGCCTGGCTGTGGCCCTTGGTGCCCTGGTCTGGCTGCTGTGGTGGTGACAGCTTCTCCAGCCTCAGTAATTCTGTGGTTCTGGTGAAATACCTTCACTTAGAGAAATCACTAATGCTAAACAAAATATTTTTATTTAATCCACAACCAATTTTTGGCTAAAACCTGTCAGAATTAACTATAATGTTTCAATTGTACCTTAAAAACAAAAATTGACTGTTCATGTCATCCAATAAAAACACAGCTGAAATACCCATAATTTAAATAGACCCTGTGTTTCTAAAATTGAGTTTTAAAACACGAGCAGTATCGTTTTGAGGAAGAGGGGGCTGAGGGGAGACCTCATTGCTCTCTAAAACTGTCTGAAAGGACACTGCGGAGATGTTGGTGCTGGGCTCTGCTCACAGGTCATTACTGACAGAAGCAGAGGGAAGGGCTTCCAGCTCCACCAGGGGAGGGTCAGACTGGTCATCAGGAAGAAGTTCATCCCAGAGAGAGTAGTCAAGCACTGGGATGAGCTGCCCAGGGTGGGGGCTGAGTCCCCATCCCTGGATGTGTTAAAAAGTGTCTTAGATGTGGTGCTGGGGGACGTGGTGTAGGGGTGACCTTGTAGAGTGGGGTTGGTGGTTGAACTCAGTGATCCCAGGGATGTTTTCCAACCTGAATGATTCTGTGATTCTATTATTTGACTCTAGAGACAGGAAGTCAATTGTAATTAATTTACTAGAAGAGCAGGAACCTCATCAGTAAATGTAGAGGAACAATCAGATGATATCTACAAAGTGTCAGTATGGAGACTTCTTCTCTGGTGACGTGTAAAACCTGCCGGGCCAGAGCAGGCTTGATGGTTGGACTCCGTGATCCCAGGGGTCTTTTCCGGTCTGAACGATTCCGCGATTCTGTGCTGTTTCTAAAATTGAGTTTTAAAATGTGATCAGTATCTTCAGTCAGTCCTTAAAGAAGATCACAGCTTTTCATCTTCCAAATCCTCTTTCCATGTTTATCACAACTCCTGTATCAATGAGGATAGGTTTTGAAAACTAATGCTGCTTGAACTTCGTGTGAGAATCCTTTGGCAGAACGTGACTGGTAGCGTCCCAGCCTTTGTCAGCAGAGCTGTCAGAGCAGAAGTTATAAGTGACTTTTCATTTTCCTCTTACATAATGCTGCTGGTTTCCAGCCTTATCAATTGCTTTATAATGTGTTTGCCTGAGGAAATGATGCTATTCCCTCACTCCAGCTCGTCTGGCTGGCTGTCCTTTCTAATGACTTCTGAAGCCTTTTCCCATTTCAGTCAGTATTTTATAACTCTTGGCTCTCCCAGTGGCACTGGGTTCCTGTAAGCTGAGCTCAGGTAGGCTGGGGAAAGATTCACTGTGAGTGTCTCTGCTGGAGGGCGGGAGCGCGGTGTGGTTCCAGCTGTTACCACACTGCAGAGGTTTCCTGTGGGAATCAAGCTGAATTCCTAAATCCACGTGAAATCATTACAGTCCTCTTGTGCACTGAACTGCAGCTCTTGGGAGGGATCCCCACCTCTTCTTCAGCAGCAAAGGGTAAGACAAGGTGTGAGAAATGCAGCTCCAGGTAAGGCATTAGGGTAGAACTTCCAGGTCACACCGTGATTCAGAGCCAGCAGCATCACAGGAGGTTCAGAGCAGCCCTATCTTAGAATCATAGAATGATCTGGGTTGGAAGGACCTCAAAGATCCAACACCCACCCCAGCCATGGGCAGGGACACCTCCCACTGGAGCAGCCTGACCTTGAGTGCATCCAGTGGTGGAACTTCCACAGCATTTCTGGGCAACTTGATTCTCTTCACCAGCTCCCTCAGCCTCTCCCCATCAGCCTTTCCCTCCAGCCCCTTCCCCAGCCTTGTTGCTCTTCTGGACCCGCTGCAGCCCCTCCCATCTCTTTCCTGAAGTGAGGGGCCCACAACTGTCCCCAGTACTCAAGGGGAGGCCTCCCCAGTGCCCAGTCCAGGGGCAGAATGACGTCCCTCGTCCTGCTGGCCACACTATTGCTGATCCAAGCCAGGATGCCACTGGCTTTCCAGGCCACCTGAGCACCCTGCTGGCTCCTGTTCAGTCCTGGCCAGTAGTGCCAGACCCCTCTCTGCCAGGCTGCTCTCCAGCCCCTCATCCCCCAGTCTGTAGCTGCAGGAGGTTATTGTGTTCAGAGTGTAGGATCCTACCCTTGGCCACGTTGAACCTCATGCCACTGGCTTCTGCTCATCAACCCAACGTGTCCAGATCTCTCTGCAGCATCTTTCTCCCCTCCAGCAGGGAGAAGGAATGTTTTTCATGCCACAGTTTGAATCCAAATTCCTTAGGTGATCTTGATTTGTTTTGCAGCTTCGCAGACACCTGGGTTTGACCAGGACCATCTTACTTTCAGGCTGTTTGTCAGCTGTCTGAGTGAGGAATAGAAACCCCACCCATAAAGTTTGGGGACATTCAAGCTGCACGAGCTGTAGCACAACTCAAGGTGGTTATAAGTGCTTTGAGCTCACCCTTCTGGAGCCAAAACATGTATATCCCTGCACATGGCTTGTAAGAATGAGACTCACAGAGCCCCTCAGGGTGGAAGGGACCTTGGAGATCATCTGCTCCAACCCTCTGCCATGAAAGGAGCTGCCTATGGGGGGGTTGTGGAGTCTCCTTCTCTGGAGACGTTTCAAACCCTCCTGACCATGTTCCTGTGTGACTGGATCTAGGGGATCCCGCTGTTTTGGGGGGATTTGACTGGATGGTCTTTCTAGGTCCCTTCCAATCTCTAATGCTCTGTGATCCTGTGATTCTTATGCTGGGGACACCAAAACTGGATGTGGTATCTGAGGTGCTGTCTCACAAGAGCAGAGTAAAGCGTGGAGACCACAGTGGCTCTGCCACGTCTGCTTCTCATGCAGCAGTGAGAAAGCAGCAAACACGTGGAACTGTCCAGGCTTGGACATCATTTTCCACATTTCCTTGAATCACAGAATCAATTCAGGTTAGAAAAGACCCTGGTGATCCTGCTGTGGCAGGAGGACTGGACTGGACTGGATGATCTTTTGAGGTCCCTTCCAATCCCTAATGATTCTGTGATTCTATTCAATGATCAGCGAGTCCAACCATCAACCCTACTCTACAAGGTCACCCCTAAACCAGATCCCCCAACACAACATCGAAGTGACGTTTAAACCCTGTAGTCTCTTCAGCAGTTGTGTGCTTTACATTTCCAGAGTAACCTTTCCTATTAAAAACCCCAGTATTTGGAGAGGCACCAATATTTTCTCTCTAAACACACCCTGCCTTACTTCTCCGTAACACGCCGCGTACCCCATGAATTATTTTTCCACGCTGGAGGCCTGCACTGTCCTCAAAATCCTCACACCGGTGAGAAACCCACGGTATTTTTGGTGTGAGCAGGAAGTCATCACAAGCACTGCTGAGGTCTTTGGGTTCTCGAGCCCCAAGCAGCCCTCAGGCCTTGCAAAAGCAGCTTCACAGCGGTGGATGTCTGACTTTGACTGGGTAGGAAAGACTGCACTTTGGAATGACTTCTCTGCTTGGGAATAGATCTGGGAAACTCGGGTTGTTTGTTTGCTCTCCGGGTCTTTAAGGTAACTGTGTGCTCAGGTTTGGTTAGGAGGTGTGAAAATTCCTCTGAGGGCATTTCACTGGCTCAGTGAGGACATCAGAACAGAGGGAGCCTTTGAACGCTCCAAGCCCCGTGCCAGGACTGATGGCTCAGCAGTTCCTGTGCTGCTCTCCTTCCACTGAAGGCTGACATGGCAGAGGATGAGACTTTGCTCACTGTGTAGCCTGACACAGCTAAGAAATGCTTCCAGGGCTCTGGCACCCTCACTGGGAACAAGGTCCTTCTCACACTGATGTGGAACCTCCTCTGTCCCAGCTCACACCCGCTGCCCCTTGTCCTGTCACTGGGTGCCCCTGAGCAGAGCCTGGCTCCATCCCCCTGACACCCACCCTATCACTGGGTGCCCCTGAGCAGAGCCTGGCTCCATCCCCCTGACACCCACCCTTTCCACATTTATAAATATTAATGAGATCACCCCTCAGTCTCCTTCCATCAGTCAAATGTAGAATACCAGCTGCATGCAGCATCCCAGTACCTGCTTGTGTGACGTGGTTTCATCGTCAACAAAAGAGGACTCCTCTTAAACAGAGGCCACTGGCCACATCCAAGTGACTTTTAAAATCAAGATACTGGTTTTCATTAGTGTGCTCTGGCTTGCTCAGCTCTGGGCCCCTCACTTCAAGAAAGAGATGTAGGGCTGGAGCAGGTCTAGAGGAGCAATGAGGCTGAGGAAGGGACTGGAGGGAAAGTCTGATGAGGAGGCTGAGGGAGCTGGGGGTGTTTAGCCTGGAGGAGACTCAGGGGGGACCTTCTCCCCCTCTACAACTCCCTTAAGGGAGGTTCAGTCAGGTGGGGGTCTGGATCTTCTCCCAGGCAACCAGGATGAGAGGGCAGGGCCTGAAGCTACCAGGGGAGGGTCAGGTTGGATGTCTGGAAGCCCTTCCTCAGGGAAAGGGTGATCAGAGCCTGGACTGGACTGCCCAGGGCAGTGGGGGAGTCCCCATCCCTGGAGGTGTTGAAGGGCAGCCTGGCTGTGGCCCTGAGTGCCCTGGTGTGGTCGATACCTTGGTGTCAGGTCCTGGTGTGGGCTAGGTGAGCTCAGAGGGCTTCTCCAGCCTCAGTGTTTCTGTGATAAGTGAATTACATGACAACATGCAGGTATCTTTCAGGGGCCCTTACTACATGCAGAAGACCAAAAATAACTTCTCTTTAGCTGAGAAGGAAAATGAATGTTGTGCCCAACAACAAAGGTCAAAACTCCCTTCTTTGTAGTGTAGAATGTTCCCTTTTCCAGTCTTACAGTCATAAGTGGAGTCTCCTTCTCCGGAGACGTTTCAAACCCACCTGGCCATGTTCCTGTGTGACTTGCTGTAGCTGATCCTGCTGTGGCAGGGGGACTTGACTGGCTGATCTTTCGAGGTCCCTTCCAGCCCCTAACGTGCTGTGTGATGAGATCGGAGCTTTAAGTCGTGAGGCTCACTCTTAGTCAGGCATTCATATTCCATTGCAGTTTCACAGTCCTCATTTGGCTCAGAAAGCTCAATATTGAGAGCTGCTATTTCTGGCCGGTGCTCGTGCTCCTTATTGTCAGAGTCTTCATCACTGGGATTTGATAAAGACTCCTCTCTCCCTCCCAGTGTCCCGTTCTTACTGCTGTGTTCTGCCTCCCTGTCTTCCGAGGACCCTTGCTGACAACGTGACTGATAAAGTCTTTCCACAGACACATTTATAAATAGCAAGTCAGTCACTGGGGTATTTATCTCAGAGACAATCTCTTGCCTTTCATTGTCCTCAACTTTGATGGTGGTTTTTTGCAGAAGAGCAATAACGTAGCACAATCTCCCTTCGTGAAACACCCCAACATCTGGAATGTTGTCTCTGTCTACAATCTCTATGTAGACTATGGACACAGAGACTACAGCGTGTCTCCCTTTCCTGAGGTCAATCTTCTAGTGTATGTGTAGATACTTACTTCGTTTTTACCTGTTTTAAGCCTTGAGGTTATTTAGTTCTTCACTCTGGAAGAATTCCCAGGGCTCCACTTCATAATTCTGCCACTTTCCAGGCTGAACAACCCCTAGGGAAGAGAAGGCTTCCTAAGGTCTAAGGAGGTGACCTTAGAGCAGTCCCCAACACCAGAAGGAAGGTGTCCACAGGAGAACAACTCCAGTGCTCAGGGGGCTGGAGCAGCTCCCTGTGAGGACAGGCTGAGCAAGGTGGGGTTGTTCAGCCTGCAGAAGAGGAGGCTTCCAGTTGGCCTTCCAGCAGCTTCCCAGTCTCTGAAAGAAGGGGGCTACAGGAAAGCTGGGGGAGGGCTTTTGACAGGGGTGGTAGAGAGAGGGCAATGGGAAAGGGTTCCAGACTTGAAGAGGGGAGGTGGAGGTTGGCCACGAGGAACAAATTCTTTACTGTGAGATGGGGAGATGCTGCAACAGGCTGCCCAGGGCAGCTGTGGCTGCCCCATCTCTGGAAAAAAGACAAGTTGATTGATTAGAGAAGGGCAGATGGAAATGGGATGTTAGGAAGAAGTTCTTTAACAGGAGGGTGGTTGAACACTGGAACGTGTTGCCCAGGGAGGTAGCTGAAGGCCCCATCCCTGGAGCTGTTCGAGGAGAGGCTGGACAAGGCTCTGGACAAGTTGATCTACTTGAGGATGTCCCTGCTCATTGCAGGGGGGTTGTACTAGGAGCCCTTTGGAGGTTCCTTCCAACCCAGGCCATTCTGTGAGTCTGTGGCTCTGATCACCCTTTTTCACACCGATGAAAAGTAAAATCTCATTAAGGATTTAAGCCCCATTGATCTTAGAATCACAGAATCGTAAGGGACTGGAAGGGACCTCGAAAGGTCATCCAGTCCAATCCCCCTGCCACAGCAGGACCTAGGCCAAGTCGCACAGTTGCTTGTTTCACCAGCAGCTGCAGCCAAAGAGGGAACCATTGATGAATCTCTGTCATTCTGAAGAGTCAGGAAGCTTCTAGCCCTGCAAATGCAGGGTGGCAGCACTATTCCTTCCCCAAGACAGAGTGAGCTGCAGTCTCATTCCACAAGCACCGTGTCCCAACTGCTGTCATAAGCATCAGCTGGTAAAGTCTGCTCTAACTTGTTTCTTATTCCTTAGAGAAGCCAGGCTGGTGTTAGCCTGGAGGAGATGGAGGGGAGACCTTCTTGCTCTCTATAGCTACTAGAAATGAGGGTGTAGAGAGGTGGGTTCGATCTGTTCTCCCCAGTGATAGGACGAGGGGAAACGGCCTGAAGCTGCACCAGAGGAGGTTCAGGTTGGCTGTCAGGAAGGAGCTTTGTGACTGAAAGGGCTGTCAGGCACTGGACCAGCTGCCCAGGGAGGGGGCTGAGTCCCCATCCCTGGAGGTGTTGAGGAGAAGGGTGCCTGTTGCATTAGGGACCAGGGTTTAGTGGTGCTGGTAGGGCTGGGGAAAGGCTGGTCTCGATCCTGAAGTTCTCTTCCAGCCAAAACTCTTCCATGTGTCTATGATTCCACGATGTGGGGCACTGCAGCCTTCAGTGCACATCCTGTAGGAGATGTCAAGGCACAGTATCTTCTCCAAACAGGCTTCTTTTTGTCTCTGGCAGAAGAAGGAGCTAACTCAAAGAACCTGATCGCCTTCCAAAGAAAACATCTGCTTTAAATACATCTGTTTGGATTCCAGGCAGCGCACCTAGGACTCGCATAATGAGCTCCGACTACAGAGGTCCCTTTTCAGGAGACATGTTTGTGTAAATAAGCCATGCATTTTTCATTAAGCAAATACTCTTCCCCTCCTCTCCCCTTCTCCCCCCTCCCTCTTTCTCTTTTAATTAGAAAGTCAGGCTTGTATTTAACAGAGGTTTTTTTGCAGAGCAAAGCTTGAGGAGCTGTTTCAACACTGGAGGGTTTTTTGACCTGACATTGATTTTGCTGTATGAGGTCTTGTGAGAAGTGTCTCACGACCATGTCCTCAGTGTTTCCTTGTAAAGATGCTTTTGATATCAGGAACTGATCATTCATGACGTACTAATTTAGTACTTGCACTGCTTTTGATCAGCATCTCCTCTTAGATCTTTTAAAGTCTCTTAGGAGACTTTAAATAATCCAACTATGGGAGTAACTGTCTTAACTTTACCCTTCTGAAGTGTCCACTTGTCTAAAGAGCCGTAAACACAGTGGTTATTTCATCTCAGGCAGCACCTTAGAAGAGGCAAGAAGGAATTGAAGCTCAGTCCGTGGTCCTTCCTCCATTCACTTCAAGGAATCACAGAGTCATTGGGACTGGAGGAGCCCTCTGAGCTCAGCCAGCCCAGCCCAGGACCTGGCACCACCACATCAGGGCACTCAGGGCCACAGCCAGGCTGCCCTTCAACACCTCCAGGGATGGGGACTCCACCACTGCCCTGGGCAGTCCAGTCCAGGCTCTGATCCCCCTTTCCATGAGGAAGGGCTTCCTGACATCCAACCTGACCCTCCCCTGGTGCAGCTGCAGGCCCTGCTCTCTCATCCTGGTGCTGGTTGCCTGGGGGAAGAGCTCAACCCCTACCTGACTACAGCCTTCCTTCAAGGAGCTGTAGAGAGAGAGGAGGTCCCCCCTGAGTCTCCTCCAGGCTGAACACCCCCAGCTCCCTCAGCCTCTCCCCATCAGCCTTTCCCTCCAGTCCCTTCCCCAGTCTCACTGCTCCTGTGGCCCTGCTCCAGCCCCTCAGTGTGTCATGCCATGCCTCACCCCTCGATTCCATTGAGCCAGGATCTCTTCTCCCACAGCTGTGCCACACTGAAGGAATTCTTGTCTCGAGCTGGCTAACGGTTCCGCAGACCTTTGGTGTTAAGATCAACCCTCCCAGATGTTCAGCTGTTCACTGTTGGGAATGAGGTCTTCTACTCTGGGACAACTCCCACCCAAGTGACACTTGGGTGATCCATGGTGCAGGTGTGCTGTGTCACGGAAGGGCTGGAGTTTGTCTTTCAGACATACAAGGACATTCTTTGCCGCTCATGCGGTCCACGGACAGCCACGTCCTGGGCTGCATCAGAAGAAGCGGTGACAGTTGGTTGAGGGAGAGGATTCTCCCCCTGTACTCTGCACCTGGAGTCCTGGGACCAGTTCTGCAGTCCCCAACATCAGAAGGGGACAGAGGTCCTAGAAGGTGTCCAGAGGAGGGCAACTCAAATGAGCAGAGGGCTGGAGCAGCTCCCCTCTGAGGACAGGCTGAGCGACTTGGGGATGTTCAGCCTGGAGAAGAGGAGGCTCCCAGGTGACCTTCCTGCAGCTTCCCAGTCTCTGAAGGAAGGGGGCTACAAGAAAGCTGGGGAGGGCTTTTGACAGGGGTGGTAGCAAGAGGACAAGGGGAACAGGTTCCAGACTTGAAGAGGGGTGAATTTGTGGTCACACATGAGGAACCAAAGCAGTTTTATACATGGGTGCTGAGTAGCAGGAGACAATAGCGTTGTGTGTTGACTTCTTCTGAAGGGGACGTACCACTGGTGTTCTTTGTTTGCTGTCCCGCAGGTGTTCACGCTCTTGTGGGTCGCTGACTGGATGGTTCACCACTTCTGGAAGAAAGGAAAAGATCCCGACAGTTTTTCCATCCCTTATCTCACTGCCCTGGGAGATCTGCTGGGAACTGCCCTGTTAGCCCTAGGTTTTCACTTCCTGTGGCTCATAGGTGACAGAGATGGTGATGTGGGAGACTAACCGTTCCAGAGGACGCGGTGGCTTTTCCTGAGGGATCTACCAGTCCAGTCGCTCTGCCTGAAGGTCCTCAAAGCGGTTGTTCGTGCAGTATGAGGAATCGAGTTGACACTGATGTCAAACAGCCTTAACAACTTCTGTTTGGTCTGATGGGATGCAACTAGGAGGATAACTCCATTCTGAAGCCAAGGGGGCTGCTGCTACTTGAAAACACCTGAGTAGACACAACGAAGGGCAGATCAATCCCTTATCAAGTCGATGTGGTTGTTTAGAAAGACCTGTTCCTTACCTGCCAGCTAAGGCACCAGAACAATCTTGAATTGCTCCTTGGGCGGTGATGAAGAAGATGGTAAGAGGCTGTCAGTGGCTTCTGTTGTCTTTCCCTCCCTGGAAGAAAGTGGGCAGATGCTGTCATCTTAGCAGAGGAGCGGTTGGGAGACCTCTGATGAACCCAGTTCCACAGACGTTACCTGATCAGCTGACGCTGCGTTGTGCGCTGGGAGTGTCGGCGTGGGGCTCGCTGACCGACGCAGAACTGCTGTTGGTAGCGTCTCTTACGGTTGTCTCGACATGCTGACACTTTATAAACTGACCTGACCATCAGCAATCGTAGAAGCAGACTCTTGAGAAGCACTTGGAGCTAGGAAGAGCAACCTACTTATTTTACTGTCGTGGCTTGTTAGAACAAGAGGGTGGGAGAGAGGAACGAGCGCGACACCGACCTGAGCAACGAGTGAACGGTTAAATCTCCTCGTGTTGGAAAGTGTGTTTTCATTTAGCGCTTGAGAAGGACATTAACTCACTGGTGCTAATGATGTTGTGGTGGCCAGTATCCTGGTTTGAATGAAGTATTTAGAGGTGTTGATCTTAGGTCAAAGGCTGGACTTGCTCTGGGGGATCCTGCTCTGGCAGGGGGATTGGACTAGATGATGTCTCGAGGTCCCTTCCAGTCCCTCATGTTCTGTGATTCTGTGATCTTAGAGGTCTTTCGCAGCCTCAGTAGAGCTGTGGTTCTGTGAATGTAAATCCTGATCCCTGGTTCAGACAGGGGGTATAAAAGATCCACGCAGGTGCACGGATCATTAGGGGCTGGAAGGGACCTCCAGATAGCATCAAGTCCAACCTCCCTGCTCAAGCAGGACCACAGATCCTAAAAATTTTGGAACCTGTGTTGTGTGAGGAACGGCTGAGGGATCTGGGGCTGTTTAGCCTGGAGAAGAGGAGATTGAGGGGAGACCTTCTTGCTCTCTGCAGCTGCTTGAAAGGAGGGTGTAGAGAAGAGGAGGTTGAGGGGAGGTCTTGTTCTCTACAGCTGCTTGAAAGGAGGGTGTAGAGAGGAGGGGATTGGTCTGTTCTCCACAGTGACCAGTGATGTTCCGTAGGCACTTAGGAGCTCTAGAGTGACAGAGCTCTCCGCGCAGTGAATGCCTGAGCAGGAATCTCTGCCGACAGGAGCTCTGCTTACAGACCACATCAGTCACAAGGTCAGTATGAAAAGTGACTGCTGCCCCACGGCCTCTCTTGTTAGTTCACTCCGATGGTTTGAATCATATATTGATCACGAGGGCTCTGATTGCCACTGAGAACGAGTTGCTCTGTTCCTCACGGCCAAGACGACCACGTAGATCCCCAACCGCTCGTCTGTTACCTGTGATTGACTGCTTACGGTTCTGAGACTCAAAGTCGACACCAAAACCCGCGTACGTTGTGATCCTTTAAACTAGTAGAGACGTGACGGATGCGTAGAACTCCTCCCTTTTAATGTGATGGACCTCCTGGGATGCTGTGGATAATTGTTACCTGGTAGGTATCGCGCCGTAGGTGTCGCTCACTGGAAGCTCTCTGGAAGTTGCAAGTGTGTGCAGTTCTGAAAGTTAAACCAGCTATTCAGTGCCTACACGTGGGATTAGATGCCTGGCTCGTAGCTCCCCCAGTCAAGCACCTTGATTTAAGCCTTTTTCTTACGGTTACGATACTGTAGTTGGTTGATCGAGACGTGCGTAGTCTGTCTGTTACTGTGTGGAAGATGCCATCTTTCTACCTTCAGGTTCTCGGGCTTCTCCTCGTTTGTATTCGAGGTATTTAAAATAGCTTCCTGTCTGTAGCTTTGCGGGAAAGACTCCTATTAAATTGTTTTAGACGAACTAGATGCCGCTGACCTCGAGACGTTGGGTTTTTTCACCGGTGGTCGTTTATGTTTGGAACAGGTGTAGATGGCTTCTTTGGTGTTCTGATGGAGTCACAGAGGCATTCAGGTTGGAAAAGGCCCTTGGGATCATCGAGTCCAGCGGTCAGCCCTGCTCTGCAAGGTCACCCCTCAACCAGATCCCTCAACACCACATCTAAGCGACTTTCAAACCCCTCCAGGGATGGGGACCCCACCACCTCCCCGGGCAGCCTGGTCCAGTGCCCAGCCACTCTCTCAGCTAAAAACCTCTTCCCAAGATCCCATCTAAACCTCCTGTGATGCAACTGGAGGCCATTTCCTCTCATCCTATCATTAGGGATTTGGGAGAAGAGACCAGCAGCAGCCTCGCTACAACCTCCTTTGAGGTGGCTGTAGAGAGCAAGGAGGTCTCCTCCCAGTCTCCTCTAGACTCAATAACCCCAGTTCCCTCAGCCGCTCTCCACAGGCCCTGTTCTCCAGCCCTCTCCCCAGCCTCGTTGCCCTTCTCCAGCCCTGCTCCATCCCCTCAATGTCCTTCTGATCCTGTGGCAGGATGTAGGTTGGACTTGATGATCCATTCAGCATGACCTGTGTGATCTTCCCAGGTCCCTTCCAGCCCCTAATGTTCTCTGATTCTGAGCTGCTCTGTGATCCTGAAGGCCCTTTCCAGCCAGGCTGCTTCTATGAATCTAGGAAACAAATTAGTTGAACTTCTTCTTACAGTTTGCCAACTAAATTAGACCTTTCTCACCCGAAGATTAACAGAGCACGAGGATTAAGGCTGTAAAAATCCAGAGCACTTTGTAGACTGGGAATGTAGAGGAAGACCTGTCGTCTTTGTAATGGATTTGCTATTTCATTTCAGGTCTGAGCAGCGTGGAGAGCTCTCCCGAGTCCCAGACTGGGAAGCAGTAGTCTGAGCGCTCTGTGAGATGAAGGGCCTTGTGATTGTTTGATGGTGAAATTGCTAGTGCAAAGGAGACATGGTGGCATCAGGTGTTAACTGAACTGCAGCTGCTTGCAGAAGAGTCAGAGGGTAGTCGAGAGCAGAGCCAGAGGTACCGGAACCAAGTCCCTCTTCCCCTCTTTTTTTGAGTGCTAGGTTCTCTGTGATCCTGCAGTTTGTTCTAACTGTGTTCTCTAGTCTCTAATGTTCATCCTGTTCTCTTCTCTTCTGGATTTTGGATCGTGAACTGGCTGCAGGGTAGAAGCCAGAGAGCAGTGGTCAGTGGGACAGAGTCTGGTTGGAGGCCTGGAGCAAGTGGAGCGCCCCAGGGGTCGGCGCTGGGACCGGTCCTGTTCAATCTAGTCACTGATGACTTGGATGAGGGATCAGAGAGCACTGTCCACAAGTTTGCTGGTGACACAGAGCTGGGAGGTGTCACTGACACCCCAGCAGGCTGGGCTGCCACCCAGCAGGACCTGGACAGTCACTTAGATGTAGCGTTGGGGGATCTGGTTTAGGGGTGAACTTGAAGAGTGGGGTTGGTGGTTGGACTTGATGATCCCAAGGGCCTTCTCCAACCTGGATGATTTCTCCTGGTCCTCTGTTCTGCACGACACCCCACTTCATCTCCAGGCAAGCAGATGCCGTTGAGGCTGGCAGGCTCCCTGGGGGTTTGCTCAGCCCTCTGCGCTGCCAGAAGAGACCTGCATCGCTCCGAAGTCCTGCCTCTCTGCCGAGGGAGGCAGAGCACTCAGCACAGTGGCTGGAGCCGAGTTCATCACTCAGGGGTGATGGGGTGTTTGAGGTGGGAAAGGACTTGGGTTCCAGCAGAGCCCCTGCCCCTCTGTGTGACGTGACACGATGTCCTGCTTGCCTCTGCTCTGGCTGCTGGGGTGGTGTCAGCTCCTGGGCTGGGCTGGCTGAGCTCAGAGGGCTTCTCCAGCCTCAGTGATTCTGTGACTCTTGGTTGTGGAGTCTCCTTCTCGGGAGACAGTGAAAAACCTGCCTGGCCTTGTACCTGTGCGACTGGATCTAGGGGATCCTGCTGTCTTGGGGGGATTGGACTGGGTGATCTTTGAGGGCCTTTCCAGCCCCAAGGGTTGTGTGATTCTGTGATGATACTGATGATGGAATAAAGTGTCTACTCAGCAAGTTCACTGATGGCACCCAACTGGGTGGACTGGCCGATTCACCTGGGAGCTGTTCAACGCTTCAAGAAGATCTGGACCGGCTGGAGAGTTGGGCTGAGAGGAACTGGGTGAGTTTTAACCACAACAAACGGAGGGCCCTGCCCTTGGGAAGGGACCATGGGAGGCATCACTGCAGGGTGGGTTGTGACCAGCTGGGGACAGGGAGCTGGGAGTTGTTGGGGATAACAATCTCAGACTGGATCAGCAATGGGTCTTGATGGCCAAGAAGGCCAAGAGGGTGTTGGGATGGATCAAGAGGAGGATGTCTGGAAGATTCAAGGAGGTTCTTCTACCCCTTTACTCTGCTTTAGGGAGGCTGCACCTGCAATCTTGTGTCCAGTTCTGGGCTCCCCAATTCCAGAGGGACAGAGAGTTAATGGAGAGAGGATGACTGGGGGTCTGGAACAGCTGCCTTCTGAAGAGAGATGGAGAACGTTGGGACTTGTTAGTTTGGACAGAAGGTGGCTCCAAGGGGACTTAATCCCTGTCTACAAATCCAGGAGGGCTGGGTGCCCAGCAGGAAGGGATCCTCTCTGCTCAGTGGTGTCAGACAGGACAGGGGGTGATGGATGCCAGCTGGAACACAGGGAGTTTCACCTCGATCTGAGGAAAAGCTTCTTCCCAGTCAGGGCTATTAACTACTGGAAGGGGCTGCCCCGGGAGGCTGTGAAGTCCCCTTCTCTGGAGATGTTCCAGCCCTGGCTGGATGTGTGGAGATGACTGAGGCTTTTCAGGAGGTTCTGCTGTTCAGTGACTTGTGTCCTGCTTGAGCAGGAGGGTTGGACCCGATGGCCTTTGAAGGCCCCTTCCAGCCCTGGTAAACTCTGTGTCTCAACCTCTGTTCCTCTGAAAAATCCCACCCTAAACCCTTCCCCTCCCTGCAAGCACGAAATAACACAGACAGAGAGAAGAACTTTCTTTTCTTCAATTTAATTGAAGTGCTTAGAAAAATAATCAGGCTCGGATGGCTTTTTTTCTTCTTTAAGGAGAGATTCACGAGCAGTTCACACCGGTGTTGGCAACGTACAACTGAGCTTCTCTCTTTATTAAGGGTGGAGTTAGGGATGAGGAGCCACTTGTCCACCACAAGCCTTCGGCCGCGTACAAACCGGTTAAAAAGAAAACAATCCCCCCCACGTCGATGTCGAAGGCCCCGAACACGTCGCATCGTGCATGCAGGTAAGAAAATAACACTCTCTGGAACAAGAGTAATAGTAAGGACAGTCCCCTTTGTACCCGAAAAGTGCAGCAGGCGACAGTGAAACCCTGAAAACATCTTGGAAGGGGGGTAGGGGTGGAGGGCGTCGACTTCTAAAAGCACTTCTGCTCGTGGATTACGCGGCACGCTGGTCCTGCGCAGCGCCTGGCGCAGGCGGTCGCGTGGGGCGGTTGTGGGCGATGCAGAAGCTGAAGGTTTGGTTGGGGGGTGGCCTCTGACTACTCGGGGATCGCTGCCACGGGCAGATGGGCTCCAGGCTGAGGTGCTCTGACACCCTTTGGTGGGGTGAACCCTCGAGCGTGGGGATGGCAGCAGAGCCGCCTGGGTGTGCTCCTGTGCGACTTGGTCTGGGTGCTCCTGCTGTGGCAGGGGGATTGGACTGGATGGGCTTTCGAGGTCCCTTCCAGTCCCTAATGGTTCTATGATTCTATGAAAGGAGGTGAAACAAGAAGACAAAAGGTTGTTCCTTAACATTTCCGGTCCTTCTGTGAGCTGGTGAGGGCTTTGTGCTCGCTGCGCAGGACGTGATCACGCAGACTGCCCAGGGAGGTGGTGGAGGCCCCATCCCTTGGGGTGTTTAAAAAAACCGAGTAGCTGGAGCACTTGAGGCCACAGTCTGGGCCCAGGCTGGGGAGCTGTTGGGCTGAGGGCTGCGCTTGATGATGCTGGAGCTCCTTTCCAGCTGGGCTACGAAAGCTGTGGCTGTTCCAGAACGGAGGAGAGATTTCTTTGTAGGGGGTCACGAACCCCATCCAGCTGTCGCAGGACTTCAGCTGCTGCTTGTTCACCAGTTCTTCACTGAGGTTTATTCAGCAGCTTCCTCTGATGGAGTAAGATGCCCACATGGCAAATTCCATGCCCACATCCTGTACGGCAACACACGCGGTTACTTTTAGAGCCCCTTCTGGTTGTCCATCCCGAGATCGGCTGGGGGGACGTGCTGAGCACAGGATGGAGCTCCCCAGGGCCCCAGCTGGGATGTGAGCAAAGTCCATGACAAGTGCACTGGGCGTCGAGGATCCCTACAGTCTGCAGCCTTTCGAGACGCTGATTTCCTTCTGACGGCTCAGCGGCGCTCGGAGAGAAGTCCCTGTCCTGGCACAGCAGCCCCTGCGAGACAGCAAAGCTCTGCCACCCTGGACCCACTGCTGGGCAGCATCAATCACACAATCCCAGAACATTCGGGCTTGGAAGGGACCTTGAAAGATCATCCAGCAGGATCCCCCACATCCAGTCGCACAGGAACAGTCCAGGTGGGTCTGAAACGTCTCCAGAGAAGGAGACTCCACAATCCCCTGGGCAGCCCCTGCCAGTGCTCTGTCACCCTCACTGGGAACAAGGTCCTTCTCACACTGATGTGGAACCTCCTCTGCTCCAGCTCACACCCGCTGCCCCTTGTCCTGTCACTGGGTGCCCCTGAGCAGAGCCTGGCTCCATCCTCCTCACACCCACCCTTCACATCTTGATCAACATCCATGGGGTCACCCCTCAGTCCCTTTTTGTCCCAGCTCCCTCAGCCTTTCCTCATCAGGGAGATGCTCTACAGCCAGGGCTGGAAAGGACCTTAAAGGTCATCTAGTTCCAACCCCCCTGCACAGGCAGAGACACCTTCACTAGAGCAGGTTGCTCANCCTGGGAGCCTCCTCTTCTCCAGGTTGAACAACCCCACCTTCCTCAGCCTGTCCTCAGAGGGCAGCTGCTCCAGTTACTCTACCACCCATGTCAAAAGGCAGAAAAGCAAGTGTGAGTTTTAGACACCATGAATCTATCAAACCCTTTTTTACCTTCCCTTTTCAGGGATGGAAAGGCTGTTGGTTTTTTAGGCCAAAGTGCAGCATCAGTCTGTGAANCACCTGGGAGCCTCCTCTTCTCCAGGTTGAACAACCCCAACTTGCTCAGCCTGTCCTCAGAGGGGAGCTGCTCCAGTTACTCTACCACCCATGTCAAAAGCCAGAAAAGCAAGTGTGAGTTTTAGACACCATGAATCTATCAAACCCTTTTTTACCTTCCCTTTTCAGGGATGGAAAGGCTGTTGGTTTTTTAGGCCAAAGTGCAGCATCAGTCTGTGAAGAGAGGATTTCCACCCACCTGGCCATGTCCCTGTGCGACTGGATCTAGGGGATCCTGCTCTGGCAGGGGGATTGGACTGGCTGATCTTTCAAGGTCCCTTCCAATNGCAGGACCTTCTCTCTGCTGCCAGAGCAGGACCTTCTCTCTGCTGCCAGAGCAGGACCTTCTCTCTGCTGCCAGAGCAGGACCTTCTCTCTGCTGCCAGAGCAGGACCTTCTCTCTGCTGCCAGAGCAGGACCTTCTCTCTGCTGCCAGAGCAGGACCTTCTCTCTGCTGCCAGAGCAGGACCTTCTCTCTGCTGCCAGAGCAGGACCTTCTCTCTGCTGCCAGAGCAGGACCTTCTCTCTGCTGCCAGAGCAGGACCTTCTCTCTGCTGCCAGAGCAGGACCTTCTCTCTGCTGCCGAAGCGACACCCACCGAGAGAGCGCCCTTTAAATAAGTATAAATAACATGAGCGAGACCCGGCGGGAACGCGGGGTCCCTGAGAGTCACCAGGACGCGACTGGTCAGCGTCGCCGCCCCGCCGCCCTGCCGAGGGAGCGCTGTCCTTTCCTACAGTTGAATACCTGTGGCTGTGCTGCTCGCAGCACCACTCAGCAGCAAACGAGAACGAACCCCAACCAAAATATTAATTTACAAAATAACCCCTTCTCCATATTTATTATGACAAATAAAAATCTTAAATAAACCAGGTTTTCTCTCCCCGCTCCTCCCGCCCCGCCCCAGCCCAGGCCCAGCCTCCCTCACTCCAGTTTCAGGTAGCTTGGCACTGAGTAATTGAACATTAAAAAATCCAGTTTGTAGACCTCGTAGAGCTGCGTTTGGTGCTCGGAGCTGATGTTCTGGAAGAACTCTGTGGTCATTTCGTCAGTAGTTCTCGTGGACTTTGCATAGGTGGGAAACCTCAGGTAGGTGCCTACCCCGGCCAGCTGGAGGATGTAGTTGGAATCCTCTTCGAGCGTCTCGTATTTTCCTATGAGGTCGTAGTGGATGTGGCAGGGGTGGCAGAGGGAGTAGACAGTCTGCCAGTGCTCGTTGAAGGGCTCCTCTCTTTGGGTGTGCGGGTCGATGAGATACGCCACGAACTCTTCGAACTTGACGTCGTCGCCTTTGCGCAGAGCTTCCTGCGTCGCGTTCTTGCGCTGGCGCCTCACGATCTTGGTGCCGTAGCGCTTGTGGAAGGAGGTGTTGTACTTCTGGGTGAACTTGTTCCTGTAGGCTGACACCAGCCTCTCAAAAGGCTCCCGGACAAAGAGGAACTTCATGTAGTTTTTCAAGCGGTGGTTGATCTCTGGGATGCTGTACTGGTTGAGGGTCTTCAGGTTTGACGACACGTGTGCTTCGTTGGCCGGGATCTCCATTGGGTCGCTGTACTTGCCTCTTCCCGTCAAGACCATCATGACTCTCTTCCAGTTGGTGCAGGCCACTTTGGGAACGTAGCAGTAGATCATCTCATGGTCTTCATCCACAACCAGGTGCTTGAGGTCGTTGGGCGTCAGCACGCGGCGCTTCCTGCTGGAGACGCTGTTTGCTCGGCACGTGTCTGTCACTTGGTCCCGTCTGATCTGATGAAGAATCGCCGTGTTGGACAACTGCGAAGAGAGCACAGGCACCGGTGAGTCTTTGCGTTTGTTCTACCATAGGATGGTTTCAGCTGGAAGAGACCTCCAAGATCATCAAGTCCAACCTTTTCCCAGCCCTAGCAGCACCACCTGTGTAGAGGACAGACCGTTACGTGGCTGCTACAACAGTTCCTACACTGTAAGATCAACTCGTGGTCTCCAAACGTCCTGCTATGGGCTGTTCACAGACTCACTGAGGCTGGAAAAGCCCTCTGAGCTCATCCAGCCCAGCCCAGGGCCATTCAGGCACTGGAATCAGCTGCCCAGGGTGAGTCCCCATCCCTGGATGTCACTTAAATGTCGTGTTGGGGAATCTGGTTTAGGAGTGGGTGTGTAGAGTAGGGTTGATGGTTGGACTCGGTGACCCCGGGGGTCTTTTCCAACCTGAATGATCCCGTGATTCTACAATTCCAGCATCACACCATCGGCCGCACCAGGGCACTGAGGGCCACAGCCAGGCTGCCCTTCAGCACCTCCAGGGGTGGGGACTCCCCCAGTGCCCTGGGCAGTCCAGCCCAGGCTCTGACCACCCTTTCCCTGAGGAGGGGCTTCCTGACATCCAACCTGACCTCCCCTGGTGCAGCTGCAGGCCCTGCCCTCTCATCCTGGTGCTGGTTTCCTGGGGGAAAGAGCTCGACCCCCACCTGCCTACAACCTTCCTTCAAGGAGCTGTAGAGGGAGAAGGTCCCCCTGAGTCTGCAGGGCTGGCAGCTCTTAACCGGCGCAGCCTGCTTCCCAGACCCGTGTGGTCCCTGACCTCCCTTCTCCCATCTCCCTCCAGAAGCTCCCTGCCAGTCACCTTTCCCAGGAAACACGACGCTTCTCATCCCTTCAGCCCTAACACAGAGGTGCCCTTCACGTGCCCCCGGGAGGTGTTTGGGGGCTACCACCCACACACAACAGACAAGCCCGCGGGAGCTGTGCAGGCCAGCTGGGTGTTTTAACCCTTAGCTGACATCCCGCTGAACAAAGGGGGTAAAGAGGGGAGATGAGGAAACCGCTGAGGAATTCGGGGAGCAGTGGTGGGTGGCACCGCGCTGAATACAGCGGTGCCAGCTCTGGCCCAGAAGTGCTGTCTAAGCAAAAAATAATCCTCCTGGCTGCTCTGGAGGTGGAAGGACTGCCTGGTGCTGCTCCCCACGAGGACACTCCTCTGCAGCCCAGCGCGGCCCAGAGGGAGGGACAGTCTCTGCTGCTCATGTTTGCAAAAGCTTTTGCTGCTGCTGAGTGGGTGAAGGCTGGGCTTTGGGGGGCTGTCTGTAACAATCGAGGCCTCCCCCTGAGTACTGGGGGCGACCTCTTCAAGAAAGGGATTGAGGAGCTGAGGTGGGTCCAGAGGAGCAACGAGGCTGGGGAAGGGACTGGAGGGAGAGGCTGACGGTGAGAGGCTGAGGGAGCTGGGGGTGGTCAGCCTGGAGGAGACTCAGGGGGACCTTCTCCCTGTCTCCAGCTCCCTGAAGGGAGGTTGCAGTCGGACTGGATCCTGATGACGCTGCGATGACACGAGAAGGGGATGTGCTTGTCTCTCCAGTATTTTCTGGTTTCACACAAGACTCCGATGTTCCAGTCTTTCTGCTTCCAGGAACAAAGGGATCTGATTGTGTCCTGGCCCCCTCCTGGCTGCTCGTGCCAAGGCTCTCCCGGAGCAGTCCCAGTGCCCTCCTTCCCCTCGGTAACAGCCCTGTGTTCTCCCAGCCCCTGGCCAGGGCCGCGCAGGGTCCCAGGTCGCCCCAGCTCTTTCAAGGTTCGCTGCAGGTCTGCCTGAACTCTCTGACCCCTGCCTCTCACTGCTCCTTCTTCACTCTCCTCAGCTGCTCTTCATTTAACCCTCCAGCATCCCTTCTGCACGCTGGGCTCGATGCCGCTCGAGCTCCAGCTGAACCTTCAAACCCACTAAGAGCCGGGAGCAGGAGGGACGGAGGGAGATGCAACCACTGTCACAGGAACTGTTAGCCAGGATGAGCGAGCGGCTGCTGCAGAGCGCTCAGGAGACCGGGATAAAGGAGCCCCCGTGCGCCGCCGGCTCAAACCTGACGCAGAACAGCTGCTCCTGTTTGGCTTCAGTGATTCATGTTCTCGTGTCTGCAGCTCTGGAGAGGGAGGAACCACCTGAGTGGATAAACTGCTGGTTCACTTAGGCCGTTCACAGGAGGAGAAAACACTTGGTAAGACGAGCTGTGAGCAACCGAGCTGCTTCACGGTCAGCAAGGCTGTGCAGAGCCAAGTCACCAGTCCCTCTTCACGGAGCCACAGAATGTCAGGGACTGGAAGGGACCTCGAAGGACCACTGAATCCATCCCCCTGCCCCAGCAGGATCCCCCAGACCCACTCGCACAGGAACGTGGCCATTTCAGTCGCAACAGGCAGAGCTGCTACAGAAAGGGTTGAGCAGAAACATGAGTGTCATCCTGCACCAGCCTGCGTGGGGCTGAGGGAGCTGGGCTGGGGAGGAGGCTGAGAGGAGACCTTCCTGCTCTCCACAGCCACCTCAGAGGAGGCTGTAGCCAGGCTGCTGCTGGTCTCTTCTCCCAGATTCCTAATGATAAGACAAGGGGAAACAACCTCAAGCTGCATCAGGGGAGGGTTAGATTGGACCTACAGAAGAAGCTCTTTGCTGAGAGAGGGGTTGGGCGCTGGACCAGGCTGCCCAGGGAGGTGGTGGAGCCCCCATCCTGGAGGGGTTTACAAACTAAGCAGCTGGAGCACTTGAGGCCACAGTGTAGGGGTTAGGGAGCTGCTGGGATGAGGACAGGGCTTGCTGATGCTGGGGGTCCTCTCCAGCCCTGCTGATTCTGTGCCCTTTGGCTAGTCCCCACAAGCCCTTTGCCAACACAAACACCCGCCAGCCCGCTGACGTCTCTCAGAACAGAGAGGTTTTCTCCCGGCAGGAGCGATCACGGCGCCTGATCTCCAGGACTACTTCAGTCAGTTACCTGAGTGGGAGCAACAGGTCTGGTGTCACGAGCGAAGGCAGAGCTCTCCTTCTTGGAACCAAAGGCAGGTATTTCTGCAGCTGAACTCACAAGACTGACTCACAGACCTGTCAGTCAAGTTGAGATCAACACGTTCCCACGCAGAGCTCAAGAGCAGGAGATCAGTTCCTGCTCCAGGGACGCGCCAGACACAGGTCACAGCTGGCAGGCTGACACCAGCAGGCCACGACATCTCCTGGAACTGACGACCAAGCGATGTCCTGACCGGTCAGGGGTTCTTCCTGGGATCACTCTGCTCTGTGATCAGGTGTCTCACTGCACTACATCTGCCCTGGGGCTCTGAACTGAAGGCCTGTGGTCTCCAAAAGCTCATTCAAGGGCAGTTTCAGGGAGACCAAGTGACAAACATGGTTTTTTATTTGCTGGAAAGGAGGTGGGACGGTCGAGAACAGAAAAGCTGCTCGAACGGTGGAGACAGTCACCAGGCTGAAAGAGGTGACACTGACTCACAGAATCGTAGAAGCTGGAACGGCCGGGTTGGAAGGGACCTTCGAGATCATCCAGCTCCAACCCTCTGCACAGGCAGGGACCCCTTCACTACAGCACGTTGCTCAGGACCCCAGCCAACCTGTCCTTCAGCACTGCCAGGGATGGGGCAGCCTGTTCCAGCATCTCCCCACCCTCCCAGTAAAGAACTGGTTCCTCATGGCCAACCTCCATCTTCTCTCTTCAACATTTACCTTTCCCCTTGTCCTCTTGCTACCATCTGTGTAAAAAGCCCTCCCTCAGCTTTCTTGTAGCCCCCTTCCTTCACAGATTAATTAATGTGGTCACCCCTCAGTCTCCTTGTTTCCCAGCTCCAGAGCCCCAGCTCCCTCAGCAGGGAGATGCTCCCCTCCCTCCATCATCCCCGTGGCTCTGCTCTGGACTCTCTCCAGCAGCTCTGTGTCCTTCTGGAATTGAAGGGCCCAGCACTGGACACAAGATTCCAGCTGTGGTCTCCCCAGAGCAGAGAAGAGAGGGAGGAGAACCTCTCTGGATCTATAACCCACCACCGTCACGGGTTCATCACACAGAGCACCAGACACAGCGAAGCCTTGTAGGGGAAAACCACCTAATCTCCTGGGCGAAGCAGCTCCGTAGCGGCCAACGACGTAAGGCCCTGCTTGTCATTCTGGTCTCACTATGAACAGCAGAAGATCCCTGGGCAACATGAGGAGAACATCACTGCTCGAGAATAGGATGGTCCTTGCAGGGAGGTGCCTGCTGGGCCTCCTGCCCCACCTGCTAAGCATCACCACGTCCAGCAAGACAGGTCCTGAGCCAAAGACTCAAAAAGGCATCTGAGCTGATGCTGCAGATGAGATAAAATCTGAGTCTGCAGCCCACTCAAAGCTCTCTGTTACCAGAATTCAATTGCAGAAACACAAGCCCCAGGGATGATATTTCACACACCTGGGAACCATCTCCTGCAGTGGCCGGGGCTGTTAAAGGACCAACAATTAACGTAATCGCATCTCCCTCCGTGAGCGGCCACTGCTTCTCGGGCCAAGGCTCAGACCACACTCAAGGCCAGCTGTTTCCACAGCCCTCCATCAACAGCACAAGCCCAGGATGTCACCTGCTGCAGACCAAAGCTTCATGGCCACTGCTTTGTGAGAGTGGACAAGAACATCACAGAATGGCTGAGGCTGGAGAAGCCCTCTGAGCTCAGCCAGCTCAGCCCAGGAGCTGGCACCACCACAGCAGCCAGACCAGGGCACTCAGGGCCACAGCCAGGCTGCCCTTCAACACCTCCAGGGATGGGTGTGTTCAAAAGTCACTTAGATGTGGTGTTGGGGGATCTGGTTTAGGAGTGACCTTGTAGAGTAGGGTTCATGGTTGGATTTGATGATCCCCAGGGTCTTTTCCAACCCGAATGATTCTATGAATCACAGAATCATGAGGGACTGGAAGGGACCTCGAAAGATCATCCAGTCCACCCCCCTGCCAGAGCAGGATCCCCTAGATCCAGTCGCACATCCAGGCAGGATTTTAACATCTCCAGAGAAACAGAACCCGGTTGCAGCTGAGCCCACACGTGGCCAGATCGCCCCAAGCCGACCAGCACGCCCCGTCCCGGTGCCCGCCGGGGCTCCGTGTGTCTGCGGGACGTGCCGGAGCCAACAGCACCGCATTCAGACCGGGGGACACTCGACCGACAACTCGACCCGCGTGTGCGGGTCAATCCAGCGGCTGACTCACGCCGGGAGGGCGGGGAGCCGTCGCGAGGCGCCCGAGGATCAATGAGCGTTTCTTTCCAGCATCACCCTGGCAACACCGGAGTTATTGTCAATGAAGCACTTTCATTCTGAGGGGCTATTTTTAGAAGATTTTTACCTTTCCAGAAGAATTACCCTCTGGGCTGCAATTCATCCTGGTTGTTCCCCGGCCCAGGAGAGGTTTTTTTAGCAGGCCCTGCACTTTATTTTTAAAGCACAAGCAGCCAGCTCTGTTTCCTTTCCCCCTGCAGACATTTCTGCCCTCAGCTCAAAACGCCGCTGCTTTAGCAGCTCAAACTTGGCAAGAATCAGTGGGGACTGCGCTCCTAGAGGAATTCAAACCAAAGCACCAGCCTCCCATCCACAGCCACTGGAAAAGACAAAGGGGAGAACAAACAGGTCCTCAGCACATGGCAAAACGGAGGAGAAGGACAAGTGGGGACAGTCAGAGCGGGGCTGAAGAGCAGCCTTCTCTGGAGGAGGCAGTCGCAGCCTGGACCCACTCCAGCCCCTCCATCTCTTTCTTGAAGTGAGGGGCCCACCCTTGATTTTAGATTTAATTTCAGCTGGCAAAGCCTTTCTTTCGTTCTCCTCAGACAGATGTGCTGGACTGGCCAGCCAGCTGAGGCAACCAACCACTCAGCTCAGCGGCTACCAAGCCAGGTACCACCTCAGTTTAAAGCTCCTGTAGGACAACTGCTGGCTGCTGCCATGTGCTGGGTTTCACAGGAACTCAGCCTACACCTCCTGCACGTTTGCCAACACTCCCAACCCTATAAATGGAAATCTTTACGGAGGAAACGAGGGCTGTACCTAGGAAAAGGCACTGGCCTTTTTTTAGACCAGAACAGAAGCCGCCTGCACCTGGTTTAAGGAGGCAGAGAGAAACGCAAGTCGAGTCTTCGAGCGAAACAGACCTTGTACCTTGGAATTCTAAGGGCTGCTCTGACTTTCACAGATGCTCCTGGCACAGTTCTGACTTCGGTGTGGAGCAGAAAACATTCAGCTGCTTCACTGGCACAGAATCACTGAACATCAGGGATTGGAAGGCACCTCCAAAGATCAGCCAGTCCAGTCCCCCCGCCACAGCAGGATCCCCCAGATCCAGTCCCACAGGAACATGGCCAGGTGGGTTTGAAATGTCTCCAGACAGAACCACCCAGCCCAGCCCCTTCCCAAACGCACTGGCCGGAGCGAGCGCGAGAGACCTACTGGTTCTAATTGAACCTCCAGAGCCCCGTGAGTGACCCTCCAAGAAGTCGATGTAGAAGGAGCAGTGGTTCTGTCGGGGTCGGTTTACTGGTGCCGGCCAAGTTCAGGGGCATTTTGCTTGGAATCCCCTTCAGGTTTCCAAACACAGACTGCATTCTGAAGAGCCAGGAGCTGCTCCCCAGAGCCAGGATGTTCTCCCTGCCTCAGTGGATTAGGCGAAGCAGGTGACGAGCTGGCCAATGCAATACCTACAGCAGCCACCCAAGGTGTTGGCAAGCAGGGTCAGTGGCACCCTGGGGTGGATCATAAGGGGGGTGGTTAGTGGATGGAGAGAGGTTCTCCTCCCTGGGAAGAGTCTCTGTGAGGCCAAATCACTCCGTGAAAGACTTCCCCAGCACAGATCTGCCACTTGGGAAAGCGAAGATCCACCCCAGCCAGGGAGGCACCTGAGGATGGGGCTGGGCAGAGGCTGAGTGTGGGGGGAGATGGTGCCTCTCTCTTGCCATGCGCCTGGGTGCCAGCAGATGCAGAAGTCCCATCAGCCAGCAGCTCCCTCTGGAAGCTGGAGCCTCCAGCTTCTGTCAGCGGAGAGGGGAAATGTGCTGTCACCACACACAGGCCAAAGGAGCCTGTGGGGCTGCAGCAGTGTGGGGTGGGGAGGGGGCACAAGGACTTGCTGCAGTGCCGGCCTCCAGAGCGGAGTCTCTCGGCTCCCATCGGATAGATGGGGGCTGACCCCGCACTGTGAAAGAACAAGGTTAACGTGTGTCTCAGACAGAGGGAAATGAAGTGCTTCCTTGTGCTGAGCCTGACTCGAGCCAGCTATTAACAAACAACTCGGCCATAAAGAGTGATTCAGCGGTGCTGCAGCGGAGCCTGCATCCAGGCAGCGAGCACGAACGGGAGCTGAATCCATCTGGCACGGGTTTCACCTCTGGATTCACTCCGGAGGTCTCTCCTCTGCCCCCAGACACCGACAATCCCTATTGTGCTCCTCCTGCAGCTCATCGCCGCGTCAGGGACCTGCCGGCATCTCTCCCACAACGTTTTACAGCAGCCATAAAGTTTAACTCGAGGTGGGGGGAAGAGGCAGTAAAGGGGGACTGGTGCCTGCTACCCTGCCAATCCCCAGGGAACCTGCGGGACCAGGCTGCTGCGCTTCTCCAAAGAGCGGTTTCAAGCAGCGTTTCTCTGCGGCCTCAGCTCGCCCTGTTTAAAGCCATAACCAGCTATCAGAAAGATCTGGAAACCCTCTGGGCCAACAGACCCTCGGCGGACAAGCAGCGGGTCGTCCTCTCCTCCTCTGAGGGAGGCACGAGGGACAGGACCGCTGCTAACACAGACAGAGCTCCAAGCCTGTGGTTTGGAGAAGCCCTTGGGCTCAGCAGCCTTTTCACAGGTGAGGGAGGCACTGAATGGGATGTCTGTTGGTGGAAACGAGGACAGGGTGCTAGAAGACGAGGGATTTAACGCCTGGGTGGGACACGGCACCGTCACCAAACTCCTCTGGCAGCCCCCTGCCCTGCCTGAACCCCCGTCCCAAGGGGGTTATTAAGTGATGCTAATGCCAGTGCTGCCTGGCTAGGGGGGACCAGCAGGGAGGGAGAGCCCAGTCCCTCAGGAAGCAGAGGCCGACAACACCCTCCAGAAAAGGCAGACGCAACACGAACCCTTCATGGGACTGCGGAGCTCCCCACGCAGAGGAGGGTGAAGCTCGCGGTGCCTGCACGTGGCACCCACGTTCCTGGACAGCAGCGGGACCGTCAGTCTCCCCACAGCCAGGCACAACCGCGGCTGCCAACGGCCCGTTAGCACAACCTCTGATCTGCTGCTTTGTCAGCACCGGGTCATTGTCTCGCTGCCAGAGAGCTGCCACACAAACCCCTCACACGCTCGTTGTGACCCAGCCCGCGGCGCGTCACCGCACGCCCGGCTGCCCTGCCAGGGTGCCCGTGGACGAGGAGCCGCTTCCCGCGGATTTCCTAGCGGCTGCATCCCGAGGCGGGCTCGGAGCTCACGCGCCACTTCCAGACGACATCACACAGCAGACGGGAAAGAAGGAAACTGAGGGGTGACCCATGAACACTGATCAGTGTGGAAAGGGCTGGTGTCAGGAGGATGGAGCCAGGCTCTGATCAGGGGCACCCAGTGACAGGACAAGGGGCACTGAGTGGGGGCTGGAACAGAGGAGGTTCCACGTAAACATAAGAAGGACCTTGTTGGCAGTGAGGGTGCCAGAGCCCTGGCAGGGGCTGCCCAGGGGGCTGTGGAGTCTCCTTCTCTGGAGACTTTTAAAACTCACCCGGCCTTGTTCCTGAGCGACTGGCTCTAGGGGATCCTGCTGTGGCAGGGGGATGGGACTGAGGGATGATCGTTCAAGGTCCCTTCCAGTCCCTAATGTCCTGTGACTCTGATTCTCCTTCTACGGGCAAATGGCCAGAGAATGAACGTGGGGACAAAGTTAATTACTCTCCTCTCCCTGCTCCACACTGAGCTGCATCAGGAGATGCTGCCGAGTGCTGGGCCCTTCGGAAGACATCTGCCCCAGCCTAGCGGAAGGGAAATCAGGCCCTAAAGATTAAGAGAATGAAAATGCAGCCAGAGCCAAGTACCCCTCTCGCTGCTCCTGCAGATTCGCAGGATTAGGAAAGATTACCAGTAGCATGGGGCTTGAGCTACCGCAACGGCCGACAGCTTCCCAGACGGGCTCCGAGCCGAGGAGCTCGTCCCTGGGAATGCGTACTGACTTCGTGATGGGGAGCATATGCCGGAGCTGGGCTCGCTCCAGGTCCCAGCCAGCGGCAGCTGGCGCCTGTCAGGGAGCCGCTCGGTGTCACACGGCCAATGGTTTAGCGGGGGACACCTGCTGAAGCAGGTAGCCACAGCTCCTCTGCCCTGCCCTGCCCAGCCTGAGCGGGATCTGCTCACAGCCAGAAGTGCTGGTGAGGACAGCCCGCTGCCCGGTACCTACAGGACACACACACAGAGCTGTCGCCGGGGTGCTCAGTCCTGCAGGAGCACCCACTGCCTGCCTAACGCACACAAAAAGGAAGGCGCTTGAGGGGCTGGAGGGGGTCCTGGGGAAGGGACCAGAGGGAAAGGCTGAAGAGGAGAGGCCGAGGGAGCTGGGGCTCTTGAGCTTGTTGAAGAGGAGACTGAGGGGTGACCTTATTCATCTCTATGAATATGTGAAGGGTGGGTGTCAGGAGGATGGAGCCAGGCTCTGCTCAGGGGCATCTAGTGACAGGACGAGGGGCAGTGGGTGTGAGCTGGAACAGAAGAGGTTCCACATCAATGTGAGAAGGACCTTGTTCCCAGTGAGGGTGACAGAGCCCTGGAACAGGCTGCCCAGGGGGGTTGTGATGTTTAAGACCTGCCTGGATGTGTTCCTGTGTGACTTGGTCTAGGGGATCCTGCTGCAGCAGGCGGATTGGACTGGATGATCTTTCGAGGTCCCTTCCAGTCCCTAATGATTCTATGATTCCCAAAGTCAGGAAAGAAGTAACAAGCCAAGAGCACCTGAAATGTTAGCCATCAACACTCAACCCTCAGCTTTTGCGGTGTCTGAGCGCTCACAGAACCACAGAGTTACTGAGGCTGGAAAAGACCTCTGAGAGCATCAAGTCCAGCCTGTGACCTAACAATCCCTTCAACACACACACTGCACCTCATCCTTGTGCTCTTCCTTCTACAGCACCAACCTGTCAGTACCTTACAGGAGGTCAAGGACCCAGAGCGATCTGAGGGGACCTGAAGTGCCCTGTCTTCTGTAGGGAAACTGCCACCAGCAGAAGGGTTTTCTTGAAGCATCGATTCAAGACTAAATATCCACTACTTCTTACTTCAAGTTTAAAAACTGTTGGGAATGTGGGCTCAAAGGATGAGCAATGTAAGACCAGAAATTCTTGAGGCACCTGAGCCCAGGTTCATGATGACAGGACGAGAGGAAATGGCCTCACGTTGTGTCAGGGGAGGTTTAGGTTGGATCTTAGGAAGAAGTTCTTTGCTGAGAGAGTGGTTGGGCACTGGAAGGGGCTGCCCAGGGAGGTGGTGGAGTCCCCATCCCTGGAGGGGTTTGAAAACAGGGCAGCTAGAGCACTTGAGGTCATGGGGTAGGGGTTAGGGAGCTGCTGGGCTGAGGGCTGGGCTTGCTGACCCTGGGGGTCCTGTCCAGCCAGGAAGATTCTATACTGCTGTGTCCCACCACCAGGTCCTCACTCTCTGTCCAGCCCTGATGCGAGAGCAAACTCCACCCCCCCGCTGCATGGGAACGTGCCCAGGTATCTATCAACTGCCAGTGTCACCGAGTCATGATGATTCTGTGACCCTGCCTGTCAGCAGAACAGCAGTGGAAGCCCTATCTGCTCCACAAGCCTGGAGCAGAAGCCCATTTGCCATTTCAAGGGAGCACCAGAGACAAAACCAAGCATCTCCCACTGAAGCGACACCACAGGAGGTGCCAGCCCGCACCGGGCGCCCGCGCAAGCCCCGTCTGCAGCCTCCCTGCGCTTGTTGTTCTGGCGGCTCGGACATTCCAGGAACAAACACCCCAAGACACCGCTCGGCTGCAACACAACAAACCCCGTTTCTCCTGCGTAGCAGGAAACCTCCTCCCACCTCTGACTGTTAGGACAGTTTTTCCCCAGGAGCGGCCGACACGTGTGGCGGCTCCGGCCGTCGCGCGGAGCAGCTGTGTCGCCCGCCCCGTGTCAAACACCACGCCGGTGGGGTGCTGCGTGGCCATTCGGGCCCCTCTTGCTGTTTCACACAATGCCCCAGTTTTCCTGCGCTCGGCTCAGTCGTTTATCAGTCCTTCCCCAACGGCAATAAATCAAAGTGTCTGGGGGGCCCTCAAACCAAAAATCAGGAGCTGTAAAGTAATATTACAGCAGCAATTAAAGCCTCAAGTAGCCGTAAACTCGACTTGCATTACACCTTGAGAAAGCCCTACTGGAATTAAACAAACAGGCAGGAGCAACAATGTGAAAGGGGCTTTTTCTTCGGCTTTGTGACAGCTCCTGCGTGCTCCGGAGCACGAGAGGACCGGGTTACTTGTGTGGATTGCAGAGAATGTAAGAAACGGGGCGCGGAGGGAAAGGCATAGTGAGAGGCTTAGGATCACAGAATCATTGGGGTTGGAAAAGACCCCTGGGATCAGCGAGTCCAACCACCAACCCTACTCGACACGTTCACCCCTACACCAGATCCCCAACACCAACAACTTTCAAACCCATCCAGGGGTGGGGACTCAGCCCCCACTATCCTGGGCAGCCCACCCCAGGGCCTGAGCACTCTCTCCAGGAAGAATTTCTGGGGCCCTGAGCGACCTGCTCTAGGGAAGGTGGCCCTGCCTGTGCAGGGGGGTTGGAACTAGACCATCTTTAAGGTCCCTTCCAACCCCTGGCCATTCTATGACTCCATGATTTATCAATCACCTCCAAAATTTTCTGGCTGTAAAGAAAAAACAATTAATAAGTAAAACAAAAAATCAATAAAATGATGTCTGCTGAAGGAATAGTCCTGGGGACTGACTGACCAAGCAGCCCGGCCGCAGCCTGTAGGAGGAAGGCTTCTGTGACCAGTGGAAATTTCCCTCAAGTTTTTTTTTCCCAACAACATTCTCCTTCAGGAGTCTCTCTCCGCTATGAAGCGTGCTTCTATGATACCTGTGCGGAGCCCGTTCCAACAACGCACCTCAAATAGATGAAAACTAGCCCAGGGTGTTTTCCAGTGGCCAAGCAGCGAGCTGTGCTATCTGCAGCATCAAGGCCAGGCATTCAGCAGAGGGCCTGCTCGTGCCAAGCCCAGGTCCTGCCAACATCCCTGCCACGACGGGGACAGTAAATCCCAGCACGTTCTGCACCCCTGCCTGTGTCCCCTCCGCACACTCACAGACTCACAGAAAGGGCCTGGAAAGGACCTCAAAAGATCCAGTCCCATCCCCCTGCCACAGCAGGATCCCTCAGATCCAGTCCCACAGGAACATCTCCAGGTGAGTTTTAAATGGCTCCAGAGAAGGAGACTCCACAGCCCCCCTGGGCAGCCCCTGCCAGGGCTCTGCCACCCTCACTGGGAACAAGGTCCTTCTCACACTGATGGGGAACCTCCTCTGCTCCAGCTCACACCCACTGCCCCTTGTCCTGTCACTGGGTGCCCCTGAGCAGAGCCTGGCTCCATCCTCCTGACACCCACCCTTCATATATTGATCAACGTCCATGGGGACACCCCTCCTCTTCTCCCAGCTCCAGAGCCCCAGCTCCCTCAGCCCTTCCTCAGCAGGGAGATGCTCCCCTCCCTTCATCACCCCCTGTGGCTCTGCGCTGGGCTCTCTCCAGCAGCTCTGTGTCCTTCTGGAACTGAGGGGCCCAGCACTGGACCCACTATTCCAGCTGTGGGTTCCCCAGGGCAGAGTAGAGGGGGAGGAGAACCTCTCTTGATCTGCTAATCACCCCCATTGTGATCCACCCCAGGATGCCATTTGCCTTCTTGGCCACAAAGACACATTGCTGGCTGATTAATTAATTAGTGAGGATAACAGAGGTTGCGGAGTCTCCTTCTCTGGGGATGTATGAACCTGCCTGGCCCTGTTCCTGTGCGTCTGGATCTAGGGGACCCTGCTGTGGCAGGGGGTCTGGGCTGGATGACCTTTGGAGGTCCCTTTGAACCCCTAACGCTCTGTGAGTCCGTGATAAGGAAGCCAAGGTTTGGCTAATACAGACCGACCCCAGCAGAGCTCCCTCCAGAAGGTGCAGCAGCAGCAGCACGGTTCAGGTCTGACTCACTGTGCCCCCGTTGCGCTGCCAGTTGCCTGGCGACTGACGGAAGGCACGCAGCGAAGATGCTGCCTTGGGAGTCGCCACCTTGCCTGATTTCCTCGCCCTCCATGCACATAGTTTTCCTTTAAAGGTTCGCCTCGCCTCGCCTCTGCACGTTGCTCAGCTCCCTCTGCCACCGTGGAAAACTCCAGCAGGGGAGGCAGCAGCCGGGTGTCCGGGAACACTGCCGGTGTTGTTCCACCCCTCACCTCCCAGCGCCGGCTCCACGCGCCGCAGCGGGAAAAGAAAGCAGCTCTTTATTCCTCTGCAGGCTTCCCTCACCATTAAATGGTACCTGAAGCCAAAGCAGCAACAGATTGTTCATTGAGAGCCTTTCCCATACGTTTCCAACAGGTTCCCCTCAAGCCCTCCAACTTCCTTAGCTGGGAATAAATCCCTCCACATCCCCTGAAGCAGTGGAACCGGAGCGCGCGGCGCTGCCTGACGGGCAGGGCACGGGCGAGTTCATGTGGAACCCTTGCTCTGCCCCTTCCTCACATCAAACTGGGCGGCGTGGAGACAATTCCTGGTAACTGAACAACTGCTGCAGTTTAATGCCGGCTGCATCTCGCGCGCTAACAGTGCCCGCTTCAAAGCGGGAGCCCATAAAAGACAAGCAGGGCTGTAGGGACACTGTTAAATTAAACGGCTTCGAGCCCACGGCAAGTAGGAAAGTGAGGACCGTGTGTGCGCTTCCGGCGGCCCTCTGCCTCATCTACTGTCAACAGCTGGGACCCGAGCAGGACGCGGTGGCAGAGGGCAATGAATGGCCTTTTGCTTCTCTGTTTTTAAACAGGTCCTTACTCCTCTAATCCATCCCCTGTCCAAACACTCAGATGTGGTGTTGGGGGATCTGGTTTAGGGGGGAACTTGCAGAGTAGGGTTGATGGTTGGACTGGATGATCCCGGGGGTCTTTTCCCACCTGAATGACTCTGTGAGTCTATCACACTCCCTACGATGAGTGGGAAGACTTTCAGACTCCAAGGGCACGCTGCAGCGGCACGCAAGAGCATGCGGCAGGAAGATGGGTTTGGGATCAGCTGGTCATCTAAGCCTTGAGCCCTGCTCAGCACCACATCACCCTGCCCCTGGAGATGCCACCATGCTGCTAGGATGGCACAGAAGGCCACCACACCACACGGAGAGCAAATCCTACGTGACGAGTGTGTATTAATCCAACTGATCCCCAGTTTTCTCTTCTTGCCCTGCAGCTGCTTGCAGCCTGGGGAGGATGGCAGATGCTCGGTCAGGAGTCAACTCACCCGGGCACAGCAGGATGCTAAGATGGCTTAAAGCCATCAGAGTCGCATGGGGCCGGCCCTGTGGTACTTTGATTGCAACAGGCAGCCTTGCTGATGGATCCTAATGGTCTGTGAGCAGTGCTGTGCTCAGCATGAGCTGCTCCTGCTTTTTCTGAAGAGGCACAATGCCTTAGGGCAAGCCCAGGCCAGTTCCAGAAGTGGTTTGAAACGAGCTGTCTTAATTGTCAGCACCTAAAAACGAACCCTTCTGCTTAAAGAGCTTCTACCAGACAAAACAGCTTTTCCAGAAGAAACCCCACATAAAGCTGTTACTAGCTAGACGGGGGCTGAAAGACACACAAAGCCTTTATCACCACCAGCCTCACAGAACCACAGAACATTAGGGATCAGAAGGGACCCCGAAAGATCTTCCAGTCCAACCCCCCGCCACAGCAGGATCCCCTAGATCCCGTTGCACAGGAACATGGCCAGAGGGGTTTCACACGTCTCCAGAGAAGAAGACTCCAGACGTGCCCTGTATCACCAGTAAGCTGGGCTGCCAGCACCAAGAGAGCCTCACACTGATGCCACGAGCTATCGTTCAGACCTTTTCTGCCAGCACCTAGACACCGTTTGGCTGAGGGACAAACCAAATCAACTCTCTAGCACCCCGAGTTCTCGAAAGCTGCCCAGGGGTTGAGTCCCCATCCCTGGAGGTGGTTAAGAACCGCGCAGCCATGGTGCCTCACGCCCTGCTGTAGGGGCAGGGGTGGGGGGCTAGTTTGTGTCTGATGATCAATCAGGGACCTAGGGGTTTTGTTGCTGTGTGTCAGGTTGGACTCGGTGATCAAGGAGGTTCCTTCCAGCCCGGACCATTCCGTGATTCTATGATTTCACAGGACATTAGAGACCTCAAAAGATCATCTAGTCCAACCCCCCAATAATCTGCCTCCAGCGTTCACCGTGCCGCGCTGTGTCACCAAACCCCTCCGTTCCAGCTCCAGAGCAAAGCTCTGCGGGGAAGAAGAGCTCTCATACAATCAAACCCAACCCACAGGTACTGATTTGAAGTTACACAGAAAAAGTATTTTAAAAAATTAATAAAAGACATAAATAGAAAGAGTCGGGGAGGTTAATGTGGGCACCCTGCCCTTCATGAAACGTGCAGCCTGCTCCCCACAGCCCCAGTCCACGGCTGACACTGGCGTTGAATAGCCTCTCTCACTGCGTTTCCCCGCGCGGGGCGAAGGCAGACAGGCAGCCACTATATCCTACCATAAATAAACACACACCCCCTGCCCCAGCGCCGTGGAGAAGATGGGTTTAAATCACTCTGGTTTACTTAGCTCTGAAAGGGAAGGGTTTTTCACCAGCCTGCAGAAAAACCCACTGCGACGGGAGGAATGGACTGAGGCAGGTTCTCCTTCCTCTCTGCTCTGCCCTGGGGACACCACAGCTGGAATAGTGGGTCCAGATGTGGGCCCCTCCGTTCCACAAGGACACAGAGATGATGGAGGGAGGGGAGCATCTCCCTGCTGAGGGAAGGCTGAGGGAGCTGGGGCTCTGGAGCTGGGAAAAAGGAGCCTGAGGGGTGACCCCATGGATGTTGATCAGTATGTGAGGGGTGGGTGTGAGGAGGATGGAGCCAGGCTCTGCTCAGGGGCACCCAGTGACAGGACAAGGGGCAGTGGGTGTGAGCTGGAGCAGAGGAGGTTCCACATCAGTGTGAGAAGCAAGTTCTTCCCAGTGAGGGTGCCAGAGCCCTGGCAGGGGCTGCCCAGGGGGTTGTGGAGTCTCCTTCTCTGGAGATGTTTAAAACTCTCCTGGACTGTTCCTGTGCGACTGGATCTAGGGGATCCTGCTGTGTCAGGGGGACTGAACTGGCTGATCTTTGGAGGTCCCTTCCAGTCCCTAATGCTCTGTGAATCTGTGGGAGCTTTCCAGACACAAGATGGATTGAAGACGGGGAGCCAGCCTGGGACACTGGTTAGTTCCTTGCTTCCCCCTCCACTTTGGGAAAGGCAAAGCAAGCCGGCGCTGCAGGACGGCGGCCAGGTTCATCCATCATCGTGGCAGAACTGAGCAGAGTCCCAAGACCTTCTCAGCCTTCTGTCAGGTTGTCCTAGGCTGACATGTGAGGTTTCCATTCCTCATCAGGAAGACTTCAAGTGTCTTTTGCCAAGACCTTGTCAAAGCCTCAGAATAATGAGGTCTCCTGCATTAGTGCAGGCCAGCATGGGGGGTTTTAATGTCCCTGTCTAGCGCAGCACCGGAGCCACAGGCAGCATCTGGCTGGGTCAGAGAGGCTGATCTCATGTGCTGTCTCCTGCCTAAGTGGACCTTGATGAAATTACCCCTTGGGCTGCAGCAAAACCTGAGTATCCCATGGAAATGCAAAGAGGAAAGAGCAGAAGTAATTCCATCTTCATGCAAATTTCCTACATCCCTTCCCTGCCTCCAGCCAAACAAGCAAATGCAAGGGTCAGGTTGGATGTCAGGAAGCCCTTCCTCCTGGAAAGGGTGATCAGAGGCTGGACTGGACTGCCCAGGGCAGTGGGGGAGGAGTCCCCATCCCTGGAGGTGCTGAAGGGCAGCCTGGCTGTGGCCCTCAGTGCCCTGGTGTGGCTGCTGTGGTGGTGTCAGGTCCTGGTCTGGGCTGGCTGAGCTCAGAGGGCTTCTCCAGCCTCAGTGGTTCTGTGATTCTGTGACTTCCATGACTAAGATCATGGAAGGATCTTATCTTCTCTTTAATTATTTCTGGTTTCTGACATAAAACTCACAAAAATGAGGCGGCAAAAGGAAAAAGAAATCATCAGCAAAGATCCAGCAGCAGTCAGACTGGAATTATCCAACCCTACAAGCAAACTGTGGACCATCAAACACTTTTTCAAAGCATCTTACATAGGTTCTGGGCACAAACACATGAACCCTGGTGGGCACTAACATTTCTGTGATGCTTTTGTGGAATCATATTAACACAGAATCACTGAGGCTGCAGAAGCCCTCTGAGCTCAGCCAGCCCAGGCCACGACCTGACACCACCACAGTACCAACCCCAGGGCACTGAAGGCCACAGCCAGGCTGCCCTTCAACACCTCCAGGGGTGGGGACTCCACCACTGCCCTGGGCAGTCCAGTCCAGTCCCTGATCACCCTTTCCCTGAGGAAGGGCTTCCTGACACCCAACCTGACCCTTCCCTGGCAGCTTCAGGCCCTGCCCTCTCATCCTGGCACTGGTTGTCTGGAGAAGACCCCAACTCCCACCTGACTCCAACCTGGAGAGAGGGAGAAGGTCCCCCCTGAGTCTCCTCTTCTCCAGGCTAAACACCCCCAGCTCCCTCAGCCTCTCCCCATCAGCCTTTCCCTCCAGTCCCTTCCCCAGCCTCGTGGCTCCTCTGGACCCACTCCAGCCCCTCCGTCTCTCGAAGCGAGGTGCCCAGAGCTGCCCCTAGTACTCAAGGGGAGGCCTCCCCAGTGCCCAGTCCAGGGGGAGAACTAGCCCCTGTCTGCCCGATCCATACACAAGAGATGCCATCTGCAGCAAGGCAGGGCCACCCTCCCACATCTTCCAGCAGATCCCAGCTCCCGGAGGCTGCTCCACACGCCAGAGCGACACCAGCACTCTCAGAGACAGAGCTCAGCGAGGCGCCTGCTGGAGAAGCCTTCTGCCAACCTGAAGGGGCTTCTCGGCAGAGCACAGCGCGGCTTCCACAAGCCTCAGCGGCTCCTCTGCTGAGCTGTGCTGCACCCCTCCCGACTCTGCCGGAGAACGGCACCCTCAGCGCAGCGCAGCCCTTACGCCAGGCTCCGGGCCGCCTTTCGAGCCAGCTCCCCTTCTGTGCCCAACCTCGAGCTTGCCAAGCGGCAGCAGGAACGGCGAAGAATAGCACAGAGAACATTTGCAGCAGCCAGCAGCCAGAGTGTGAGGAGCGGTATCTGCAGAGAATTTGTTCTACAGGCAGTGTGACAGAATCGCAGAATCATCAAGGGTGGGAGGCACCTCCAGGATCAGCAAGCTCAGCCCTCATCCCAACAGCTCCCTGACCCCCAGACACGGCCTCCAGTGCCAGACCTGCTCATCCTTTGATAAACTATTGGTGTTATATACGGCTACGGCACGACGCTGCAGGCTGGCAGCACTTCTGTGGGTTTTCATGTTAAACACAGGGAACCTCAGGGTGATCCTTCACCGGGCTCTGCACCACACAGCTACAGGGGGAAGATGCACCCGGGCCCTGGCAGAAAGAGACCTGGGAGTATTGACTGATCACTGGCTAAACAGGAGCCAGCAGGCTGCCCAGGTGGCCAAGAAGGCCAATGGCATCCTGGCCTGGATCCGGAATGGGGTGACCAGCAGGAGCAGGGAGGTGGTGGTGCCCCTGGACTCCAGTTTGGGGCACCACAATATCAGAAGGACATTGAGGAGCTGGAGCAGGGCCAGAGAAGGGCAGTGAGGTTATTGAAGGGTCTGGAGAACAAATCTTGTGTCCTGAGGGAGCTGGGGCTGGTTAGTCTGGAGAGGAGGAGGCTGAGGGGAGACCTTATTGCTGTTCAGTGATTCACAGAATCATTAGGGATGGGAAGGGACCTCCAAAGATCATCCAGTCCAGTCCCCCTGCACAGCAGGATCCCCTCGATCCAGTCACACAGGAACATGGCCAGGTGGGTTGGAAATGTCTCCAGAGAAGGAGACTCCACAACCCCCTGGGCAGCCCCTGCCAGGGCTCTGGCACCCTCACTGCAGGCATCTGCACAGCCGGGGTTGCCCACAAATTAAAACCCTGTCGGAAGTCCTGCCGCTGTTTACGCACTCCGATGCTTTTAAGACCATGGGTTTGATCCAGCAGTCCATTAAGGCAAATGGAAGGACAAATTGATTTTCCACTGAGTTGGGTCTTGGGGTCTCCACTCGCAGCGCCGGTCTGAAGATCATCACGTTCCCTCGGCTACTAAACCCAACCTCTTCAGAGCCTCCGTCTACAAACGCGAGCGTTACAATGGGGCATTCAAACGCCGCTGGTGGATTCTCAGCACCAGCTCTCTGGTCGGTAAAAGCCGCGCTGAGCACAGCTTGGTGCCAACATAAACACCTAGCTGCAGGGACTGCTAAAAACCCCTTACGACTGGTCTCAACAAAAATGTGTTAGCACTTGTGACTCCTGAAGAGAGAGAGAGGCAGAGGAATGAATGAGAAGGCAAAGCTGAGTGGCCTCACTTGAATTCCTCTCTATCTACTGCTTCTTACTTGCAAAGTCTGCCTGGAGAGGTGAAGACAGCTGACAGCTTTCCAGGACAAGACCTGCAGTGAGGTGGGAATTCATTAGCAGGCAAAGAAAACACTGTGGTACCCAACAGGTGATTGAGACTGTGGAAGCCAGGAGAGAACGACGAGACGGTTGGCCAAGTGAAAAATGGCTCCGAGAGAATGGATTTAGCATCAGGGTATTTAGCAGAACCACAGAACATTAGCGGTTGGAAGGGACCGTGAAAGATCATCCAGTCCAAGCCCCCGGCCACAGCAGGATCCCCTAGATCCAGTCACACAGCAACATGTCCAGGTGGGTCTGAAATGTCTCCAGAGAAGGAGACTCCACAACTCCCCTGGGCAGCCCCTTCCACTGCTCTGTCACCCTCACTGGGAAGAAGGTCCTTCATGGGCTGAGGCAATCCCAGACACAAATACAGACTGGGAGGAGAAAGGATTGAGGCCAGCCCTGAGCAGAAGGACTTGGGGGTGGTGGAAGTGCAGAAGTTGAACAAGAGAGCGAGAAGGTCTCCCCTCCATCTCCTCTTCACACACAGGAAAAGACCAAAGGAGAAGACAACCTACAAAGTTGTCTTCCCTTACAAAACACATAAAGTCCATCTTAAAACTGACAACTAATAAGCATCTGGAAAACTCTGCCAGAAGTGCAGCACCTCTTCCTGAAGCCTTCTCGAAAGACACAAGAATCAAACTTTAATGACGCCTTGAGGCTGCCAAGTTTCCAGACCAGAGCAAACAACAGCAGGTCAAGGGAGCATCCGATCCCAAACACTCCTATTTCTCTTCTCCCCAAGAGGTCCTGCGTTACAGAAAACGACTCTTTGTTTAAGAGTGCTGGGGGGAGCTCTCCTCCGTGAGACCTTCCTGAGGTACCTCCTTATCAGCTCAGTGTTCATCGCTGGCTGCTGCTGTCCTGCGGAGCCCAGCGCGCTGCAGGCCGCAGCAACGAAGCTGCGCTGGAGGCCTGAAAGGGCCCTTCCGAGCAGCGCTCGCAGCAGCCAGACTTCCTCATCGCGGAGTTCAGCGCCCAGCAGCGCTCACCACACCGTCTACGCTGGGAGCTACATCCTGCAGCTGCTTGTGGCAAAACCCTTCCAACGAGGGAAGAGAGTGACTTGCTTTCGGACAGTGTGGTTGACTCAGGAGACTCAGGGGGAACCTTCTGCCTCTCTACAACTCCCTGAAGGGAGGTTGCAGTCAGGTTGGGGTCGGGTTCTTCTCCCAGGCAACCAGTGCCAGGACAAGAGAGCAGAGCCTGAAGCTGCACCAGGGAGGGTCAGGTTGGATGTTAGGAAGCCCTTCCTCCTGGAAAGGGTGATCAGACTGGACTGGACTGCCTGGGGCAGTGGGGGAGTCCCCATCCCTGGAGGTGTTGAGGGCCAGCCTGGCTGTGGCCCTTGGTGCCCTGGTGTGGCTGCTGTGGTGGTGCCAGCACCTGGGCTGGGCTGGCCGAGCTCAGAGGGCTTGTTGAGCCTCAACAATTCTGTGATTTTCAATTTACTAGTGGAGAGGAAGAACAAAAAAACCCACCGAGCCCGAGCAAAACTGGAATCTCAGCCTGTCTCCCCTCTCTCACATCCTCTGTTCTCCCCTGGGAACAAATTACACGGAAATGCTCCAACAGCTTGTTGTATGGATACGGAGAAGCAAGAAGATCTGTGGCCGAGGGCCCGTGCCAGGCGCAAATCCCAAAAGGCAGATGACTAGCAGACGCTCACATCCTGCGGAACACACTCCCCCATCACCATCCCACAGCGTGCTGCTGAACGCGTGATGAGGACACAGCGCCGGCTACCGCGCTCCGCTCTGGCTGCCGCCAGCCACCCCGGTGCTTCGCTCTGCCCCGCGCTGCCTGAACGAGTCGCACCAAGGACACTGGGACGTGGGGGTCCTAATGCCACCCAGCTGCTCCACTAAACCACGTGGCCATCGCCTTTTCCATCTCGTTTAGAAGAGCCGTCCCCACACATCAAAGGGGGCTAGCTGTAAGGCTCCCTGGAGGTGCTGAAGGCCAGCCTGGCTGTGGCCCTCAGTGCCCTGGTGTGGTTGCTGTGCTGGAGGAAGGTCCCGGTCTGGGCTGGCTGTGCTCAGAGGGCTTCTCCAGCCTCCAAGCTACCTCAGCCTCTCCTCATCAGACCCTCCCTCCAGTCCCTTCCCCAGCTCACAGGCCTATTCCAGCCACAATAATAACAACAACGTCAATAACTACCATCACCCAGACGTGACGATGCTGCACGGGTCGTGCTGCTGAGCTTCACTTGCTCTACAGATCTCCACTTTGGGACTGAAAATCAGAAGTCTCACAAACAGCTGGCTATGTCTTCCGCTGTCCGACCGCAGCGCTGGGCTGAAGGTGCTTAACGGGTGCTTTGCTTTTACCAAAACCCTTGGCATCACTAACTGAAAAGAAAATACCTTTGCACAAAGTGACTTCTAGTCAGAAAGCCCTTTCCCCCTGAATTTAGAGGTGGCCTGGGTGCTAACATTATAATAAAGAACCAAGCAGAGATATAAATGTCAGACCTGCTTCAGTGCATAAATCACCATTAAACTCTGCTGGTTCTGGGGAAATTGGTTTTAACAGCACATTTCACCATCGGTATCGTAAAGAAGGAGGTTTTCTCTACCCAGATTGAGCTGTTCAGCATGAAAAAAGATGTGGGGGTTCAACAGCTTTGTCCTGTTGTCGGCTGCGGGATGAAGAAACAGCTACTCATGGCAGTGGGTGGTCTTGCACTGATCATATATCCCCAAACATTGACCATGGTGAGTGTCACAGCACTTTGGGCAAGTTCCCAGCAGGAGGAGAATCACAGAACATTAGGCATTGGAAGGGACCTCGACAGACCATCCAGTCCAGTCCCCTGACACAACAGGATCCCCTACATCCAGGAACATGCCCAGTCAGGTTTGAAATGTCTCCANGGAACTGAGGGGCCCAGCACCAGCCACAAGATTCCAGCTGCAGTCTCACCAGGGCAGGGTAGAGAGGAGGAGCAGACCCCCCTCTCAATCTTCCCCTAACCAATGTCCATGCAGGTTTAGGCCAGGCTCTGTGTGCACGTAGTCACCCCGCAGTCACACAAGCCAGACCCATGAGACAGGGTTCCAGGGCACACGCTGGAGCTCAGCTCAGTTGCTGACACCATCCTCCCCTCCCTCTCATCCAGAAGCAGGGCTGCATCGCTTCCTGAGGTAGCCCACAGAGGATGAGATCATGAGGCTTGTCCTTACCCCCGGCCGAGTTCTGAACAGATGTGGACGGGGTTTGAGTTTCAATTTCAGTTTGAATGGACAGTCTTTCAGTTTCAGTTCACAGTGAAGTTCATTGTTGCTCACGTGGCAGAGAGATTCCTAACGACCACACACCAGAGCGGGGCATTTTGTTGGGGAAAGGTTATTTCAACATTGGAATAAACTGGATTTGTTGTTTTAATCCAATTTGTGATTTTTCATGGAGATTTAATGACATGAAAGACTCCTGAAAGCCTACTGCAGCACAGCCTCCTAAGCTGCTGGAGCACATTAACAACTTCCTCTAGGATTGGGAAGGGAAGAAAGAAGCTCAAGCAACATGGCCCAATGAGAGGTTTCCCAATGTTCTGCAAACAAACAGGCCTGGAGGTCAGGGCTGAAAGAGAGGTTTGAACACTCTGAGAGCTTTTTGTGTTAGACAAAACAACCTTCAGCTGGCACCCGGCACTCTCCTGAGCAAGGGATTAAGTCTCCAAGTGCTACTCCAGCAGACAACCCGCGTGTGTGGCAGGGGGATTGGACTGGATGATCTTTTGAGGTCCCTCCCAATCCCTGATGTCCTGTGATTCTGAGACTGACCAGCTTGCTTATTTCAAACATAAACACTGTCTTGTCCAAGCAACCCCCCTGGGCAGCCCCTGCCAGGGCTCTGTCACCCTCTCTGGGAACAAGGTCCTTCTCACTCTGATGTGGAACCTCCTCTGCTCCAGCTCACACCCGCTGCCCCTTGTCCTGTCACTGGGTGCCCCTGAGCAGAGCCTGGCTCCATCCTCCTGACACCTGCCACTGATCACATATTGATCAACATCCATAGGGTCACCCCTCAGGCTCCTGTTTCCCAGCTCCCTCAGCCTCTCCTCAGCAGGGAGATGCTCCCCTCCCTCCATCATCCCTGTGGCTCTGTGCTGGGCTCTCTGTGCAGCAGCTCTGTGTCCTTCTGGAGCTGAGGGCCCATAACTGGGCCCAAGATCTCAGATGTGGTCTCAGCAGAGCAGAGTAGAGAGGGAGGAGAACCTCTCTCGATCTATTAAACACTCTCCTTTCTGATCCAGCCCAGGATGCCAGTGGCCTTCTTGGCCACCAGGGCCCATTGCTGGCTCCTGGTTACCCCTCAGTGATGACCAGAAGTAAACTCTTCTCAGGTATCTCGGGCACTTAGGGCTACAAGCCCCAGATTTTATCCCTGATGAGCACATCTCTGGAGACAGACATGGTCCATCCCTCTGCACATCACTGCGCAGCAGAGCCACGAGCCGGCAGCTCCCCTCCTGCCTGCACACAGCCACAAAGAGGTGCCACGCTCTTCTCCACTGCCAGATGTGGCACTTGCTGCCAGCGACGTTTAATTAAGCTTCCAGACACAGAAAACCACGAAGAGAGTTGTTAATAAATTAGCAGGGATGTTCATACTGCAATTGAGTAAAATGCTAACTGCTGCTCTTTCTGGCGGCACGGCACCAGTGCGGATCGGCTCGGCTACCTCACAGCACCTTTCGCTCCTTCCTACGGATCCCACCACTTGCTCAACAAACAGTTCTGCTTTGCTGCCTGGGCTCCCTTCCAAAGCCAGGCTGCCGTGTGTGCTGGTGTAACGACGACACAGCGCGTGAGGAACCGCTAACTAAAGGCAAAGAGCAGTCTTCCAGAGACCTCGACTCAACTGTTGGTCACACCTTGGCCTCCTCTGTGATGGTCACCACGGGATGCAATCTCACAGAACCACTATGGCTGGGAAGGACCTCCACGAGCAGCAAACCCAGCCCTCAGCTCCCTAACTCCTAGACCATGGCATCAAGTTTTTAAAGACCTCCAGGGATGGGGACTCCACCACCTCCCTGGGCAGCCTGGTCCAGTGCCCAGCCGCTCTCTCAGTAAATAACGTCTTCCTAAGATCCAGTCTAACCCTCCCCTGACACAACTTGAGGCTGTTTCCCATCATCCTATCATTAGTAATTTGGGAGAAGAGACCAGCAGCAGCCTCACTACAACCTCCTGTGAGGTGGCTGTAGAGAGCAAGAAGGTCTCCTCTCAGCCTCCTCTTCTCCAGACTCGACAACCTCAGCTCCCTCAGCTGCTCTCCACAGGCCCTGTTCTCCAGCCCTCTTGCCCAGACTCGTTGCCCTTCTCTGGCCCACTCCAGCCCCTCAATGTCCTTCTGATCCCATGGCACCAAAACTGCACCCCGTACTCAAGGTGAGGTCTCATGAGTGCAGAGTCCAGGGGCACCATCCCCTCCCTACTCTGCTGGTTACCCTGTTCCTGATGCCAGGACGTGACTGGGCTTCTCCGCTGCCTGGGCACCCTGCGGGCTCCCGTTCATTCAGACCTACACTTCATGGCCCCCTGTAAAACAGGGATGGGAACCTATCATCTGGATCACCTGGTCCCACAGGCAGATCAGATCCTTGTACAAGGGGCTATGATGTCAGCCCTCTCCCATTTGTGGTTTAATGAAGACACAGAGCAAACCCCAACACTGCAGTCCACACAGGTCTCTAGCTGTAGGATGGCTGTAGGGCTTAATGGCCGCTCCTCTCCACTCTCTTGGAGAAGACAGCACACTCTCCTGCTCTCCTCCCCGCCTCAGGGAACGGCCTCCTATTTTTCTAATGACAGTTCCTTTCATTACGGAGTCAAAGCCTACCCACAGTTACTCACGCTGATCGTAATGTCCTTCTTATTCCAGAACATGACTTCATCTCTGCTCTTCATTTATTCTGTTTGAAAAACTTGGGCTTGTTGGGAGAAAGAGATGGGTAAAGGGGTTTCTACTGAGGCTCCAGCTCTCTGAAGGAGGTTGCAGTCATAGGGTGGGGGGTCAGGCTCTTCTCCCAGGCAAGCAGCACCAGGAGGAGAGGGCAGAGCCTGAAGCTGCACCAGGGGAGGGTCAGGTTGGATGTGAGGAAGCCCTTCCTCAGGGAAAGGGTGATCAGAGCCTGGACTGGACTGCCCAGGGCAGTGGTGGAGTCCCCATCCCTGGAGGTGTTGAGGACAGCCTGGCTGTGGCCCTGAGTGCCCTGGTGTGGCTGCTGTGGTGGTGTCAGGGCCTGGTCTGGCTGAGCTCAGAGGGCTTCTCCAGCCTCAGGAGTTCTGTGATTCTACTGCAACACTGTTAGGTGATGAAAGCTGAGCAAGGAGAAAGTGGAGAAACTGCAGCCCAGCAGCAGAGAGAAGCAGCTGATAAGAAAACCACTGGCTTTTCTAGGGAAGATTCTAGGGAAGATCACTGACGTTTATGTGATGCCTGTTCTGGCCCGCACCAGGCATTTAATGAATCACTCATCACCCCGTGATGAAGATCAAGATCAAGCAAACAGCTTCAGAAGCTGAGGTAGGAGACCAAATGGTTGTTTAGCTGTACAGACAGTCCCAAGTGTCACAGCACCTCCTCTCTACGCCAGGACTGAAGTGACCTTTCCTTGCAAAGTCGCATGCAGTGACCACTTCAAATCCTGCCAACTGTGAGCCTGCTGCAGCAAACTCACTCCCACTTTCTTGGAGAGATTTCTAAGGGTTAGAATTCTCTCCTCCGTAGCTGTCAATCTTATCTTAACAGTCAGGCATTGCCTAATAAGCCTGGAAAGCTTATTAGAGAAGACATAAGTTAATTAGGAAGGCTGCTGGGATACTGATCAAATCAGGAGACCAGAGGCAAACCCAGCGTGAAGGTTTGATGAATTTAAGGGTTCTCAGCTGACCTAATTTGATCATCCTCCCTAAAGCAACACTTCACTCGTGTCAATCTCTTGGGCTCAGACTTTGCTGCTCCATTTGTGATGCACATCCTCTGTTTTCTTTGTAACACCAGATCCACGACAGATACTCACAGCCGTTGAAACGCTCCTGTTAAAATGTGGGAACCACTGGCCAGTGAGAAAACAAACCTGGGTTTCATTTCCAACACACCGTTGCAGTAACTATAGAATCCTGGAATGGCCGGGGTTGGAAGGGACCTCAAAGATCACCCTGTGCCAACCCCCCTGCACAGGCAGGGACACCTTCACTACAGCAGGCTACTCAGGGCCCCAGCCAACCTGCCCTTCAGCACTGCCAGGGATGGGGCAGCCACAGCTGCCTTGGGCAGCCTGTTCCAGCATCTCTCCACTCTAACAGCAAAGACTTGGTTCCTCATGGCCAACCTCCATCTCCCCTCTTCAAATCTGGAACCCTTTCCCCTTGTCCTCTTGCTGCCACCCCTGGCAAAAGCCCTCCCCAGCTTTCTTGTGGCCCCTTTCCTTCAGAGATTGGAAGGCTGCTGGAAGGTCACCTGAACCAGGCTGAACAATCCCAACTGGCTCAGCCTGTCCTCAGAGGGGAGCTGCTCCAGCCCTCTGAGGATTTCAGTTGCTCTCCTCTGGACACCTTGCAAGACCTCTCTGTTCTCCTGATGCTGGGGACTCCAGAACTGGAGACCCAGGACTGCAGGTGGGGTCTCACCAGTGCAGAGTAGAGGGGGTCAATCCCCTCCCTCGACCGACTGTCACTGATTCTACCACCGCAGCCCAGGCCACAGTTGGCTCTCTGGGCTGCCAGCACACACTGACAGCTCCTGTCCAACTTCTGCTCCACTCCCAAGTCCAAGTCCTCCTCCTCAGAGCTGTCCTCAACCCTGTCTCCTCCCAGCCTGTAGCTGACACCAAACTCAGAGAGATGCAGCCTAAGCCAAGAGGGCGTTCGACGCTCGTACCGGCACCAGCCAGCAGCTCTGTCAGATCTGGCAGGTTGGCATCACCAAGCCATTTCAGGCAAGGCAGGTTGGAATTCCTCTTCTACCTTCGTGTGGTAATGACACAGTCATTACACAGTTAATTTGGGTTAATTAACCTAAACACCAGCACACGGTGCCTGCAGCACATCAGCAAGAACTCCAGAATCCCTTCTACCAGGAAGGGTCCACACGAGCCTCAAACTTCCTCCCAGAGAACAATGAGTCTCCGGTTCATTAAGTCACCTCTGACAGCCTCTGCTGGGCCACGCAGTCCAAAGAGAGTTCAAACTGGTGTCACTTAGTCATTGAGGAGCAGGCAGCGGGAGGATGGAGACTGAAGGTGTCACTCAAATTTCCCTCTTTGGCTGGGGAATTATTTAGACCCTGAGAGGTGCTTGCCCTCTTCAAACCTTAGGTTGGTAAAGTGCATCTGCACACATTCACTGGGATCTGGCTACTAAACGGACCCATAGAGTAGTAGGAAATGAGTCTGAATTACACTCTAGCTCATGAGTTTGACTTTAAGGTTAGCTGGCTGCTTTCAGCACATTGGAGTGATGACCTTAAACAAAAGCTGGGTGCTCCAAGGCCAGTACACAACACCCCTGCACACTGGGCAAGACACAGAATCACACACAAGAACTACTGAGGCTGGAGAAGCCCTCTGAGCTCAGCCAGCCCACACCAGGACCTGGCACCACCAGGGCACTCAGGGCCACAGCCAGGCTGGCCTGCAGCACCTCCAGAGAAGGGGACTCCCCCACTACCCTGGGCAGTCCAGTCCAGGCTCTGATCACCCTTTCTGGGAGGAAGGGCTTCCTCACACCCAAGCTAACCCTCTCCATCGCAGCGGGATTAGAAGGGGAGGGGATTCTAATTCATTAATGTTCACGGGGTGCTCTGGGGGAAGGCGGTGCAGAAGTATCTACGGAGACACTAGCTGTGAATTTATGAATCATGAGTAAAGCAGAGGAAGAACAAGCACACAGCTCAGCTCCCTCATCACTGCCTCTTCAGCACTCAGTCACACAGGCAGCTTGGCAGACAGCAACCACAGCAAACACCTTATGCAAAAAGGGCAGAGACTGAGCGGAACAGCCTTCCCCACACAAATCTCCATCTGGCAACTGATTCAAGTCCACTCTTGAAGCCCCAGTGCTTCAGCCAGAACCCAGAGAGCAGCAGCACACAAAGCCAGGGCAACACAGAAGGCAGCAGAGCCCAACGCTGCAGTGAGTGATGGAGGCAATACAAAGCCTTAAAACACTGATCGAAAGCCTCACTCACTGTAGCTGGAAGAGCTTCACAGGTGACTAGTAGCCTGGTGGTGAGTCCAGCCCTTTCATGTATGGAGGGAGGGATTAAAAGTGATCTGTGTTGCTAGAAGGTAACAGGGGTTTTGCTGTTGGTTTCCACTTGAGCCTTCCTTTACATCACAGAACATTAGGGACTGGAAGGGACCACGAGAGATCATCCAGTCCCATCCCCCTGACACAGCAGGATCCCCTACATCCAGTCTCACAAGAACATGGCCAGGCAGGTCTTAAATGGCTCCAGAGAAGGAGACTCCACAGGCCCCTGGGCAGCCCCTGCCAGGGCTCTGGCACCTTCACTGGGATCAAGGTCCTTCTCACACTGATGGGGAACCTCCTCTGCTCCAGCTCACACCCACTGCTCCTTGTCCTGTCACTGGGTGCCCCTGAGCAGAGCCTGGCTCCATCCTGCTGACACCCACCCTTCGCGTATTGATCAACATTCATGGGGTCACCCCCAGGCTCCTTTTCTCCAAGCTCAAGAGCCCCAGCTCCCTCAGCAGGGAGATGCTTCCCTCCACTCTTTTCATCATCTCTGCAGCTCTGCGTTGGACTCTCTCCAGCAGCTCTGTGTCCTTCTGGAACAGAAGGGCCCTCAACTGCACACAACACTCCAGATGTGGTCTCAGCAGGGCTGACTAGAGGGGGAGGAGAACCTCTCCTGATCTATTAAACACTCCCCTTTCTGATTCACCCAAGGATGCCATCAGCCTTCTTGGCCACTAGGGCCCATTGCTGGCTCCTGGCCACCCTGCTGGCCACCAGGACCCCCAGGTCCAGGAAGCTGCCAGCAGAACCACCTCCTGGCCAAGCCAATCCCACCTCTGTAATGAAAACAAACCCGATCATTACTACACTGCAGTAACAGCTTCCCTGACATTTGCGGCTGAGACAGAACTCTAAAGCTTATTTATGACTGCAGTGGGCATAATGGACTTCTTTTTTTAGGTTTTATTAATCCCTTTGTAGCCTCATGTTAACGGGCAGCAATCTCATCTCTGCTCCATCTCATACTGCTGCTGCACGCTGCTCAGATGCAGGGCTTTACCTGAGGCGCCAGGACCTCCAGTATCACAGAACGTTGGGGACTGGAAGGAACCTCAAAGATCATCCAGTCCAGTCCCCCTGCCACAGCAGGATCCCCCAGGTCCAGCTGCACAGGAACATGGGCAGGAGGGTTTGAAACGTCTCCAGAGAAGGAGACTCCACAACCCCCGGGTAGTAGCTACGATGATGAAGCTGCTATTGTTGCCTTGTGACAGGGCTTGACGGCACCGCGCGATGTTGAGGACTTCCATTTAGGGTTTGCCAGGCTGCCTGCAGTCCCAGGGAACAATACCCAAGCGAGAGGAATGGTGTTTTGCAAGGCTTTTATCAGGAGGTAGATAATTACCTCAGAAGGACATGTTTTCCACGTGATCTTAGTCATTAATCTATAGGGCTATCTCCAGAGATTTATCGGATCACAGCGTCTCACCTGACGTGGGCACTGCAGTGGTGGGGTGGGTTTAACCTTCAACTGGCAGGGAACGCTGAACTTGCTAATGGGGGTCAGCCTACGTCCAGCCAAATCACAGAATCACCTTCAGGCATTTATAGAATCACAGAGTCACTGAGGCTAGAGAAGCCCTCTGAGCTCAGCCAGGAGCTGGCACCACCACAGCGGCCACGCCAGGGCACTAAGGGTCACAGCCAGGCTGCCCTTCAGCATCTCCAGGGATGGGGACTCCACCACTGCCCTGGGCACTCCAGTCCAGCCTCTGCTCACCCTTTCCATGAGGAAGGGCTTCCTGACATCCAACCTGACCCTCCCCTGGTGCAGCTTCAGGCCCTGCTCTCTTGTCCTGGCACTGGTTGCTTGGAGAAGAGCCTGACCCCCACCTGACTACAGCCTCCTTCAGGGAGCTGCAGAGAGGGAGAAGGTCCCTCCTGAGACTCCTCTTCTCCAGGCTAATGATGATTCAATCCAGCTACAAGATTGATAAAATCAGTAGTAACCAAAACACACTAGCATTTCCTCACCAGCCCTGACCCTTCCGGCGCCGCGGCCGGCAAGAGAGCACCGTCACCGCAGAGGGCTGCCAGGCTGCCACCAGCCGGCCCGCGGCGTTGGGAGCCGGCGGGGGACAGAGGCAAAGCCAGGGGACGTTGCTTGGTGAAACACAATTAGAAGGAGTTAAACAGTGCCTGGCGGAACAGTGCACTGTTCCGTGTAACTGCTTGTTGGATAAAGAGCAGGCAGCTCCAGCTCACGTTTTCAGCCCTGAATTATCGCCAGGCTGAGTGATTTCTGAGGTAGAACTGACTCAGCAGTTCACTTGCATGGAAATTAAGCCCTGGAGAATGTGAAATGGTGAAATATTTCTATTCATTAAAGAGGCTGCTGGTGCTGGACAATCNGGCACCGCGCGATGTTGAGGACTTCCATTTAGGGTTTGCCAGGCTGCCTGCAGTCCCAGGGAACAATACCCAAGCGAGAGGAATGGTGTTTTGCAAGGCTTTTATCAGGAGGTAGATAATTACCTCAGAAGGACATGTTTTCCACGTGATCTTAGTCATTAATCTATAGGGCTATCTCCAGAGATTTATCGGATCACAGCGTCTCACCTGACATGGGCACTGCAGTGGTGGGGTGGGTTTAACCTTCAACTGGCAGGGAACGCTGAACTTGCTAATGGGGGTCAGCCTACGTCCAGCCAAATCACAGAATCACCTTCAGGCATTTATAGAATCACAGAGTCACTGAGGCTAGAGAAGCCCTCTGAGCTCAGCCAGGAGCTGGCACCACCACAGCGGCCACGCCAGGGCACTAAGGGTCACAGCCAGGCTGCCCTTCAGCATCTCCAGGGATGGGGACTCCACCACTGCCCTGGGCAGTCCAGTCCAGCCTCTGCTCACCCTTTCCATGAGGAAGGGCTTCCTGACATCCAACCTGACCCTCCCCTGGTGCAGCTTCAGGCCCTGCTCTCTTGTCCTGGCACTGGTTGCTTGGAGAAGAGCCTGACCCCCACCTGACTACAGCCTCCTTCAGGGAGCTGCAGAGAGGGAGAAGGTCCCTCCTGAGACTCCTCTTCTCCAGGCTAATGATGATTCAATCCAGCTACAAGATTGATAAAATCAGTAGTAACCAAAACACACTAGCATTTCCTCACCAGCCCTGACCCTTCCGGCGCCGCGGCCGGCAAGAGAGCACCGTCACCGCAGAGGGCTGCCAGGCTGCCACCAGCCGGCCCGCGGCGTTGGGAGCCGGCGGGGGACAGAGGCAAAGCCAGGGGACGTTGCTTGGTGAAACACAATTAGAAGGAGTTAAACAGTGCCTGGCGGAACAGTGCACTGTTCCGTGTAACTGCTTGTTGGATAAAGAGCAGGCAGCTCCAGCTCACGTTTTCAGCCCTGAATTATCGCCAGGCTGAGTGATTTCTGAGGTAGAACTGACTCAGCAGTTCACTTGCATGAAAATTAAGCCCTGGAGAATGTGAAATGGTGAAATATTTCTATTCATTAAAGAGGCTGCTGGTGCTGGACAATCAGGAGAGAAGCATCCCCACAGGAAGGGGGGGTATTTGTGTCCCGATCACTTCACACGGAATCACAGAACATGGGGGGCTGGAAGGGACCTCCAAAAATCATCCAGTCCCATCTCCCTGCCACAGCAGGATCCCCTAGATCCAGTCACACAGGGACATGGCCAGGCAGGTCTTAAATGGCTCCAGAGAAGGAGACTCCACAACCCCCTGGGCAGCCCCTGCCAGGGCTCTGGCACCCTCACTGGGAACAAGGTCCTTCTCACACTGATGTGGAACCTCCTCTGCTCCAGCTCACACCCACTGCCCCTTGTCCTGTCACTGGGTGCCCCTGAGCAGAGCCTGGCTCCAGCCTCCTGACACCCACCCTTCACATATTGATCAACATCCATGGGGTCACCCCTCAGGCTCCTTTTTCCCAGCTCCAGAGCCCCAGCTCCCTCAGCCTCTCCTCAGCAGGGAGATGCTCCCCTCCCTCCATCACCTCTGTGGCTCTGCACTGGGCTCTCTCCAGCAGCTCTGGGTCCTTGTGCAACTGAGGGGCCCAGAGCCAGCAGAGTCGCCGTCCCAGCCTGGCTGTGGCCCTCAGTGCCCTGGTGTGGCTGACATGGTGCTGTCAGGTCCTGGGCTGGGCTGGATGAGTTCAGAGGGCTTCTCCAGCTCAGTAACTCTGTGATTCTGCATCTGCTTCAATCCACATCTGACAGTTCAGCCTCATTCAGAAAACACCAGAGTCACCTCCCCCCAGATGCATAAACTACTTTCCCAACTTACATAACAAATTACTCTGGCACACTTTACGCAGATAAGAATAGCAGAGGTAATTTGCTTCACAAAGGAAGAAAAAAACAACCCACTATTTATTCCTCCTACAGGGTGAATTGATTTTCCACTGGCTAATATTAGCCCGAGTCGGAATAGGTGCAGGTTTGAGTTCCAAGACAGCTCCATGTTTTGGAGCTGACACTTCACAACTCACCAAAAGCACAGACCGAAGCCTTTGAAGCTTTGAAAGGCGACGTCTCCTTTCTCCAAACAGAGATACAGCAGCCCTTTCCTAGCTTTTGGAGATACCATCCAACTTGATTATCAGTTGTGTTATCGTCGAGGAGATGCTAGGGCAGCTGCAGTACTTTAGTTTCATTTCTTCCCCCTCTCCTTGTGACTACTCCAGAATCCCAGAGGACCTGGCAGTTTAGAATGGGAAGCACTGAAAAATGATTGATCTAAAGGACAAAGTGTGAGCTGGCAGAGGTACCTGATCCTGAGGAAAAGCTCGTGAGCATAAGTAAAATGGAGCATGTTTATTCTTGTAAACCTTTCACGCTGACAGACCATCAGGAGCCCCGATTCACCCAGCAGTCCAGCGAGTGACTCAGCAGACAAGGGAGTCCTGCTGAGCTACAACTCACAGAATCACAGCACAGTTTGGGCTGGGAGAGACCTTCAGGATCATCCAGTCCAACCTTTCCCCAGCCCTGTCAGCACCACTAAACCCTGTCCCACAACGCAACAGCTGCCCTTGCCCTCAACACCTCCAGGGATGAGGACTTGACATCCTCCCCTGGGCAGCTGTTCCAGTGCCTGACAGCCCTTTCAGGACAGAAATCCCTCCTGACAGCCAACCTGAACCTCCCCTGGGGCAGCCTCAGGCCATTTCCCCTCGTCCTAGCACTGGCCACTGGGGAGAACAGAGCAGCCCTCTCTACACCCTCCTTGCAAGTAGCTGTAGAGAGCAAGGAGGTCTCCCCTCAGTCTCCTCCAGGCTGAACAGCCCCAGCTCCCTCAGCTGTTCCTCACAGGACGCATGACCCGCAGCACGACCAGAGTACGATCTGCAGGGTTATGGCCAATTCCCTAGTGCTCTCCCACCTCTATCCCCAGTGTTCCCAGCGTGGCTGAGCTTCAAAGGTCATGGCTGACCAACCTGAACTGGGCTGGACTGGAACAACCCGCCTGGCATTGTGGAAATTCCTTTCTAGCTGCTATTTTTAGTACCCAGAATTAAACACACTCATGGACATTCCATTTCCAGCACTGCTGTTACTGTTCAGTTTGTCCTGGTCTGAGCTAGAACAGGACCCATTCTGCTCAGGGATTTTACTTTCCAGCTCAGTCTGTTCTCAGCAGCTGCCCAGTCTGGAGTTAATGGGACGTTTGTGCAGACAGTGGCTGCTTCTGCAAGTGACAGCGCTGGGTGTTTACAGCTCCTACCAGGGGTTGGGCTGCAAGAAGGCTCTTGCTTAGACTTCATCTGATGAAGACCAAGGTCACTGCTAACTCTTGTGTACCACGCTGGGGTGCAGTAAGTGGGAGGCTGCACCAGCAGGGAGGAGCACACAGGATGGGTCACCCTAGATTCACCAGCAGTGCTTCACAGAATCACAGAACTGCTCTGGGTGGAAAAGAGCCCTGGGATCATCGAGTCCAACCATCTACCCTGCCTTACAAGTTGATGCCTAAACCAGATCCCTCAACACCTCATCCAAACGCTCTTTAAACACATCCACGTTAAACAACAGCCCACATGCATCATACTGGGTACAAAGCTCAGAGACCACAAGGGTCAGTCAGCTTCCCTCTCCTCTTCTGCTTTTTAGAGAATCACATCACATTAGGCATTGGAAGTGACCTTGAAAGATCATCCAGTCCCACCCCCCTGACACAGCAGGATCCCCTACATCCAGCTGCTCAGGAACATCGTCAGGTGGGTTTTAAATGTCTCCAGAGAAGGAGACTCCACAACCCCCTGGGCAGCCCCTGCCAGGGCTCTGGCACCCTCACTGGGAACAAGGTCCTTCTCACACTGATGTGTGGAACCTCCTCTGTTCCAGCTGACACCCGCTGCCCCCTGTCCTGTCATTAGATGCTCCTGAGCAGAGCCTGGCTCCATCCTCCTCACACCCACCCTTCACATATTGATCAACATCCATGGGGTCACCCCTCAGGCTCCTTTTTCCCAGCTCCAGAGCCCCAGCCCCCTCAGCCTCTCCTCAGCAGGGAGATGCTCCCCTCCCTCCATCACCCCTGTGGCTCTGTGCTGGGCTCTGTCCAGCAGCTTCTGGAACCAAGGGGCCCAGAACTGGACCCACGACTCCAGTTATGGTCTCAGCAGGGCAGAGCAGAGGGAGAGGGGAACTACCACCATTAAATACATTAACGAGAGATGACGAGTGGTAACTAAACGATGCACTTAGCTCGGCTCTCTCTGCCATGTCTTCACATGACAGGCAGTCATTAGCTCTCACCGATGACTCCACCGACACCTTGCTACGCACCGAGCGCCTGTCTACACATTAAAACTTAATGCACCGAGCAAAAATTATTGATGTTAGCTCTGTTCTAAAAGGGCACATCAGCAGGATTGCTTTTTCCCCTGCCATGGCTTTATTTTCCTCAGCTACTGAGTAATCATGGATTTCAAACTGTACCAGAAGCCAGAGGTGAAAAACAAACTACGATGTCCTCACAGTATTAGGACCTGACACCACCACAGCAGCCAGAGCAGGGCACCAAGGGCCACAGCCATGGGTGCATCTGGGATATTTGAAGGTTAAAAAACCAGCTTGGAAGCCCCAGCACCGGCACAGTCTGTACTGTCTGTCTCCCCGGGGAAGTGGAAGGTCTTTGCGGCCTTATGTGCACCTCAGGACTTCCAGCACTTGCAAGAACAGCCACATGCTGCTCATCACTAGAGCCAACTGCTGCGTGGAGACGCGCGCTGACTTGAAGAAGCACTTAGAGTTGTGTCCACTTCATGATGGAGCAGGGGCCACCCTGCACTGCTCTGATGGAACAGCCACACGCCAGCACACCACAGCCCTGCTGCTCACTCTTCTCCCAAATCACTAATGACAGGACAAGAAGAAATGGCCTCAAGTTGCAGCAGGGGAGGTTTAGATTGGATCTTAGGAAGAAGCTCTTTCCTGAGAGAGTGGCTGGGCACTGGACCACGCTGCCCAGGGAGATGGTGGGGTCCCCATTCCCGGAGGGGTTTANCCCTGGCAGCTTCAGGCTCTGCCCTTTCATCCTGGTGCTTGCTGCCTGGGAGAAGAGCCTGACCCCCACCTGACTCCAACCTTCCTTCAGGGAACTGGAGAGAGGGAGAAGGTCCCCCCTGAGTCTCCACTTCTCCAGGCTAAACACCCCCAGCTCCCTCAGCCTCTCCTCATCAGACTTTTCCTCAAGTCCCTTCCCTGCCCTCGTTGCTCCTCTGGACCTGCTCCAGCACCTTTTCAGACAGTGCTGCCATTAGAACCACTTTCTGAGCCATCTTCAAGACTTTTCCCCTGAAAAACTTCAGCTGCAACTGAATTATTATTATTATTGTTGTTATTATTCAGAGTGGAAAATCCCTCTGAGTCACAGAGTCACAGAGTTACTGAGGCTGGGAAAGCCCCCTGAGCTCAGCCAGCCCAGCCCAGGACCTGACACCACCACAGCAGCCAGAGCAGGGCACCAAGGGCCACAGCCATGGGTGCATCTGGGATATTTGAAGGTTAAAAAACCAGCTTGGAAGCCCCAGCACCGGCACAGTCTGTACTGTCTGTCTCCCCGGGGAAGTGGAAGGTCTTTGCGGCCTTATGTGCACCTCAGGACTTCCAGCACTTGCAAGAACAGCCACATGCTGCTCATCACTAGAGCCAACTGCTGCGTGGAGACGCGCGCTGACTTGAAGAAGCACTTAGAGTTGTGTCCACTTCATGATGGAGCAGGGGCCACCCTGCACTGCTCTGATGGAACAGCCACACGCCAGCACACCACAGCCCTGCTGCTCACTCTTCTCCCAAATCACTAATGACAGGACAAGAAGAAATGGCCTCAAGTTGCAGCAGGGGAGGTTTAGATTGGATCTTAGGAAGAAGCTCTTTCCTGAGAGAGTGGCTGGGCACTGGACCACGCTGCCCAGGGAGATGGTGGGGTCCCCATTCCCGGAGGGGTTTAAAAACTGAGTAGCTGGAGCACTTGAGGCCGTGGTCTGGGGGTTAGGGAGCTGTTGGGGTGAGGGCTGGGCTTGATGATCCTGGAGGTCCTTCCCAGCCACGATGATTCGATGACTCATGGTCCTGTCTCACGCTGGTGGCTGCTCTGGACCCCAGGCGTACTTTTGCCTCCGCTGGGTGCCCACCAAGCCTGATGTTCATGAATGACTTAACTGCCTTCTGGAGTCCCTGAGCGAGAGTTTTAAAGTGTCTACATCACAGACACTTGGGAATCTCAGCAACCCGCGACACCTGTCTTTTGGGAAAACCACCAGCAGCAAGCTGATACCACCTTCAATCACTGGATTTTAATGGTCTGCCCCTTTTTCTGAGGTAAACTGGGCTGTGGAGCCTCCTTCTCTGGAGACGTTTCAAAGCTGCCTGGATGTGTTCCTGTGCGACCGGATCCAGGGGATCCTGCTGTGGAAGCGGGATTGGACTGGCTGAACTCTCAAGGTCCCTTCCAACCCCTCATGATCTGTGACTCTGTCTCAGACCCTATGCACAGCTTTTATGGATGCTCAGCCACCACTGAAGGAGATCTTGTGGCCCAGCTGGTCTCTTCAGCTCCCTGTGGTGCAGCACAACAGCAGTTTCCAAGCAGTAGCTCACCCACCATGGGGACAGAGCACTGGGAGCCTGTGTTTGTGGCTGGGGAAGCTGGGTGGTCAGTTATTCCCTTCACACTTTGGGGAACTGGAGCACAGACTGCCATTTCCTGCATGTGGGCTGATCCCATCCAGAAAGACGTGGCTGGCATCTGCTCCAAAGCAGTTTGATAGGTGTCTCGATATTGCTGCTGGGAGCCAGGACCTGCAGGAAGGCACCTGGACACAGCTGGCTCAGGCCAACCTCCACTGCCCTGGAGCTGCTGTAGGCCAGTGCAGAAGGCACAGAGTGGCTGCAGACCAGCAACATGTGGGTTCTGCAGACTACACCACCTGCTCTGCACGACTTTGCCAAACTGACCAACTTCATGGAGCCCGGCCAGGGTCGGGAGGGACCTGGGTGGAGGCAATCCCAGCCACAAACACAGCCTGGGAGCAGAAAGGATTGAGGACAGCCCTGAGGAGAGGGACTGGGGGGGTGGTGGGGGACCAGAAGTTGAATAGGAGAAGAGAGCCAACTGTATCCTGGGCTGCAGCAAAAGCGGCAGGGACAGTCGGTTGAGGGAGTTGATTCTCCCCCTCTGCTCTGCACTGGTGAGATCCCATCTGGAGGACTGGGTCCAGTTCTGCAGTCCCCAGCATCACAAGGGGACAGAGCTCTTGGAAAGGTGCCCAGAGCAACTCCAATGAGCAGGGAGCTGGAGCAGCTCCCCTCTGAGGACAGGCTGAGCAAGGTGGGGTTGTTCAGCCTGGACCAGAGGAGGCTCCCAGGTGACCTCAGAGCAGCTTTCCAATCTCTGAAGGAAGGGGGCTACCAGAAAGCTGAGGGGGTGGTTTTTGACAGGGGTGGTAGCAAGAGGACAAGGGGAAGGGGTTCCAGACTTGAAGAGGGGTGATGGAGGTTGGCCATGAGGAACCAATTCTTTGCTATGAGGGTGCTGAGATGCTGGAACAGGTCACCCAGCGAAGTTGTGGCTGCCCCATCCCTGGCTGGGGCCCTGAGCAACCTGCTGTAGTGAAGGTGTCGCTGCTTGTGCAGGGGGATTGGAACTGGGTGGTCTTTGAGGTCCCTTCCAACTAGGGACCCCATGGTACTTGGACTCCATGCCACTTAAGCGAAAGAGAGGCCAGCAGCTATTTCCCATGACCCATTCACAGGTTCCATGAGATGACAGCACACGAAATGAACCAAGCCTGGCCTTCACGAGCAGGACAGAAGGGCTCTCTCTGCCTTGTTTAATTTAGGGGTGTTTTTTTCCTTAAGAAAGAAGCTGCAGATGAAAGGCACCGGGATGATGTGTTAAATGGCTCCATTTGATAAGGGAACATGAATGCATTTTTCAGCAATAGAAGTGAGGAGAGCTGCTCCAGCCAGCCGTTTGTCTTCCCTTCTACGACACAGACAGGCCCTGATTGCAGGTTAGGGAAATGAAGTGAAAGAACAGACGCGCTGTGCTTGGCTAGCTGGTCAGGAGGGTGTCCTGCAGAGTCTAGGAAGAGTTGGAGGCAGACGATTCAAAGGATAATTGAAGAATGAGACTTAAACAGGTTACAGTTGTGCCCTCGGGCGTTAAACATGGGAGACTTCTTCATTCTCGAGCCCGGAGCTGACGCTGCTCTGAGGAAAATGAATATAATGAATAATTTTGTTTCGGGGCCAGGCAGTCGCTGCTGCTTAGCAAGCAGGGGGGCTTCCTGCTAACAATAAAACAGCAACATTGGAGCTGGACTGATTTGGAACAAGCTCGATGCTGTTCTGTTTAACAGTCATCATCATTTGTCACAGAATCCTAGACTGGCCAGGGTTGGGAGGGACCTTAAAGATCATCCAGTTCCAACCCCCTGCACAGGCAGGGACACCTTCACTAGAGCAGATCACTCAGGGCTCCAGCCAAACGTGCCCTTCAGCACTGCCAGGGATGGGGCAGCCACAACTCCCTTGGGCAGCCTGCTCCAGCATCTCAGCACCCTCACAGCAAAGAACTGGTTCCTCCATCTCCCCTCTTGAAGTCTGGAACCCTTTCCTCTTGTCCTCTTGCTACCACCCCTGTCAAAAGTCCTCGTCTGGCTTCCTTGTAGCCCCCTTCCTTCAGAGACTGGAAAGCTGCTGGAAGGGCACCTGGGAACCTCCTCTTGTCCAGGCTGAACAACCCCAACTTGCTCAGCCTGTCCTCAGAGGGGAGCTGCTCCAGCCCTCTCTGCTCATTGGAGTTGCTCTCCTCTGGGCACCTTCCAAGAGCTCTGTCCCCATGTGATGCTGAGGACTTCAGAACTGGACCCAGTACTGCAGGTAGGGGTCTCACCAGTGCAGAGCAGAAGGGGAGAGTCCAGCTCCACACAACCCAGCTGGGGCTGGCTGGGAATCCCTCGTTGTGGCACAAGGGAGGTTCTGGGCACCTGAACAACTTTGAGTTAAATCTGTAGCATTAACTGAGTATCACACCCCAGACTAAAAGGTACCTTGCTAAGTCCCCATCCCCAGGGGTGTTTGAAAACCGAGGAGCTTCAGGTCCAGGGGTTAGGGAGCTGTTGGGACGAGGGCTGGATCGGAGCCCAGAGGTCCTTCCCAGCCATGATGACTCTGAGGGTTTCAGCCCTCAGCTCTGTGTGCTCTGGAGAGCAGAGCAGTCTCTTTAAAGCCCCCAGGTCCTCGGGGTCTCCACTCCTACCAGCAGAGCCCACGCCTATCAGCCAGTGAATTTCCGCGGAGCACACCCCACCGCCGCCACACCGGCGCACCGTGATGAATGCCGCGCGCTCCACGCCGCTCGAATTCCTAATGATTAGCCACTTAATTGGGAGATGAAACAATTACTCTCCCCATTGAGAATTCCTTGTTTCAGCTCAAGGCTCGGCAGCTGGCGCGCAGAAAGCGAACCCGACCCACTCATGCAAATCGAGCTCGTGCAATTCAGATTCATGTTTACTAATAGGCATTCTGGATGCATAATACAGCACCGGGCACATCACAACCACCACTGCTCGAGCCTGGGTGCTAAATCCGCCGGCACGACGGAGCACATCCCTAATTCATGGCTTTCAGCGGCAGCTGGTGCGCACACACGCGCACACACACACACACACACACACAGAGATGTCTGTGCATGAGAAAGCAGTTTGCTTTTCATCTATAAAGGTCTCCACACAGACATCAGCTCTGCCTAATGTCATTTGGATCAGAATGTCTCAGAAGGGGGCGGCTGGTAGATGGAGAGAGGGTCTCCTCCCCATCTATTCTGCCCTGGGGAGACCACAGGTGGAATCTTGTGTCCAGTTCTGGCCCTTCAGTTCCAGAAAGACACAGAGTTGCTGGGAGAAGAGCCTGACCCCCAGCTGACTACAACCTCCCTTTAGGGAGATAGAGAGAGGGGAGACAGTCCCCCTCAAGTCTCCCCATTTTCACGCTAAATNCCTGGGTGCTAAATCCGCCGGCACGACGGAGCACATCCCTAATTCATGGCTTTCAGCGGCAGCTGGTGCGCACACACGCGCACACACACACACACACACACACAGAGATGTCTGTGCATGAGAAAGCAGTTTGCTTTTCATCTATAAAGGTCTCCACACAGACATCAGCTCTGCCTAATGTCATTTGGATCAGAATGTCTCAGAAGGGGGCGGCTGGTAGATGGAGAGAGGGTCTCCTCCCCATCTATTCTGCCCTGGGGAGACCACAGGTGGAATCTTGTGTCCAGTTCTGGCCCTTCAGTTCCAGAAAGACACAGAGTTGCTGGGAGAAGAGCCTGACCCCCAGCTGACTACAACCTCCCTTTAGGGAGATAGAGAGAGGGGAGACAGTCCCCCTCAAGTCTCCCCATTTTCACGCTAAATAACCCCAGCTCCCTCAGTCTCTCCTCATCAGCCTTTCCCTGCAGTTTGTTCCCCAGCCTTGCTGCTCTCCTCTGTTACAGAATCATCCAGTCCAGTCCCCCTGCCACAGCAGGATCCCCTAGATCCAGTTGCACAGGAACATGGCCAGGTGGGTTTTAAATGCCTCCAGAGAAGGAGACTCCACAACTTCCCTGGGCAGCCCGTTGCAGAGACAGAAGCAGGTTTGGGAGGTGAGAGAACTGATTAAATACATGGATTTCTATCGTGCTGCTGCTTACACAAACTCTCTTGTAAGAGATAAGATGGATCTTGAAGCTGCACAGCTGCAGGACAACCTTCAGGAACAGATGGCACGGTCGGGCAGAGGTTCAGTGTCTCAGCAGATGATACCCTGTGCCTTACTTCTTTAGCCACTGATTTAATTACACTGATACTGCCATGAGAAGCACAGATCAATTATTCATTAAACTTGCCTAAGAAATCACTCTTTCATCCCATGTATTTTGTTTCAGGATCATTTACACTTGAGTACAAAAGTCATTTTATTCCCTGGGGGTCAATATTTTAGACAGTAACTCACTTAACAGCCAAGGGAGAATGGCAAGCGGCTGCGCCGAGGAGGAGCAGGATGCGATCCTGCGCCAAGCACCGAGGTGGTGCCTGAAACCCCCCCAGTCTGTCGGCTCCAGAGCAGCAGCTGTGCAATTCAGGGATCATCAGCAGGATGCACAGAGCGATCTCTTACAACTCTCTCGGAAAGAAAAGCCTTCAGTGTGTTCACATCTCAGCGCCCAAGACTTCATTTGTCCCCCTTTACTCCGCACTGGGGAGGCTGCACCCTGAGTGCTGGGTCCAGTTTGGGGCTCCTCAGTACAAGGGAGACATCAAGGGGCTGGAGCGAGGGAGAGGAGGGTGGCCTTCAACACCTCCAGGGATGGGGACTCCCCCACTGCCCTGGGCAGTCCAGTCCAGGCTCTGATCACCCTTTCCATGAGGAAGGGCTTCCTGACATCCAGCCTGACCCTCCCCTGGCAGCTTCAGGCTCTGCCCTCTCATCCTGGGGCTGGCTGCCTGAGAGAAGAGCCCAATCCCCACCTGACTACAACTTCTCTTCAGGGAGCTGTAGAGAGGGAGAAGGTTCCCCTGAGTCTCCTCTTCTCCAGGCTAAACACCCCCAGCTCCCTCAGCCTCCTCATCAGCCTTTCCTTCCAGTCCCTTCCCCAGCCTCATTGCTCCTCTGGACCCAAATGAGAGAAGATAACTGAACAGAGATGAAGACAGGAGGCTGCGAAGGAGACTATAGGGCTGGAATAAATGAGGAGGAGGAATAGCAAGAACAGAGAAGCGGGTCTTGACAAGGAGACACCCTTACTTCCACCCACACACATCTGCAAATTCAGCAACAGTTGATGGATTCAAGCTTACATTGAAGAGCTCAAACCAGCTGCAGAGAGAGCAGTGGGATCACCTCCATCCCCACAGCGAGACACCGTGTGCGGTGGAACTGAGCCTGTCTGGGAGCTGGGTAGGGCTCAGCTGTGGGCACCACGCTCCACCAGCAGTGCAAAAGGCTCTGCCTCCCAACCAACAGGACCACACGTTTCCACAAGCACACTGCCCTAGCTTTTAGTGTTAGTCCAGAGCCCTGACTCCTCACCAGTGGCCAAGCTCTACCTGAGCTACAAAACACGGCATCATAGAATCATGGAACGTTCTGGGCTGGAAGGGACCTCCAGAGGTCATCCAGTCCAACCTCCCTACACAGGGACAACTCTACCTAGGTCATGCTGCTCAGAGCCTCTCAGATGTGCAGACAGACCTGTGCATCAGGCAGAGCACCTCAGCTCCTCAGTTGGAGGCTCTGCACACAGAGGGGATGAGAGAAGCCTACAGCTACACGACCTAGCCACACAGTGACAGGCCATGGCCAGCAGGGAAGGGTTTCTTTCCAGACTCTAAATATACCAAAGTCCACGCAGGGGCTTCTGGAGGTTAAAACAGAACACAGGCCTGGTCCAAGTGGTCCTGCTGTGGCAGGGGGACTGGACTAGATGATCTTTGGAGGTCCCTTCCAAGCCCTAATGTACGGTGATGCTGTGCTCTTGGCTGGTACTTTACAGAATGACGTAACTGGCACAATCATCTCTTGCAGAGAGTGAGCAGCAATTGTGGAAGTACCTTGTACTGCATCTCACCTTCACCAACCACAGGAACCTTAATTCAATTTACATTAAGACATTAAGTTCTGGAGAAGTACCAACAGTTTCAGCTTCTCCTTAGCAGGTCAATGAAATGCTTCTTTCCTCCTTCAGCTGAGTCTGTTATGGACAGTGAAGGTATCAGAAAGAACTGAAAGCTACTACTGTGCATCTGCTCTCCAGCTTCTCCATCCACCTCCCAGCATCGAGGCTCACGTCCCAAAATACGCCATTAATTACACTGCTGTGTAAATACGATCCCTTCAACCACCTTTTCATAAGCAAAATCTATGCGAGGCGAAAGCCAAGGCTGACTTGAATAGGTGAAACTGTCCTCTCTCAGCTAGAGACATCTTTGTTCCTTGGGCTCCTCATGCCGGTTCCCCCGCCAGCTTGTCCCTTCATCTCCTGTCCTCTAATTGAATTACCATTCCCTTCCTCTGGCCGATCTCCAGATGCTCGTCTGAAGCAATCTGAGACACAGACCACATTTACAAGGAGAAAAGATTTATATTAGGGTGTGAATTTGATAGCTGAAGAGCTTTTCTAATTTGTAGGGCAGCCAAGCAATCTGACTTTGGGAATATAAAGGGTTGTCACTGGTCCTCTAGAGCTTGGAGGTCATGTTTGTGCTGGAATCACCTTCAGAACACTGTCTCATAGAATCAAAGAACGTTTGGGGCTGGAAGAGACCTTCAGGATCATCAAGTCCAACCTTTTCCCAGCCCTAGCAGGACCACTAAACACTGTCCCCCAACACAACATCTACCCTTCTCTTCAGCACCTCCAGAGATGGGGACTCAACCCCCTCCCTGGGCAGCTGTTCCAGTGCCTGGCAGCCCTTTCAGGAGAGAAATCCCTCCTGACACCCAACCTGAATGTCCCCTGGGGCAGCTGCAGGCCATTTCCCCTCGTCCTGGCACCTGACACTAGGGAGAACAGCGCAAGCCCTGCCTTGCTACACCCTCCTTTCAAGTAGTTGTAGACAGTAAGAAGGTCTCCCCTCCATCTCCTATTCTCCAGGGTAAACAGCTCCAGATCCCTCAGCCCTTCCTCACACACAAAGGTTCCAAACCCTTTACCAGCTTGGTGGCTGCCTCTGGCTCCTCTCCAGCCCCTCAACATCCCTCTTGTAGCGAGGGGATGTGATTCAAGGTTGAAAAGAAAGGCCTGCCCCTGCCCAGCTTTTCTAAGCCTCAGAAAGACATTTCAGCTTCAGCACAACATTCGTTTGCCAATTCTCTCCGGTTTGTCTACAGCTATTCTGTCACTCTAAGGAAAAACAGGGGAGGAAGGGATGTTTTCAGAAGCAGACTCTGCAGCGTAGGCAATGTAGGGAGTGTTGGAAAGGGGGATAACTCAATAGCTGCAATTACAGCTCCTTTCTGATCTCCTTCATCAGACTGAAGTTGGGTTTCTTTAGAGCTCAGGAGTTTTGCCACCAGTTCTCAAAAAGTCTGACTTCACAGGATGGAGCCAGGCTAGATGATCTTTCGAGGTCCCCTCCAATCCCTAATGATCTGTGATCCTCCTTGATTTACTAAACCGAGAAACAAGCACCCAAGGATTTAGAACAGCTGTGGCTCTTCTCTGTTATTGCCTCCCATCGTGGGTGACAAGAGGTTTAATAAAGAGCCTGCTTGCTGTAAATCCTGCTCATTCCTTCCATTTAGCTTCAGAATGCAGACAGCATCACCAGGAGAGGCTGAGGACACCCACTGCACTGTGTCACTCATGTACAGGATGATTTGAGCACCCAGCTGTCGAGTGTGGGAGGCACAGTCAAATTGCCTCAAGCCCATCCTGTGATCAACCCCCAAATCAACCCAAGTGCTTCCCAGCTACTGCTACCGACAGAACTCAGCCTGAATTCACAGCCAGCTTCAGCCACCCCAAACCGGGCGTTTTCCTGCTTAAGTCTTGTCCATCCCCATGCAGTGCAGCTCTGCAGGAAGGAATCACAGAATCATCCTGGCTGAGAAGGACCCCCAGGATCAGCAAGCTCAGCCCTACAGCTCCCTCACCCCCAGACCATGACCTCAAGTGCTCCAGCTGCTCTGCTTTTGAACACCTCCAGGGATGGGGACTCCACCACCTCCCTGGGCAGCCTGGTCCAGTGCCTGACCACTCTCTCAGCAAAGAGCTTCTTCCTAAGATCCAATCTAAACCTCCCCTTCAGGGAGAAGGTCCCTCCAAGTCTCCTCCAGGCTAAACACTCTGTCTGGAACAAGCATTCGACTGGTCACCAGAGGCCAGACTGGAGGCAACTGAAGACAAGAGGCTGGAGCCCAGGTGCTCTCCACACCCAGCCGCCCAAGTCTAAGAGGAAGCCCACACAGTGCAGGCAGACATCCAGTGGCAAAAACTCCATCGTCTGCTTTCCCCTCCAGCACATGAAACACTTTGTGGTTTGGGTCATGCCCCCTGTTATGATGAAATCTTTTCTTTTCCTACTTCTTGTGCCTCCAGAAAGCTTTGATATTAAAGCTCATATGCTCTCGTATTAATAAAACATGAGTAAAGCACAGAAGAGATTAAAAAGAGGTGTCTCCGTCGCTGCTTGGTCCATCAGGGAAATCAGACCTTTTGAGTGACGACTGTATTTCCTTCATTTCGTGCAGGCAGCAGGTCTTCCCTTCGCCACAGGTGCCCAGATACTCCTCCCAGTGCACTGCAGTAACTTGAAGGAGCGTGGCCTGGGGAGAATTCCGGCCTCGAGCGCCGGCTGTCACTGCACGGACTTGTCTGATTAATTCCTCTTGACTTACAAAGGCATCCATCGCGTCTCAGGGAACGAGCTGTGAGCTCACTGTACCTGAAACCATCCCTTCCCCAAGTCAGTTCCCCAGAGTCAAAGCAGGTTCTTATCACTTGCGATCAGTAATTAATAACAAAGCGTTCTCACTGAGCGCTGCTTCTGCGGGTCGAGAGGAGCAACGACGCTGGGGAAGGGACTGCAGGGAAAGGCTGATGGGGAGAGGCTGAGGGAGCTGGGGGTGTTCTGCCTGGAGGAGAGGAGACTCAGGGGGACCTTCTCCCTCTCTAAAACTTCCCTCCAACCAGGACAATGACAATCAACCCAGTGTAAAGATGACTGAAATCCTAACATCCAGCTCCTACAAGCCACCAGACCATTACTGGTCACCCCCAGACCACTGCCACTTTTAACTTCACTCAAACGACACCTTCCTCTTTTGTTTTTCTTATCTTTCTTCTCTTCCTTTTCCTTTTCACAGTCACAGAATCAGAGAACATTAAGAACTGGAAGGGACCTCAAAAGATCTTCCAGTTAGGGACTAATCTGAAGAGATACTCAAGAGACAAACGCTGGCACCTGCAAACATCTCCAAGAAGCCCACAGAAGGACACAAACCAGCCCAGGGTCAGAGGGCTTTTCCAGCCTCAGTGGTTCTGTGATTGCTCCTCTTCAAGGCTTTCACCTCCTTAGCCAGTGGTGACTCCCACAGTGGTCAGTACCAGCCAGTAAACGAACCCTATAAACTTCTGTTCCAGTCACGCACAGAACTCAGGCTGAACTAGAAAGTCGGCCGACGCTGCCGGCACAACGCGACCGAGCAAAGCACTTGGCCTTCGTTCTGCACACTACACAGCGGGTCTCTTCACAATCAAACAGTATTTAAAACCTTCACCGCCTTGTTAAACCTAACAAGTTAGATTTATTGGGACAGCCACTTCCCTTAATGGCCAATCTGGTAAAACAACACAGCCACTGATGGATAAATAGATAATAGGCAGTTGTTAAACTTTAATAAAGATATTTAAGAGTCAGCTGGCATTTTCACTCGATGGCAGCTCTTCTCTTGGCTGCCAACAGGAAATGCTGCCCCGAACGTGCCAACTCGGCCCACGCGTAGGGAATGAACGGACCCAGCAGAGCAAACAGGAGCATGGATTCCAGGTGGCTTTCCTGTGCTGCTTGTCACAAGAACAGCTCTAGCTGAGATCATCCCAAGCTCCCACCAAGACAGTCAGGTTTGACAGCACATGGTGTAGGGGAGAGTAGGAGCACCATGTTTGTGTAGGCTCCAGGTTTGCTGATGGCACCTAACTGGGTGGGGACTGGCCGATTCACCTGGGGGCTGTTCAACTCTTGAAGATCTGGACAGGCTGGAGAGTTGGGCTGAGAGGAACTGAATGAGTTCTACCAACAACAAATGGAGAGCCCTTCACTTAGGAAGGGATCATGGGAGGCATCACTACAGGGTGGGTAGAGAGGGAACCGGTGTGGTGGGCACGACACGGAGCTGCCCCAGAGCAACTGGGGCCAGTGAGAAGACTGCAGTCTCGGAGCAGAGCTCAGAGGAACACCAAATCCAAACAGAGTCAGGGCACTCAGGCAGCCGACGGAACACAAAGTGAAAACAAGCAGCAGCTCGGAACACCGCGTCAGAACGGCGTCTGGCCTTCCTGCTCTCCGTCCCATCTTCTTCCAGAATCCGCTTCGCACTCCCACCTCGCGCACATCATCCGTGCCCCTTCAAAACCTTCCCCCCAGCAACCTCCCCACGGGCTCAGCAGCACCGCTGCCAAACCACTCCAGGTGGGAGCAGGGGGCAAAACAGGAAGGAAGTACATGGACAAATGCCAACCCAACAGGCCCGTATGTCCTGTCACCCTACCACTCCACTGATCAACGACAACACCTCAGCTTTTGGGCAGCAGATCGAAAGGGAGGCTTCCACATACCTAAGAACCAATTCTAGAGGCACCCACACCATGATATAAGCAAAACCATACAAACATCAGACCCTTAGCTCAACCTGTAGGGCTTTATGGCCAAACTCTCCAAGTCACTCACCACGCTGAAGGCACATACTGTATAAAAACGGTAAAAACCAGACCAAAATACCTTCAAGAGAGACATTGTTTGTACAGGACACTTACCTGGGTGGGATTGTACAGCTCCTGGAGTGGGCTTCTGGATCCTTTCCGACAGCAAATGTCCATCCCAAATGGATTTCTACGCATTACTGCAGGGGAAATAAGAAATTACTACAGGTTAGCAAGACTGGTTAGCGGTGACCTGCTGCAATACTCATGGCAAGAGAGATTATCACAGAACACTAGGGGCTGGAAGGGACCTCCAAAGATCATCCAGTCCAATCCCCCCACCACAGCAGGATCCCCTAGATCCAGCCACACAGGAACATGTCCACACGGGTTTTAGACATCTCCAGACAAGGAGACTCTACAACCCCCCGGGCAGTCCCTTCCAGTGCTCTGCCCTCACTGCCAAGAAGTGGTTGAGTCCCCATCCCTGGATGTGTTTAAAAGTTGCTTAGATGTGGTGATGGGGGATCTGGTTTAGGGGTGACCTCGTACAGTAGGGTTGATAGTTCGACTCTATGATCCCCAGGGTCTTTTCCAACGTGAATGATTCTGTGATCCTTGCTTCAGTGTATTTTGCTCTACGTACTGCAACCGAGTATCTGACTGATCCAAAAGCCAACACAGGGAATGTCATCTCAGTTTGAGACCAGCAGGTTTTCAAACAAACAGCTTTTTCAAAGGTCTCACTTGGGTGATAAATTATTTCCAGGAGAGAATATGATCTGAGCTTGTGCAGGCATCAAGTTTAAAGGTAGACTGTCATGCCCATAAAAGTCTACCCGAGAAGCCATTTGGGTCCAATCACCCACTGGAGTCAAAAGGAAAACAGGAGCTTGCCCGTCCTAACCTCATACAGCCCACATCACCCCCTGCAAAGGCTCCCTCTGCCTCAGCTTGCCTTCCTGGCTACGGAAGCGTCATCGGGCAACCAGATGCCTGCATCAGACACCACACAAGGGCAGACTGTTTTGTCGAGGCTTAATTAAGACACAACCAAAAGGAAAGGCGAGCTGATCGTGCTGGGAATCCCAAGGCAGCAGGCACTCAGGCATGCTTCCACCACCGCGTGCCACAGTTTGTAACCAGAAACCACGCCGCGTCCCGCCGCAACGGGCGTGCGACGCAGCGACAGCGCAGGCTGCAAGCCAAGAGTCGGAGAAGGCAGGTCGAGTAATGTCTTCATAGAGCAGGCTCATGCATCCTGATCATTTATACATCAAGCAGTACGAACCACACCTCACAGACTCAGAGAAGAGTTTTGGCTGGAAGAAAGCTGGATTGGATGTCGATGGGACCTTAGCAGGAAGTTCTTTGCCGGGAGAGTGGTTGGGCACTGGAACAGGCTGCCCAGGGAGGTGCTGGAGTCCCTGTTCCTGGAGGGGTTCAAAAACTGAGTAGCTTGAGCACTTCAGGCCGTGCTCTGGGGGTTAGGGAGTTGTTGGGATGAGGGCTGGGCTTGATGATGCGGGAGGTCTTCTTCAGCCATGAGGATTCTATGATGAGTTCCTATGTGATCTGCTCTAGACTCTGGTCCTGCTCGAGCAGAGGGGTTAGACTGGATGACCTCTACAGCCTGTCTGTCTGTCTGTGACAAGATCATCAAGTCCAACCTTTTCCCAGCCCTATCAGCACCACTAAACCCTGTCCCACAACGCAACAGCTGCCCTTCTCTTCAACACCTCCAGAAGTGGCGACTCAACCCTCTCCCTGGGCAGATTGTTCCAGTGCCTGACAGCCCTTTCAGGAAAGAAACCCCTCCTGACACCCAACTTGAACCTCTCCCTGGTGCAGGTTTCCACTCTGGAAACACAACGAGTTCCCTTGTTCAGTTTTTAATTGAAGGTTACTTATCTAATAACTTCCTGTCACTGACTATAGAGACACTCCCTGGGCCTTGTGGCAGGAGCTGACTGCAAAAAATACCTAAATGCTTTTGATTTGGGGTTGGACTAGATGGACCCTTGGAGATGCCTTCCAACCCTGTGAATCTATGACCACATAATGTCTCTGAGACTCCCATCACACTACTGTGGTCAGGAGAACGTAGAGAAACACGAATCCAGCCTTTCATCTTCATAGAATCTTTGGCCGCGCATTACATATCTGATGTTACATCGCAGGGCTCGGGCTGCTCTCCGTATCTAATTACAGTTAATTAGAATCTAATGATAAGCGCTGCACATGCACGGCTCCAAGGACCGTGTACGACCGTGTTCGCGCGCACCAAGTGTGCGAAGCCGCTGACAGCAGCACTCGGTGCCTTCCATGACTCAAGAGAGGTGTTGATACTGCAACGGCAGCAACACCAGCCGTGCCCTGAATTTAGCCGCGGCCACGAGCAACTGAATGAACTAAGAACCACACCACAGTTTTGGCTGGGAGAGACCTTCAAGATCATCAAGCCCGACCTTTTCCCAGCCCTATCAGCACCACCAAGAACTGCTCTCAGGGCAATCCAGGCCCCCCCGAGGACAAGCCAAGCAAGGCTCAACGCAGCAGCATTTTGCACATCCAAAACTCCTGAAGCACGAAAAGACTCCGGGCAAAGCTTAACTAAGTGACCTTTATCCAGAGTTCATCAGAGGTTCCTGGACTGCATTTCCTGCAAGCCAGAACATCCTGTCCACATACCTTTCAGACACTTAGCTGAAATCATGCTGAACAAGCTTGTCATTAGTAACCAGCTCGCTCTGCTTCAGGGAACGAGACTTCCACGATAATTTGCAGCAATCAGCTCAGCAAGACGTCAGCCAAGTCCAAACCGTAGGCAAAACTGGAAACTCAGCAACAAAAAGACATTTTCAACATCAGCGCAAAGCCTACGCTCCCTTCTGCAGAGTGAGCAGGGGTGAGAGGGTTAATTATTAATCAAGCCCCAGGAGCACGAGGAGTGAAAGCAAACTCTGTCACCCAGCACTGCCTCCAGAGCCTGAGCAAGGAGATGATTTAGGGGTGCTAATCCTGCAGCTGTGGTTCCCAAAGATCGGTGGATTGATAGCAACCTCTTGTGACATCTGGGGCCTTGCTGCGTTCAGCCCAGGAATTCGGGAGCAATTATCACCCCTTCATCCCGAGACCACAGGTAGAAGGAATTATGACTCAACTTTTGTCTGGCCTCTTCAGTTTTCCTACCACAAAACTGCAGCTTACTCTGCTGGAGCTTGGGAGAGAGATTTCTGGAGGTCACAGAATCACAGAACATCAGGGATTGGAAGGGACCTCGAAAGATCAGCCAGAGTAGTCCCCCTGCCACAGCAGGATCCCCTAGATCCAGTCGCACAGGAACATGGCCAGGTGGGTTTGAAACCTCTCCAGAAAAAGAATTCCACCGCCCCACTGGGCAGCCCCTTCCAAGGCTCTGTCACCCTCACTGGGAGGAAGGTCCTTCTCATAGACTGTATGTGAGCACAACAAAGTCTCACAGAAGCACAGAACAGTTTTGGGTGGGAGAGACCTTCAGGATCATCAGGTCCAACCTTTTCCCAGCCCTATCAGCACCACTGAACTCTGGCCCCCAGCACAACAGCTACCCCCTCTCTTCAGCATCTCCAATGATGGGGACTCAACCCCCTCCTCGGGCAGCTGGTCCAGTGCCTGACAGCCCTTTCAGGACTGAAATCCCTCCTGACAGCCAACCTGAACCTCTGCTGGTGCAGCCTCAGGCCGTTTCCCCTCAACCTAGCACTGGCCATTAGGGAGAACAGAGCAAGCCCTGCCTCTCTACAGCCTCCTTTCAAGTAGTTGCAGAGAACAAGGTGGGGTGGTCTCCCCTCCATCTCCTCTTGCAATGCCTGACAATGCACAGAATGAACCACCAGTTATTCTCTACATTAATGGGGAACATCAGACAGTAACCAGAAACAGGGTGTTGTTAAGTGTGAGAAACAAGCAAAACTCTGTGGTCTGAGCCCCCTAGCCCCTGCATCTGCACTGTCCCACAGACACAGCAGAGACCTCGCTGAGCTGGATGCTCTAGGTGCAGAGCGAAAACACAAACCTAAAATCTCAAGGGTTTAGAGCTCCACCTGAGGCTCTGAGATGCTGCACCTTAGTTTAGCAATGCTGGTTCATCAGTATGTCCACCCCACTCTGCCCTGATGCTTCCACCTCCCACTCAAGTAAAAGAGGGACTTACTGAAGTGAGAATGTGGACAGACGTGAAAAAATAGAGGCAAAGAGGTTAAAACTTCAGACTGAAACTGTTTTGAGAACGGAGATATCTCTTCTAAGCTCCGTGCTTAAGCTAATACAGTTAACAGGCAGCCACAGCTGCAACGATGTGCCTCTGGAGGTGGCTCCCATCCCTTCATAGAATTACTGAGGCTGGAGAAGCCCTCTGAGCTCAGCCAGCCCAAGACCTGACACCACCACCACAGCCAGGCCAGGGCACCGAGGGCCACAGCCAGGCTGCTCTTCAACACCCCCACAGATGGCAACCCCACCACTGCCCTGGGCAGTCCAGTCCAGGCTCTGATCACCCTTTCCAGGAGGAAGGGCTTCCTGACATCCAACCCAACCCTCTCCTGGCAGCTTCAGGCCCTGCCCTCTCGTCCTGACGCTGGTTGCCTGGGAGAGGAGCCTGACCTCCATCTGACTACAACCTTCCTTCAGGGAGCTGGAGAGAGGGAGAAGGTCCCCCCTGAGTCTCCCCTTCTCCAGCCTCAACACCGCCAGCTGCCCCAGCCTCTCCCCATCAGCCTTTCCCTCCAGTCCTGTCCCCAGCCTCAAGGCTCCTCTGGACCAGCTCCGGCTCCTCACTTTCCACCGTCTCTCAGCCCTGACCAGGACACTGGCTGCAATCACATGAAACAGATCACGGCACAGCAAGGAAATGCATCTTCCCATCGCTTTCTAAGCCCTAATCACTCATTACAAAGGCTGTAAGTGCCCTCCAATGAATAGAGAGATATTTAATTACTTTTTGCTTTCGACAGATTTGCAGGGACCGTTTGTATTGCATCCTGTTTGTTCTCAGATTAGCGTGGGAACGGCTTTAATTGGGCTCCGTGGGGAAGTGAATATCCTTGGGTGGAATTAGGCAGAGGCTCCGTTCCTTGGACACCCTGCGGACACTGCATGTGGCATACATTAGCCCGACATCTTTCCCGTTAATAAACAACAAGGAACCGCACTTCCCCGGCAATTTCTCAGGCTAATCCACACAGAATCTCTTCAGAAGCCTCTGAAATCATCCACAAAGCTAAAGCAAGAGACTTTTCCCTAAGCTTCACTCCTCACACGAGGAGAGCTCTGGTTGGTTTAGCTCTGTCACACACTGCTGTTAAAACGGAGGGGACTTTGGTGGGTGCAAACTGCAAACCATCGTGGGCTGGCCAGAACTTTTTGGAACAACCCTGTTTTCTCTGGCACAAATGCAGAGCACAGGTCAGATGGCCGAGCACCTCGGCTGCCTGCTCTCGCCTCTGCTCATGCCCTGGGTTACACTAGCCATGGGCAAAGCTGATGTTAGAGATAACCATACGATTGTTCAGGTTGGAAAAGACCTTTCAGATCACCAAGTCCAACCACTAACCTAACTGTACCAAGTGCCCTGCTAAATCCTGGCTCTAAACTGCAGCTCCACGATGCTGAAACACATCGGTGATCAGATAAAAAGGGGTGATCAGACACTGGACCACTGGACTGCACTGCCCAGGGCAGTGGTGGAGTCGCCATCCCTGGAGATGTTGAAGGGCAGCCTGGCTGCGGCCCTGAGTGCCCTGGTGTGGCCAGTGGGGTGGTGTCAGGTCATGTGCTGAGCTCGGAGGGTTTTTGGATGGGTCTGTGATGGCTGCAGCTCTGTTTTCTACTCTGCTTGGCTCCTGAGAAGACTTGCTGTGCATCCCAGTATATCCACAGCGAGCACGGTTCTGTGCTTCATCCTCACCGCACATCTGCTGAAGAACAGCAAAGAAACACTAGCCCGAAGAGACTGCAGCAGCCAGCGTTCTCATTCGGACCGTGACTCAAGAGAAATGCTTTGAAAATCACCGCTTTCGGAGGACATTTTCTCCTTTAAAGGTTTTTCTCTGACTCCCTCATCTTTTCTCCTTTAGGAAGCTCATACATCACATTTGTTAAGCAGACTGGTACTGGCAGTGTAATGGAAGGAGCAGGGAAGACAGAAGAAGAAATCTAGCTTCTTGTATTTCAGGACTAAGAAAATGTGGGCTTTTTCTTCTTCCTGAACCTCCACTGACACAGTTTTCATTTGAACTTACATCAGAGAGATCGGCTATGGCTGGCTATCTACAGCCTTGCCAACTGGGCTGGTAAGAAGAACAGCCTAGAGCTGTCAGCTCTTTGCTGTAGAGAACCAGGAGGTAGATGTGCCTGCTGGTGTTCACAGAATCACAGACTGGAAGTGATCTCTGAGATCACCCAGCACAGCCTAAGACCTGACACCACCACATCAGCCACACCAGGGCACTCAGGGCCACAGACAATCAGTCCTTCAACACTTCCAGGGACAGTAACCCCACCACTGCCCTGGGCAGTCCAGTCCAGGCTCTGATCTCCCTGTCCCTGAGGAAGGGCTTTGTAACATCCAACCTAACCTTCCCGTGGTGCACCTTCAGGCCCTGCCCTCTTGTCCTGGCACTAGATGCCTGGGAGAAGAGCCTGACCCCCACCTGACTACAACCTGCCTTCAGGGAGTTGGAGGGAGGGAGAAGGTCCCCCGAGTCTCCTTTTCTCCAGGCTAAACACCCCCAGCTCCCTCTGCCTCTCCCCATCAGCCTTTCCCTCCAGTCCCTTCCCCAGCCTCGTTGCTCCTCTGGACCTGCTCCAGCCCCTCCATCTCTTTCTTCAACTGAGGGGCCCAACACTGTCCCCAGTACTCGAGGGGAGGCCTCCCCAGTGCCCAGTCCAGGGGAAGAAGGACGTCCGTAGCCCTGCTGGCCACACTATTGCTGATCCAAGCCAGGATGCCATTGACCCTCAGGGCCACCTGGGCACCCTCATGGCTCTTGCTCAGCCGGGTGTCAGCCAGTACTGCCAGGTCCCTCTCTGCCAGGCGTTTTAACTCCGAGCCATGGAAGGCTCAGAGGTTCAGTCTCTGACCTTCCGGCAGCAGCGCCGCGCACACCCCGCACACCTGAGCTCACACAAGCCCAACTCAAGGCACGGGAGTCACTGCTCTCCGAGCACCTTGTCCACATGGACCAACATTTACTACCTCTGAAACAGAGCCCTGGCACCTGACGCTTTGCGAGTGATCACACCCTTCCCTACTTCCCTGTGATTTATGGAGGAGAATTTTCTTCACGAGAGAAGGAGTCGGCAAACAGCCTGATAAGCGGAAGGAAAGCGCGAAATCCCGCAGTAATCACTTGCAGAGCAGTCGTTCATCACAGCAAACAGGCTGACGGCTGCAGCTCGCAGGATAAGAAGATGAGCTCTTTCAAATTAAGGATGGGACCTCCTCGGCAATGCGGAGGCTGGTATTAAAGGGAAAAAAGCACCACAGACGGAGCCAGCCTGATTCTGCCCTTTGCCGAGGGCCTGGGCTCCTAATTCCTCCACAGCTGGGCTTCGCCGTCTTATTCCCAGAGTTTATTCCATCTAATACTTCTAAACTCGACTAATCCCAAGGCACAGAGATGCAATCGGCTTCCTTGAAAGATCTTTTACTTCTCCAGCAGCCGGTTACCGCCGCAGCTGCTGGGATGAGGGCAGGGCAGGGCAGGTCTAGGTCTGCCGAGCTCTGCTGGGCACAGGGTGGAAGTTGCTCAGTGCTCCTGCCTCCCTCCAGCTGGAGCCATCTGTCTGTACATGGACGTTGGGAAGCTGCTCTCGCACGCTCTCCTCTCTCTGTCGGCAACGAGCTCTACACAGGTGATACTACTTTTAGATCCACAGATCCACACAGACTCATAGAACATGAGGGATGGGAAGGGACCTCAAAAGATCACCCAGTCCAATCCCCCTGCCAGAGCAGGATCCCCTAGATCCAGTTGCACAGGCTGGTTTGAAACACCTCCAGAGAAGGAGACTCCGCAACCCACCTGGGCAGCCCCTGCCAGTGCTTCCTCACCCTCACCAGGAGAAGTTCCTTCTCAGGTTGAGACCCAAAGTGGGATAGAAAACACAGGAGAGATAGAAAAAGGAGAGCATCCTTCCTCCAGGTCTTCCACAAACCATGCCCAATTCAGCTATCACTCCTATTTGACAAAGACATCCCACTTCTCAATTTGCCAGGGGCAGAAAGTCCACAGCACTAACTGCATTTACTGTCCAGCTCCTCTCCGCAGACATCCCGTTTGGCTGAGTGACCTTTCCTCACTCTCCAGTCACCGGACCTTGTGGTGCTTCTGTTCCTTCCATCCCCGATCAAGGTGCCCCTGAACTTGCCTTTGTTTTGAGGCAGGTTTTCTAGGCACCTCCATACCCCTCATTTCTTCTGAACACACTCGCAGAAAACACCACAACTTGCTGAATCAAGGGTGTCCCCACAGCAGGGCAGGAAAGGCTGCGGCAGAACCCAAACAACGTGGCTCCTCGATCAATAATTCACTGTGTTCTCTTCGGGATTTCACAGAATCACAGAACGACTGAGGCTGGAGAAGCCCTCTGAGCTCAGCCAGACCAGTCCAGGACCTTGACAGCACCACAGCAGCCACACTGGGGCACTAAGGGCCGCGGGGACTCCACCACTGCCCTGGGCAGTCCAGGCTCTGATCACCTTTTCTGTGAGGAAGGGCTTCCTGACATCCAGCCTAACCCTCCCCTGGTGCAGCATCTGGCCATGAAAGTTGAATTTCAACCCTTCCCTGAGCCTGATGGCTCCTTTCCACCATCCGAGTGCCCCACTCCCAGCACAGCACTGTCACTCCACGCTGTCTGTTCCCAGGAGACACTTCCCACCCAGAGGCCCTGCATTAGCTAAAACACACCAAACACAAATTAATGAACGAGAGGCTGGAGAGGGGGGACAATTACAAGGCCAAGAGCTACAGCCCGGGGGGACCCTGTCTGGGTTTATTTATAGTTTTCACTCGGTGCTTTGTTTTCTCTGCAGTTAGGAAGGATGACAGAGCTCGAGGTCAGGAGCACTGTCGTAGGCACAGAGCAGAGATCTGACAGTGATGCTGCCAAGCGCCTTCCCCCTGCTTTCCCTTTTACAGACTTCCCTCACTTCTCTGTTCTGAATGCTCAAACAAAGAGCAATCATCCTCTCAAGCAATTAAAGGCAATTAAAGAAATTCTTTACTGAAAGGACTGTCAGCCGCCGGAACAGGCTGCCCAGGGAGGGGGCTGAGTCACCATCCCCGGAGGTGCTGAAGAAACTGTGCTCCGGTGGCAGAGATGGGGTAGGGGGTCTGTGTTTCATCTGGGTGAGGGTTTGGTGCTGGTGTCTGACCGGGGTCTGGGGTTTGTTGTGGCTGTGTGTAGGGCTGGACTTGGGGACTGGGGAGGTCCCTTCCTACCAGAAATACTCTGTGCTACTGCAAATGTTCTCTTGAAATGGAAACCCTGAATAGAGAAGAAAATGAGAAGGCTGCACGTTGATAGCCTCCCCCAGTCGTTAACCTGGTGGTAACTACAATCACAGAGTCACTGAGGCTGGAGAAGCCCTCTGAGCTCAGCCAGACCAGGTCCTGAGACCACCACAGCACCACACCAGGGCACTGAGGGCCACAGCCAGGCTGCCCTTCAGCACCTCCAGGGATGGTCTTTCCAGGTCCCTCCCAGGCCCTAATGACCCTACGATTCTGCCCTGGGCAGTGCAGGCCAGGCTCTGATCATCCTTTCCCTGAGGAAGGGCTTCCTGACATCCAACCTACCCCTCCCCTGGCAGCTTCAGCCCCTGCCCTCTCATCGTGGCTCTGGCTGCCTGGGAGAAGAGCCTGATCCCCACCTGACTACAACCTCCCTTCAGGGAGCTGGAGAGAGTCTCCTCTTGTCCTGGCTATCACTACATTTGCTCCACTGCGTTTGTGGCTACCACAAACAAATCCAGACCACAAACACCAACTACTTTTGCTGCTAAAGAACTCAGCTGTGTTTTTTGCTGCTGTTTTGCACTGTCCACAAAGTCAAGGGAGACACAATGGCAGCAGAGAAGCTTAGGAGACAACCTGAAAATCAGAGCTTCTAATCATCCCGAGGTAACTAAGTCATTAAAAAAAGAAAGGGTTCAGAGTGATTTTATTTAGATCCTCCCACATGCACAGGATTAATTCCATGCTCTGCAGATGTTCATTTGTGTTCTCATCCTATGGGGAAATTAAAATGCAAGGTGCTTTGCTGTTTGCTGCTGCAGTTGTGCTACTTCCCTTCAAAGAGGGGACAGCAGCCCTACAGCCTACATCCTCCAGCAGCCCACTGCAGTCCCAGCACTCTTAACTTAACCTTAATTTAACCCAGGACTTAATTTAACCTCTGCCTCGCTGTGGAATCACAGAACAATAGGGATTGGAAGGGATCCTGAAAGATGATCCAGTCCAGTCCCTCTGCCACAGCAGGATCCCCTAGAACCAGTCACACAGAGACATGGCCAGGTGGGTTTGAAACATCTCCAGAGAAGGAGACTCCAAAACCCCCTGGGCAGCCCCTGCCAGGGCTCTGGCACCCTCACTGGGAACAAGGTCCTTCTCACACTGATGGGGAACCTCCTCTGCTCCAGCTCACACCCACTGCCCCTTGTCCTGTCACTGGGTGCCCCTGAGCAGAGCCTGGCTCCATCCTCCTCACACCCACTTTTCACAAATTTATCAACATTCATGGGGTCACTCCTCAGGCTCCAGAGCCCCAGCTCCCTCAGCCTCTCCTCAGCAGGGAGATGCTCCCCCCAGTTCAGCATCTCTCTGGCTCTGCACTGGGCTCTCTCCAGCAGCTCTGTGTCCTTGTGGAACTGAGGGGCCTAGAACTGGACACAACATTCCAGATGTGATCTCTGCCCATTCTGATCCACCCCAGGAATCCAATGGCTTTCTTGGCCACCAGGGCACTTTGCTGGCTCCTAGCCATCCTGCTGGCCACCAGCACCCCCCAGGTCCCTTTCTCCTGCACTCCTCTCCAACAGGTCGGTGCCCACCCTATCCTGGTCCCTGGGGCTGTTCTTGCCCAGATGCCAGACCCTACCCTGCCCTTGTTACAGCTCATTCAAAGTCTCCCCGCTCAGCTCTCCAGCCTGTCCAGGTCCCAGTGAATGGCAGCCCAGCCTGCTGGGGTGTCAGCCACTGCTCCCAGCTCCGTGTCACCAGCAAATTTGCTGACAGTGGATTCAGTTCCCTCATCCAATGTATTAATGAATAGGTTGAATGTACCGGTGCCAGTACCGACCCTTGGGGGACTATGCTAGCTCCAGGCCTCCAACTGGACTCTGTCCCACTGACCACTGCTCTCTGGCTTCTGTCTGCAGCCTGTTCAATACCCACCTCACTACCCGATCGCCCAGAGCACACCGCCTCCTGTTTTCCTGTGGGAGGCTGTGTCAAACACTTTACTGAAGCACATCAACCCCAAAACACAGAGGGCTGGGAGAGAAGAGGGGAAATGAAACAGAAGCACTGTGAGACCCAACCAAGCATAAGGGTTTCTTTCTCTCCTTCATCCTTCACTCTTCCTACAGCCCAAGCACACAGTGAAGCTATGCACATGCCTAAGGGTTTCCAGCAGCAGGGGTTTCCCAATGCTATTTGTCTAATCAAAAAGCCATCAAGCAGCATCGTGGGTTTTCATTCCAAGGACAACACTGAAGGAAGAAACCACAGGCCTTCATTTCCTGTTCCCCATGTTTTGCAAACAGCATCTGTTTGCTCACCACAGACAAAACAAAACACTGGCTTCTTCCCTCCCTGTAAACTAGAGATTAAGATACTCAGATAAACTTGAAATGTTGAGAAAGAAGTAACCAAAATGGTTCCTCCAAACCCAAACATCATTTTTCTTCCCCAACATGTAGACACAACATGGGAAGAGCTGGGCTCTGCTACCTCCTGCCACAGCAGCAGCTGCCTCTCAGCAATGTCCTTCTCCCCACAGCAAAGCTGAGCTCAGGATTAAAGAGAGGAGGGAGACCTCTGTAACAGAAAAGGGTCTTGTCTTGGCCACCTCAAGCACTGGATGACAGACAGGAATGGTAACAGCCAAAGATGGGCTTTCAGCGTCCTGGCAAAGTGTAGCCATTAAAAGTAGCCATCAAGGCCAGGCGCTAAACTGATCGTGGGCAGAGTGACAGCCATGGGCAGGGCGACAGCCAGCCCCATCACTTGTTGCTGGGTAAAAGTCACTCTCATAGAAATAACATCATAGAACATCCTGGCTGGAAAAGACCTCCAGGATCACCAAGCCCAGCCCTCAGCCCAACAGCTCCCCAATCCCTAGATCACAGCCTCAAGTGTTCGAGCTACTCGCTTTTTAATCCCCTCCAGGATGGGGACTCCACCACCTCCCCGGGCAGCCTGGTCCAGTGCCCAACCACTCTCAGTAGAGAACTTCTTCCTAAGATCCAATCTAAACCTTGCAAGATGCAACTTGAGGCCATTTCCCTTCGTATCATCATTAGGAATCTGGGAGCAGAGACCAGCAGCAGCCTCACTACAACGTCCTCTGATGTAGCTGGAGAAAGCAAGAAGGTCTCCTCTCAGCCTCCTCTTCTCTAGACTAAATAAGTCCAGTTTCCTCAGCTGCTCCTCATAGGGTCTGCTCTCCAGACCTCTCCCCAGCCTCTTTTCTGATGGGTCTTGAAAGCCTCCAAAGGAGGAGACTCCACAACCTCCCTGGGGAGCCCATCCCAGTGCTCTGTGATCCTTACAGTAAAGAAGCTTTTCTTCACTTGGGGTACTCAATGGGTTTGTGCCTGGGGCCAATATGCTCCCCCAGGATGCAAGGTGTCCCACAGCTGCACAACCCATAGGAGTTTACTTATGGATCGCTCACATGCGTGCTGTGTAACCTTGGGAGCAACCTCAGCCCAAAGCCAGTGAAGAACTTCCTCCACATCACGCACAGGACCTCAAAATCAATGTTCGTAGACTGTCAGAGTCAGGACTTGCTGAAGGTCACAAAGCAAGCTGGTGATGGAGCTGGAAACAAAGCAGAGACCTCCCGGTCTCCAGATCAATGCTTTTAACCTCCAGGCCACATCTGCATAAATTAACGAGGGAAACAATTCATCTCCAAGTGCTCTGAATCACTTTAGCCATCAGGTACCACGTCCCAGTTCTGTCATCGTTACATCTGCTGGCTCTGAGCTCGGACTGCCACCCGCGTGCCCCCCGCCCAACACAAGTTCTGTCCTTGGGAGAAAGTCATCAAGTTTGATGAGGTAGACAATCATAACTGGCTCCAGTTACAAGCCTGCTGGCACACAGGATCACAGAACATCAGGGATGGGAAGGTTCCTCAAAAGATCACCCAGTCCCATCCCCCTGCCACAGCAGAATCCCCTAGACCCAGTCGCACAGGAACATGGCCAGGTGGGTTTGAAATGTCTCCAGAGGAGGAGACTCCACAACCCCCTGGGCAGCCCCTGCCAGGGCTCCGGCACCCCATCACCAGCAAGAGAAATTGTAGATCGACTGAATACAGATATCCAAACACAAATTATGAGAGATGATGACTTTAGGAAGTGGCAGGAACCGCCTTTCCATAAATTACTCCTTTAAATATTTAAAATCCCACTTCAACCTCAGCGGAAATGAATGTTTTATATCTGCTCCTCTGTAACCTGTCAAAAGCAATTGCCAAAGGCATTTCGGCCAGCAAGTCCCAGCATGTTCTCAAAATACAGCCAAGAGAAGGTGGACAAAGACCAAACCAGGTAAGAAACTGATCCTGGCTCGGAACAGCCATAGTGTGGCCAGCAGGACTAGAGATGCCACTCCTTGAAGGGAGGTTGGAGTCAGGTGGGGGTCGGGTTTTCTCCCAAGCAACCAGTGATGAGAGGGCAGGGCCTGAAGCTGCACCAGGGGAGGGTCAGGTTGGATGTGAGGAAGCCCTTCCTCACGGAAAGGGTGATCAGAGTCTGGACTGGACTGCCCAGGGCAGTGGGGGAGTCCCCATCCCTGGAGGTGTTGAAGGCCAGCCTGGCTGTGGCCCTTAGTGCCCTGGTGTGGCTGCTGTGGTGGTGACAGGTCCTGAGCTGGGCTGGCTGAGCTCAGAGGGCCTGTCCAGCCTCAGTGACTCTGTGGTTCTATCTTCTGCCCTTTTTCACAATTAAGCAATGGCTGCCCTGATGGAATCATGCCAGCTGTCAGTACATCTGTCAAACTGACAACTTCACAAATAAGTAGAAGTCCAACAAATTCCTGCCTGTGTGAGAGGGTGAATTACAGGCAGCAATACCTACACAACACCTGTCAGGGCAGTCAGCTTCCCACACAGAGAGGTAAGCAAGGTGAAAGACACTGCCCCAGGATGACAACTGCCCCATCACGGGATGTAGAGCTGTGTGGTTTGGATTTTTATAAACTAAACTTCATTAAAAAACCCGGCACTGAAACATCACACGCACTGTGGCCGTGCCCATGACATTGGCAACGTGAGTGATGAGACCCAAGCACAGCTAGCGAATCACAGAATCATCCTGGCTGGCAAGGACCTCCAGCATCACCAAGCCCAGCCCTCATCCCAACAGCTCCCTAACCCCTAGTGCTCTAGCTACCTGGTTTTTAAACACCTCCAGGGATGGGAAGCCCACCACCTCCCTGGGCAGCCTGTTCCTGTGTCTGAACCCAGGGGAGAGGTTTTCACCAAGAAAGCACAAATGTCAATGCCTGGTTCCCTCTTCTACACAAGGGACTACCCAGCATCTGGGTCTTCCTAAACCATTTCATTTTGGGACAGGAATAGATGAGAACAAGCCAGAAGCAGGCTTCCCTGTCCATCCACACGACACATGCAGTAGCACACAAGTACTGTCACCCCATCATACAATCACAGGGCTGGAAGAGATCTCCAAAGATCATCTAGTCCAACCTCCTTGCAACAAACAGAGACATCACTCATCAGACGAGATTGCCCAGGGGCCCATCCAGCCTGCCCTTCAATGGCTGCAGGGATGTGGCCTCCACCACCTCTCTAGGATCACTCACCCAGTCAATGCCACAGACACTCTGGGAAGGCAGCCAGCCTTCCATGCAATCGTCTCTGCCGGGCCCTCATTACTTCCCCAGGTGCCCTCTGCCATCCCCATCGCCCACAGAGACAGCGGCTGCCAGTTTGCAGGCAGAGAAACCCTTCAGCTGGTACATTTAATCAACCTTTGACTGAGCAGAGCTTGACCATCTAACTCGAGCAAGCACCCGACTCTTGCAGCAGCTCCTTTGCGAACTCCCTCGTGAGCGCCTCGTTAAACCGAGCACCCCGGGAGAGCGCGAGAGCTCCGAGCCGAAGGAAGCAAGGTGCTGTGTAAGGCAGCTCGAGCACACACGCACGGCAGCACTCGGAGCCAGAGAGCGGCTTTGCTTTCCTGCTGAGGAAGGAGAAGCCCTGCGATCTCTGAGGAGAAAAATAAAGGCTCTTTTCCTTGCTCTTTTTAATGATCTCCCGCGCTATCAAAGACTCAGAGCCACAGCTGCCTCCAACAGCACTGCAAGATTCTGGATCCCCATCCTCAGATTCAAACCACAACCCCCTGCCCTGTCATTCTCTGCCTTGTGAACAGCCTTCCCCAGCCCTCTGACAGCCCCTTTCAGGGATGAGAAGGTCACTGTAAGGTCCCCCTGAAGCCTTCTCCTCTCCAGGCCGAACAGCCCCAACTGTCACAGCTGAGGCTCTTGATTCTGGGTTCATCAGTCGCCTCCACTTGGCCAAAACATGGAAACAACTTGGAGGAGTCTCCATCCTTGGAGATGTTTAAGGACAGGCTGGCTGTCCTTAACGGACTGCACCACTTGAAAACCCCTAGCCCGCACATCTAGACTTTACATCCAACTACTGCAGAGGAGCCCGTGGTCAGGACTGAGGAGACACAAGAAGAGACTTCACCTGTTGAGGTGCTGACTCACACAGCCAGAGTCAAGGAAGCTGGAGGACAGACAGGGAAAGTAAGAAAGAGGAAAACCACCAAGCGACAGCCACAGCTGCGAGCCAGGACTTCTCTAACTGGTGAACAAGGCTTCTGGCAGAGAAATGAAGGACATGAACCGCGCTCCTCTGCAGCGAACACGCTGAGATTAAAGAAAGGGCAAGAGCTTTTACGCCGACTGGATCACAAGGTGTGGAGCCAGAAATTAACTGGGAAAAAAAGCAGCTGTCGTGGAGGAATGAGAAGACATGTTGGGACAAAACACTCGAGGAGGCACAGGCTGGATTCACTGATGAAAAGATGACAAGCAGCGGATGCAGGCGGAGCGATGCTGCCAGACTACAAAGCCAGAGCAGTCTGGGAAACCCAACGGCGAATACCAGGGTAGAGGCTGAGAAGGAGACATAAAGGACAAAGCTTTAGCGATCGGAAAGGCCTTTGAAAAAAGACTTTCTGAGACGGAAAAAGAGTCACGTGGAAGATGGGGATTCCTGTCTTGTCTGCAGCAGAGTCCGGGCAGCAAACCCGTGTGAGAACACACAGCACACACAAAACTTGGGATGAGAACCTAAAATCACAGAATCATTCAGGTTGGAAAAGACCCCTTGGGATCATCGAGTCCAACCATCAACCCTCCTCTGCAAGTTCAGCCCTAACCCAGATCCCCCAACACTACATCCAAGTGACTTGGAAACTCACCCAGGGACGGAGACTCAACCACCACTGCAGAAGATCATTAACCTCTCTAACATGGATGGATTACTCTACCCATCTCCTGCAACTCACTGTGGCCCCACCTCCATTTCTACAGTAAGCAAAAAGCTCCAATTAAACAGCTGGTGCTGGGCTGAACACAAAAGAGAAGATGACTTCCTAACCCCCACCGTGGTCTTTCAAGCCGGGAGCTCCAGCTAGGACTATTATCTCAGCCTGTATCAGCGCAGGGCCAGCGGTGATCATGTAATCGCCATAACCACACCAAGGTTTAGCTCTGTGACCAGGGAACTCACTGTGAGGAAGAATACCAGATGGCATCGCTCAGATTTTTGACTTCAAACAACCTCTTTTATAGGATATGTTAATTTCTCTTTGGCAGAAGGAAGATTGTGACTGGTCAGACTGAAGAATGGATTTTGTGGGGGCTTCTTTCTCTTTTTAATCGAGATACCTCTGCTCTTCTACTTCCAGCATAAAAATACCCTGCACACATGAATCCGTTACACACTCTCGCTCAGCCATATGCTGCAGTCTCTTTCACAGAGTGATAGAGGCTGGAGGAGCCCTCTGAGCTCAGCCAGCCCAGCCCAGGACCTGACACCACCACAGCAGCCACACCAGGGCACTGACGGCCACAGCCAGGCTGCCCTTCAGCACCTCCAGGGATGGGGACTCCCCCACTGCCCTGGGCAGTCTAGTCCAGGCTCTGATCCCCCTTTCCATGAGGAAGGGCTTCCTGACATCCAACCTGACCCTCCCCTGGTGCAGCTCAGACCCTGCCCTCTCATCCTGGTGCTGGCTGCCTGGGAGAAGAGCCAGACCCCCACCTGACTCCAACCTCCCTTCAGGAAGAGCTAAGTATTGAGGACACAGTATTCCAGCCATAGAGTCACAGAATCATCCTGCCTGGAAAGGACCCCCAGGATCAGCAAGTCCAGCCCTCATCCCAACAGCTCCCAAACCTCTAGACCATGGCCTCCAGCTGCTCGGTTTTTAAACACCTCCAGGTATGGGGACTCTACCACCTCCTTGGGCAGCCCCTTCCAGTGTCCAACCACCACACAAATGTAAATTGAGGTTTCTGGGGCTGTTTAGCCTGAAGAAGAGGAGATGAAGGGGAGACCTTCTTGCTCTCTACAACTACTTGCAAGGAGGGTGTAGAGAGGCAGGGCTTGCTCTGTTCTCCCCAGTGGCCAGTGCTAGGATGAAGGGAAATGGCCGAAGCTGCCCCAGGAGAGGTTCAGGTTGGCTGTCAGGAGGAATTTCTCTCCTGAAAGGGCTGTCAGGCACTGGACCAGCTGCCCAGGGAGTGGGTTGAGTTCCCATTCCTGGAGGTGCTGAAGAGAAGGGCAGCTGTTGCATTGGAGGGTAGGGTTTAGTGGTGCTGATAGGGCTGGGAAAAGGTTGGACTCAATGATCTTGAAGGTCTCTTCCAGCCCAAACTGTTCTATGATTCCATTAGATTCCCTCTGCTTATTTGAAAGACCACAAACCGCATCCTTCCATCTTAAAGAGCTGCTTAAACAGCAGCTATTCGGGTCTACAAGACACCAATCCAATACCCTGGCTAAAACAGAAGCACTAATCCCTAACGGCTCTCTGGCGAGGATGTAAACTTCATTAACTTCATGTTTTGCTTAAGGCTTAGCATAAAATTAAATATTGATTGTCTTGCTGCTTAAAAATGTAAAGATGATCCGTGTGCACTGGAGAACAACCTAAATATTTACTGCAGGAGTAATCCAACACCAAGCAACGCCAGACTAATCACTTTTTTAGGTTGCTTCTGGAGTTTTACTTCACTCAAAGAACCTAGGCAGCACTCGGGGGACGCTGAATGGGAAGGTAACAGGGGTTAACACACACACAGTTCACACAGTTAGTCACGGCTGGAAGGGGCCTTCAAAGGCCATCGGGTCCAACCCTCCTGCTCAAGCAGGACACAAGTCACTGAACAGCAGAACCTCCTGAAAAGCCTCAATCATCTCCACACATCCAGCCAGGGCTGGAACATCTCCAGAGAAGGGGACTTCACAGCCTCCCGGGGCAGCCCCTTCCAGTAGTTAATAACCCTGACTGGGAAGAAGCTTTTCCTCAGATCGAGGTGAAACTCCCTGTGTTCCAGCTGGCATCCATCACCCCCTGTCCTGTCTGACACCACTGAGCAGAGAGGATCCCTTCCTGCTGGGCACCCAGCCCTCCTGGATTTGTAGACAGGGATTAAGTCCCCTCAGAGCCTTCCTTTGTCTCAATGTTGTCCATCTCTCTCCACAAGGCAGTTGTTCTAGACCTCCAACCATCCTCACAGCTCTGCAGTGAACTCTCTCCATTAACTGTCTATCCCTCTGGAACTGGGGAGACCAGCACTGGACACAGGATGCCAAGGGTCCAGTTTTTTCACTTTTCTCACTGCTCTGCATATGCTTCTGCAACTCACAGAATGATGATGATTGGAAAAGACCTTGTTGGCCACGCTGCTGGCTCATATGAAGCCAGTTGTCTACCAGCACCAACAGGTTCTTTTCTGCTTGGCAGCTTCTGAGCCCCTCATCCTCTACCTGTAGCATTGCCTGAGGTTGCCCAGGCACCCTTTGCCCTTGCCATCTGTTTCAAGCAACACCTCTGGCTTTGCTAACTCTACTTGTGGGGTGATAGGAAGCCAAAGTGGTTGTTGTTTACAGCACTGAGTACACTACTGCAGTAGACTTTAATCGGGCGGGGGGGTGGAAGAGGGGCATAAGGAAAATAAAACTCTGAAGCTCTTTAGCAAGAGGAGGGCCACTGCAATGATCAGGGGAATGGACCATCTCTCATGTGAGGACAGGCTGAGAGAGCTGGGGCTGTTCAGCCTGGAGAAAAGGCTCCAGGGGGACCTTCTTTTGACCTTCCAGTACCTGAGGCAGACCAACATGAAGGCAGGGGAAGGTCTTTTCTGGAGGGTTTGTAGGGACAGGACAAGGAGCAGTGGGTTCAAGCTGGGAAAGGAGAGATTGAGGCTGGATACTAGAAACAAGCTCTTCACTGGGAGGGTGGCTGATAGCTGGAAGGGGCTGCCCAGGGAGGTGGTGGGGGCTCCATCCCTGGAGTCATTGAAGGTCAGGCTTGATGATGCTCTGAGCAGCCTGGCCCAGGTGGAGCTGTCCCTGAGTAGGGAGGCTGGACTAGATGACCTCTAGAGATCCCTTCCAGCCTAGAACGTTCTCTGATTCTATGAAGCTGATTTCATCCTCTGGGTGACATTAAAACCAGCTTCATTCCACCTTCCAGCCGATTTGGATGCTGCACTTGCTGACACAAAGGCATTAAAGGAATACGCTGCTTAATTAGATGAATTATAATGACTCGGAAACCATCACTTTCAAAGGAGGTTGAAAATGCCTTCACTTGAGGGATTTGCTTACTGCTCTGCAACAATCTGCTGTTTCCAAACTTTCCAAACGCAGCTCTTTGCTGCAACCAAGGCCGGGGGATGTGAGGACATCAGACAAGTAACTCAAACGCTCTCCTTTCCCGTGACTTTGATAGCTTTGCTGCATCGTGAGGGCTGCGATACCACAGTCACTTTGTTCTGCCTTTTCTCTTTGTTCCTGTGCAACTGGATCTAGGGGATCCTGCTGTGGCAGAGGGATTAGACTGGATGATCTTTCGAGGTCCCTTCCAATCCCTACTGTTCTGTGAGTCAGTGATTCTGGTTTAATACTGGATTAATAAAATGCTAAGTGTCAATAACTTGGCACAGTTCGAACAAAAGGAGGATTTACTCTTCCCCCCGGCTGAACTGGTCTCAGGTGAAAGACTGAGCATCCTGGTCTGGATGAGAAACTATGTCCAGCAGGAGGAGGGAGATGACTGTCCCCCTGTGCTCAACACTGGGGAGGATGAACCTTGAGGACTGGGTCCAGTTCTGGGCACCTCAGTACAAAGGAGACATCGAGGTGCTGGAGCGAGGGCAGAGGAGGGCAACGGAGCTGGGGAAGGGCCTGGAGAATCAATCTGATGGGGAGAGATGGAGAGAGTTGGGGCTGTTTAGTTTGAGGAAGGGGAGGCTGAGGGGAGACCTCATTGCTCTCTACAACCATCTGAAAGGACCCTGTGGAGATGCTGGTGCTGGGCTCTTCTCACAGGTCATCAGTGACAGAAGCAGAGGGAAGAGCTTCCAGCTCCAACAGGGGAGGGTTAGACTGGACATCAGGAAGAAATTCTTCCTGGAGAGGCCCTGGACTGGGCTGCCTGGGGTGGTGGTCAAGTCCCCATCTCTGGAGGTGTTTAAAAGTGGCTTAGATGGGGTGTTAACAGATCTGGTTTAGGGATGACCTTGTAGAGTAAGGCTGATGGTTGGACTTGCTGATCCCAAGGGTCTTTTCCAACCTAAATTGTTGATTCTGTGATAAACCAAGAAACTGTTAGAAAAGGCGAAAGAATCACCAAATCACAGAATTTTTGAGGCTGGAAAAGACCTCTAAGATCATCAAGCCCAGCTGCTGGTTTTCTATAATAGAACTACTTTGCCCTACTGAACTGTTCATACTGTAGAGCTACAGCCTCCCTTCAAGGTGACATCTGAGGGGACGAGTACAAAGTCCCAGGTAACTAGACCTGCCCATCAACACAGAATTGCAGAAGCATCCTGGCTGGAAAGGACCTCTAGGATCATCAAGTCCAGCCCTCATCCCAACGAATCTCTAACCTCTAGACCATCTACCACACAGAGCGCCCTGCTAGGACCCCGATACGATGGCATGCTCACACTCTGCAGCAGACAGAGCTATAGTGGTATTTCCTCGGATATAAACCGCACTCGTAAGCCGCTTCCTGACCAGCCGCCCTGGCAGAGCGGTCCCTGGCTAATAAAGCATCCCTGTATGTGCACACCTGACTCCTCCGATGGCATCGTGGCTCTCACACAACAGATGGTGTTGCTCCGGCGTCTATTTCATCGCTCATCTGTCATCCACTCATCCATTTTACAGCTTGGCAAGTCAGTTTGGTCTCTCAGGTACGTTCAAGAATCATGTCTTCATAAAATGCTGCCTGGGCAGAGGCACAGGGCCGTTCAAAAATCCCCTTGCCAAGTGCAGATTTGAGATGGTGATTCCCACAAAAGAGAGGAAGACTCTTTACAACGACTGGATCTAGGGGATCCTGCTGTAGCAGGGGGATTGGACTGGATGACCTTTTGAGGTCCCTTCCAACACCTAATGTTCTGTGATTCTCTGACCATGCATGAAGTCAGCAAATCTTTCCTCTTTGGTTTCCCCTGCCTCCTTCAGGGGACCAGACAGTGATTTCAGATTTGTAGTGGATGTGCCTTTGGCCGAGTTTATCCTCAGTGGCTTTCTGAGCCCATTCCCTCTTCTGCATCACCTGCAACAGCTCCTTTGTTTCCACGAGCAGGATGCTGGAAACAAAAATCCTAACGACGCGCTCCAGAGACAGAGCAGCTTCAAGGCAACAAACACTGTCCCTATCTTTGTCACAGAATCAGAGAACATCAGTGATTGGAAGGGACCTCGAAAGGTCATCCAGTCCCATCCCCCTGCCAGAGCAGGATCCCCTAGATCCAGTCACACAGGAACATATCCAGGTGGATTTTAAACATCTCCAGAGAAGGAGACTCCACAACCCCCCTGGGCAGCCCCTGCCAGGCTCAACAGGAAGAAGGTCCTTCTCAGACTGATGTGGAACCTCCTGTGCTCCAGCTCACACCCGCTGCCCCTTGTCCTAGCACAACCATGCTTGCCCTTGTTCACCCAGACAAACAGCACAACACACAGCACTGAGCTCCCTGGTAGCTGTCAAAGATGATGCCTCCCCAGCACTCCTTTAAACTTAGACTGTAGTGTTACACAACTCCTACAGCTACCAAAGTGACTCTGTGTTCCAAAGAAAAAGCTTCTGTAACGTTAGGGTTCAGGAAAAAGAGACAAATTCAACAAGTTTCCATGCAGCCACATTTGTGTCCAACAGAATCTCAAGCCAAAACGGAGACAAAACGTCACCGCAAGTGAAAAGGGGGATTGAACTGGACGATCTTTGGAGGTCCCTTCCAATCCCCAAAGTTCTGTGACTGTGTGACCTCCAGAGCCAACACAGCCCCGCAGAACACTGCGCAGGACTCAGCTTTACCTTGTCTGCTAATGAGGAACACATGTAGAACCCTGTATGAAACCTTTGCTAACGTAACCCCCCAGAAACCACCCTGTCAAGATAAGGTTGCAGCGAAACAGAACTCTCTATTGTTGTAGTTCAGCTTTCAGCTTGGCCAATTTACCCCCCAAGCTTCCTGCTCCCTGGTCACTATTTTCTTTATCATTCAATGCACAAAGAGGAGGGTGAATTATTTTGATTAGAACGTGACCTCTTCGGTTGCCAATTTGTCACACGTTTCCCTCACAGACGACTGTTGTGTGTGTTCGTGGTCCTCAGCCCCAGTTGCACAGAGCTGAAGGGCAGGAGGCTAAAAGGGAACAAAAAGAAAGGGAGAAATTTTCTCTTCCAAAATTTGAGCTGTGAGCCCACGAGAAGAAGGAAAGGGCACAGAAGAGCAGGGCACATGTTAGCCAGATTCAGTGGTGCAGTAACACCTCCTGCTTGTAGTAATGATCCCACTGGAGAGGGGACAGAGGAGGCTACCAAGCTGGGAAAGGGTTTGGAACCTCAGTCGTGTGAGGAAAGGCTGAGGGAGCTGAGGCTGTTCAGCCTGCAGAAGAGGAGATGGAGGGGAGACCTTCTTGCTCTCTACAATGACTTCAAAGGAAGTTGTAGAGAGGCAGAGGCTGATCTGTTCTCCCCAGTGGCCAGAGATAGCTGCCCCAGGGGAGGTTCAGGTTGGCTCTCAGGAGGGATTTCTGTCCTGAAAGGGCTGTCAGGCACTGAAACAGCTGCCCAGGGAGGGGGTTGAGTCCCCATCCCTGCAGGTGTTGACGAGAAGAGTAGCTGTTGTGTTGGGGGCCAGGATTTAGTGGTGCTGATAGGGCTGGGGAAAGGTTGGACTCTATGATCTTGAAGGTCTCTTCCAGCACAAAGTGTTCCATGGTTCCATGACTCAAATTCACATTAGCATGTCTGGGATACTGAAAAGTCCATCCAGAAAGTGGATGGTGAGGAATAGGAACCTTTGCTAAGAGAACAGCTTGTTCAAAGGCTGTGGGGTTATTTCCTACTCCACCTTTATGGCATCTTTCTAAAAAAATGAATCACAGAGGCTGGAAAAGACCTTTCAGGTCATTAAGTCCAGCCTATTACCGAACATCACCCCAATCAGCTAGACCAGGGTCAGACCACTTGTTTAAACAATTAATGCAATGCAAAATCAGACAACTGGAAGGGACCCCAAAAGATCATCCAGTCCAGTCCCCCTGCCACAGCAGGATCCTCTAGATCCAGTCACACAGGAACATGCCCAGGTGGGTTTGAAATGGGTCCAGAGAAGGAGACTCCACAACCCCCTGGGCAGCCCCTGCCAGGGCTCTGTCACTCTCACTGGGAAGAAGTTCCAAGTTCCTTCTGATATTGATGTGGAACCTCCTCTGGTGGGTCTTAAACACGTCAGGCACAATTTTGTTCGTATTTTTAAAAAGTAAGTAGATTGCAAAGGTGAGATAAAAGTTCCCCTAAATGTCACGACAGACATGTGTAACCATTGTACAAGATTATCTTGGGAAAGGTTACTTGAATGAGTTACTACTGGAACAGATTTTGAGGCTGTTAAAGGTCACAGACACTTCTTTCCCTAATACTTCCGACTGGAATAAGGGACCCTCTGCTAACTGAACTGCATCAACAAAGCAGAGAGAGCTGCTGAGTGAATAAACAGTAAAGGGATAAGGGCAGTGGGGTGTTTCTCATCTAACTGGGCTCACATTTTGTGTAGACATCGCTATCGTGTATTTACACAGCCAGCAAATTATATCTGTAATGGTTACAGAGCTGCAAGGATTAGTCACCAAAACCAATTCTATCGCTTCCCATCTCTATAAATATTAATGTTCCACACTGAAGTACTTCGTCTGCCGGGGGGAATCAAAATCATTTCACTGTCACAGAACATTTCAGTCTACTCGTACCATTTCCGTGGCGACTACATTGCCCAGTTTATATAACAATTAGTGCGGTTCAACAGAGGTACTAGAGTCAGTTGTACCAGTGTGATGCAAAGAGAGTATGCCTTGTCTCTCTGATTCTCACCTTGCTTTCAAAGGAAGCAGAACCACAGAATTACTGAGGCTGGAGAAGCCCTCTGAACTCATCTAGCCCAGACCAGAACCTGACACCCCCACAGCAGCCACACCAGGGCACTCAGGGCCACAGCCAGGCTGCCCTTCAACATCTCCAGTGATGAGGACTCCACCACTACCCTGGGCAGTCCAGTCCAGGCTCTGATCACCCTTTCCCTGAGGAAGGGCTTCCTAACATCCAACCTGACCCTCCCCTGGCAGCTTCAGGCCCTGCCCTCTCGTCCTGGCACTAGTTGCCTGGGAGAAGAGCCCAACTCCTATCTGACTGCAACCTGCCTTCACGGAGTTGAAAAGAGAGAGGGAGAAGGTCCCCCTGGAGTCTCCTCATCTCCAGGCTAAACACCCCAGCTCCCTCAGCATCTCCCCATGACACTTTCCCTCTAGTACCTTCCCCAGCCTCATCGCTTCTCTGGACCTGCTCCAGCCCCTCAATCTCTTTCTTGAAGTGAGGGGCCCAGTACTGCCCCCAGTACTTGAGGGGAGGCTCCTCCAATGCTCAGTACAGGGCATTTTCACTGGGAAGAAGGTCCTTCTCACACTCACTTGGAACGTCCTCTGTTCCAGCTCACACCCACTGCCCCTTGTCCTATCATTAGACACCACTCAGCAAAGCTTAGCTCCATCCTCCTGACACCCACCCTTTACATCTTTATCAACATTAATGAGGCCACCCTTCAGTCTCCTTTCCTCTAAGCTCCAGAGCCCCAGCTCCCTCACCCTTTCCCCAGCAGGGAGATGCTCTCCTCCCTCCATCATCCCTGTGGCTCTGCACTGGGCTCTCTCCAGCAGCTCTCTGTCCTTGTGGAGCTGAGGGGCCCAGAACTGATGCAACATTCCAGCTGTGGTCTCAGCATGGCAGAGCAGAAGGGGAGGAGAACCTCTCTCCATCTACTAACCAGCCCCCTTCTAATCCAGCCCAGAATGCCAGTGGCCTTCTTGGCCACAAGGGCACATTGCTGGCTCCTGGCCCATCCTGCTGGCCACCAGGACCCCCAGGTCCCTTTCTCCTCCACTGCTGTCCAACAGGTCAGTCCTCATCCTATCCTGGTACCTGGGGTTGTTCTTGCCCAGATGCCAGACTCCACACTGCCCTTGTGCACTTTGACCCCCCTACACCGAGTTTGGCTGACTAATATGGAACCACAGGAAGCAAAGATGTCCCTCAGGACAAGAGATGTTGTCGTGGAAGCAGCTAAATCCCACAATCTAACGCTTTCTTACATTAAAAAAAGATCTGTTGAGTTCAGGTTTTCATTATAAACCACCGTTTTCCTAAATTCTCCGCAGTCAGTTCCCCATGTAGAGTGGTCTGCAATCTTGTTCTTAATTAAACACCGCTCCTCGTGTACTGTGCATCATTTCCTCATTATCTGTTCCCTTTGTTTGGGGTATTTTTAAAGATGAGCTGCTTTGATGTGTGAAGTAAACCCAGTGATACTGCCAGAGCGTTTCACATGAGCTCTCCACTCTCCCAAGCTTTGAGCATCAACATCAATATCTGGTTCGGAAACTTCTGTTCCAAACAAGTAAGTTATTAAAGAAAAAGAAAAGAAGCCCTGGGATGAAAGCGCTGCTGATAGTTAGATAAGAAAGAGTAAATTACTTTTTAGATGCTACATTTTCTGACAGTGTCAGCTACAGGAGAGAATCCTTTCATCACCTGCTGTTATTTAATGTCTGTATGAAGCAACAGGTGAACCCAGTCCTCTCCACAGCCACCCAGCTCACACAGTAACAGTGAGAGCTTCACCCAGCACTGCAGAGAGGAGCTGGGGACACACCAAGGTCTTTCAAACTGCTTGGGGAGTGTTGGTTGAGCTGTCAGTCTGCAAAACTGCACAAAATCTGCCTGTCAGCCAGAAAATTCCAGGGGCAGAGGGAAGGGGGGATCAGCTAAGCACAGCCTGGCTGCAGGGCTTCACAGCTGCTGCAAGGGCATGGGACAGGAGGGACAAAACTCAACCAGAAAGAATCACACAAATCACAGAGCATTAGGCATTGGAAGGGACCTTGAAAGATCATTCAGACCAGTCCCTCTGCCACAGCAGGATCCCCTAGATCCAGTCGCACAGGAACAGGGCCAGGAGGGTTTGAAATGTCTCCAGAGAAGGAGACTCGACAACACACCCCAGACAGCCCCTGCCAGGGCTCTGGCACTCTCACTGGGAAGAACTTGCTTCTCACATTGATGTGACACCTCCTCTGCTCCAGCTCACACCCGCTGCCCCTTGTCCTGTCACTGGGTGCCCCTGAGCAGAGCCTGGCTCCATCCTCCTCACACCCACCCTTCACATACTGATCAATATTCATGGGGTCACCCCTCAGGCTCCTTCTTTCCCAGCTCCAGAGCCCCAGCTCCCTCAGCCTTTCCCCAGCAGGGAGATGCTCCCCTGCCTTCACCCTCTCTGTCGCTCTGCACTGGACTCTCTCCAGCAGCTGTGTCCTTCTGGAACAGAGAGGCCCACAACTGGACACAACAATCCAGATGCAGTCTCACCACTGCAGAGTAGAGGGGGAGGACAATCTCTTTTGATCTGCTAACCACTCCCCTTCTGATCCACCCCACGATGCCACTGGCCTTCCTGGCCACAAGAGCACACTGCTGGCTCCTGGCCATCCTGCTGTCCACCAGGACCCCCAGGTCCCCTTCTCCTGCACGGCTCTCCAACAGGTCAGTGCCCAGCATACACTGGTCCCTGGGGCTGTTCTTGCTCAGATGCCAGACTGCAGAGTGCCCTGGTTACACTTCACTCACTGTCTCCCTGCTCCATGATGGGGAAATGGGAACTACAGGAGATTTATACAGGAACTCATGAGAGCAGATTCTGCCCCAGGCTCAGACAGCTGAACCCCTAGAGCTCACCACTGAGCTAAGAATTAACAATCAGTCAGCTATCAGAAGGAAAATACTTCCTCCTGTTCCATCACATCACGTTCACAGGACAATTCTTCTCCTCCTTGGCAGCCAGATCACCAGGGAGAAAAAGAACCTTTTAGTTTTAATCTCAGGGCTGAAGCGATGGGGAGCAGTCAATGAAAAGCCAGTTGTTCAACTATGGCTGGAACTGGTTTTAATGATCTCAAAAGAATGTTAAAACTTTGTGGCTAAGCTGTCTAGACCAGATCTGAGCTGTAAAATACTCCATTTAATAGAGAAAACTGCACACAGAAGCAACTACATCCCCAAACACGATGGCTCTCCAATGCACAGGCACCAAAAATCCCCATCTCTTTGCATCAGGTTTTGCTTCTTTTCTTTGTCCTGTTCCCTTACACCAGGAGCACAAGATCTTTACTAATGACCTGGATGAGGGGATCGAGTCTGCCCTTAGGAAATCTGCAGATGACACCAAGTCAGGGTGAGTGTCGATCTGCTGGAGGGGAGGAAGAGGCTGCAGAGAGACCTGGCCAGGCTGGGTCAGTGGCCAGAGGCCAACGGGATGAGGTTTAGCGGGGCCGAGGGCAGGGTCCTACACTGGCCACAAGAACCCCCTGCAGCTGCAGACTGGGGGATGAGGGGCTGGAGAGCAGCC